>JAOYSI010000007.1:254425-269290 GCA_025775065.1 Hiodon alosoides
GGGGGGGGGGGGGGGGGGGGGTGTGGTGGGGGTTGTTTGGTGTTGAGAGATGGGTGTTGGGATAAAAAGGGGGGGGAGGGAGGGAGGGGGGGGGGGAGGGGAGGGTCGCATGCGGCGGGCGGGGGGAGGGAGGCCAAGAGGGGGTGTGGGGGTGCGGCGGGGTGTGCGTCCCCGCGTGCGGCGGGCCGGCCCTCGCTCTTTGGTTAGTTAACTTTGATCTTGTTCTTGAGTATGGCTTCCAAAGGCATTGTGAAAATTGACAAACTGGGCAGAAAAACTGCTGATAGCTAGTTTTGCAAGCCTTCTCCACCCCAAGGACATTCAAAATGAGTTTATGGCAAAACTAAATAAACGGTTTTGTAATATGTGAATATTCGATTCCTAGCCAATGTGTTGGCGTGCTGGAATAAGAATGGTAGCTAATACAAGTGGTAGTTACCAATGGTAGTCAATATTAGCGGTGCTACCTCTGCTACGTAAAAAGTTGTAAATACTTATTCACGAGTATATGTCCTGTTAAAGTGTTTTTCCTCCTGTCATCACAGGTACACGGTTCAATATAGGGGAGGAACCAAAAATGCAGGAATCTTATTTTAATCATAAAACACCCACCAGTGATCTGCCAGCTGCCTGAAGAGCACGTAATTATGGCAACAATAACAAAAGCATGCAGTTATCCTTTGAAAAAGTTGGTTCCATTTCTTTTTCTTCACCAGCAGTATCTGTAACTGGGAAGCTCATTACCCCACACAAAAACAACCAATAGAAAGTGCAAAGCTTGGCCCTATAGACTGCTCCGTGGTTCAATGGCAACACTAGAATTTAAATAACTCACAACAGCTTTAAAATAAAATGGATGTAAACCCAACTGAATAAGGCGGGACCACCTTTACGACCCTCTGGCTATAAAACAGGTTAAATGTAAAATCAAATAAAAGTTTTAAAAAAATAGGCAGTAACTCAGAAACACCACATGCCCAAATTCATACTTGCCTCTTTTCAGGCGCAGGCTTTGGGTATTTTTGAAACGCCTGCCATCAGAGAAAATTGCATCAGTTCTATACTAGGTAATACCGAATGCATTCTTCGTTTAGAAAACAGGACAATTGGCACCTTCAATTAAATACATTCTGATGCCACAGAACACTTATGGCAATTAGCTTCACGTAGAATTAATTTATTTGACCTGTAAAACACACCCCAAATTTAGATTACTTATTTTGTATTTTTAAAAGTCACAAAGTTTATACGTTTTCCACGATACTTCTAAAAATGTGTTCATAGGCCTATATGACTGTGTAAATAAATAAGAAAGTTTTTGTATTAAGTTCAATAATCGAATTAACTGCATGACACTGAAACACCAGAAGGACCATGTTAAAAGACACGGATGCAGATATAAACAGCCGCAGATTACTATGTATTGACAAAATATGCGTAAATGAAAGCTACTTCACTAATAAATGCTTTTTATATACCTAATACACAGCAAACAAATAAACACCCCACAAGATAAATATCCAATTCATATTTCGTGTCCAACTGCCAGCTGACACATCGACAACGTTCATTCAAACATTGACGAGGGCTCATCTTTTACTTCGGTTTAGCAAGTGAACTGAAACCATAACTGTGACAGAAGAAGTGACAAAATGTTAACGCTCTTAATCATGAGCTGTAATAAGTGACACTCACATAATTTCCGTACGACAAAAACACATTAGAAAGGAGGCGGATGTAGTACAGTTTGTCACGTCGTGTGACATAGCGATTTTACCGCCTCTGCGTAGAGCCATAAAATTGAAAAACTTACCTGCTAAAATCGCCTTGCCAGGATGAGTTAATTTAGCTTTCTCGCCTGGAGCAGCAGCGGCCAAGCACTGAGGTCTGTGAAAAGGGTTGACAGGTTTGGGTTTTCCAGACATATTTGTAACTAATCTTACAACGAAGTACTGGCTAACATTTAAAAAATCGTTTTTGTAATTGTTGTTTTCCCCTCTTTAAAATTACTTTCCAGTTCATGTAAAGCAATTGAGAGCGGGAACTAAGCATGCACGGGGTGAAAGTATGAATTATGGATCATTGAGGTAGCCAAAGGCATCAGCAGTCTCTTAAGACTCGTATGTTTTTTAACTACTGACAGTACGAAGTGAACCAGCCTATCCTGTTGGACGGTGAGGTGGGTCGGTTTGTTGTTCGGGTTCCGTCCCTCTTCGGATAAGGGTGGGGCGTTTTTTCGCTCCACGTTAGCGTCATATCCTTGACAAACAGTTGTGTGTATTTAAGGTAGAACGGTGCCGTCTCGACAAAGATATTAGTTGGGATTTTTTAATTCTGCAAATCAACTAATAGAGCGTATATTGTGTAATACACATTGTTATTAATTTTAAATGACGTAACTCCTCTAAGTTGTAGGTTGCTTGTCTTTTTAAAAGAAAAGTTGTGACATTGCACAAAATCTAAATAGATCGAATGTAACTGTTAAAAAAAGATTACAGGTAACTGTTTGAAAGATTACGGCATAATTTTCCCAGTAGAAACATTAACCGACAAAACTATACAACAGTTGAGCACACCCATGTTGCTCATTCGTATCTTGGCAGATGGGCGAGTCAGGTATTCATCGATGTACGATGTTGAAAAACCTGCTTTTTGGGCAGTAAACAGGATTTTCAGGAATCATACTTATCCCCTACACTAAACACGACCCAATGTCTAATGTATGGAATGTTTTATGAATGAAGCACATGCTGCTATTCAAATCAACGCAATTGTAACCCTTTTTAAAAATATACATTTCCGTCTTGGAATGGATGTCAAGCATCCATTTTGATTAGCCTCCAATGTGATGTGCTTGTAGGTTCAATTCGCATGTTGACCAACGTTGCATTTTTGTGTTTGGAATGAATCGACTATTCTGTGAATGTAAGACGACGAACCACACCCTCGACGTCTCTAATCGGCAATGACTGGCTGTATTGCGTCAATGTTAAAACGGTCGTTATGGTACAAGTACCATGATCATATCAGTTTCGTCGAATCCTTAAGTGTTTTGTTTAAACGGAAAAGACACAAGTTACAAGGTAGGTATCAAGTGGGGAAAAGGTTTATTTAAAAGATATACATCACAAATTTTCATTCAATTTTCATGTTCCGCTTCAGTAAACATTTTGATATTAACTACTATAATTTATTTTCTATCCACACAGTTATGTTAACTGTTCATTAAGGTAAACTTTTTAGGAGAGCAACTGAAATTAAATGGTTAGCTCAGAAGCACTAGATAATTGGGATTAACCCCATTAATGGTCTGGTCCAGTTCTCTGATCACAAAATGAAATCATTCATTCATAGTCCCTGCAAATCAGTCTGCACAATTTAAAAAAAGGATTGATTTGGTGGCTGTATGTAAAATCGGTCATGTGACATTAACCCACAGCATTTTTCTTTGACCTTTAACTACCGTTTGTTTAACGAAATCCAACAGTAGCGAATGAAAAACAAGTATTTTCACACCATGTCAGAGTTACCTCTGTCTTAATACACTTAAGTCTACACCTTGTCAGCCTGCAAGGAAAAAGCAGTGAATATGAAACCAAGACGATGTGTGTAAACTTTTATTTAGTTATCTTTCCAAAGGCATGGCTTGTGCAGGTAGGGAAGGGAATGCTTTACAGCTCAGATTTTGTTTTGCTAAGAAACCCAAATTGAGATAACGCTTAAACGTGACACAGAGGACAGCCAGTAAGGCCCCTTCCTGGAGGTCACTGGAGTATCGGACAACAGGACATTGAGACAGGAGCTCCAGAATATTCTCATGGCTTCTACTTCACAAGAAAAATTGAAGAAAAAAAAAACCTTTGCTGGGAGCAGACATGCCGACAACTTTGTTCAGATATTTTCGTATTTTGTCTTAAAAAAAATACTATGCCTAGGACTAAAACATTGCACTATAGACAATATATATGGTTTTACATTTAAATTGAAGTTTGATTAATTAGGAATAGCAACATTTCATTATCTTATCTTAAATTATACATTATTTTCAGTACATTAAAATGATTATACTATTTTGAAAAAGTGGAGATATATGCATGTATATCCCTCTCGTGTTTTTCAAAGCATCTCTGACCCGTTTCTCTGCATTGATTTCAGAAGCAAGACACGCATCTTCGCAATACACAGTTAAGGGTCCTTACACAACGTTAGTAACGCTTTATCACATCAAAATTGTGCTCCTTTTTGCATGGTTATAGCATTAAACACATTTGTTTTGCAGCACGTGCAGACACTGGTACATCTCAGTTTTTGTTCCAAACTGTGTTAAACTACGGATCTCATAAGTGAAGTTCTGTACCATTAACTGTTTGACAAACACAATTCAAGCAATCAAAATTATACAGCGACAAAAAACCCAATGTGGAACTTTCCTGCAATGAATAACACTCTTCAAGAGGGATACTGGAGTTGTCTACATTCCACCATGCTAATAAAACTGAATACAGTGCCCACGGTATATCTTTATACGGTTGTTTGTCTGCAATGGGGAGCTAGAAAGCTGGTTTGGCAGCGGTGGTCAGTCATTTTAATGCACAGTACTCATTATTTAAGCCTCATTACTGAATACTATTAGCATGGATTTCCTCGCACAAACAGTGTCCGTACAGTATCGGTGCTGTAAATTCAGACCTAAAATACAATGATAAAAAGCGGCACTATCCTTTTTTAAAATTGAAATGTAACGGTAATAGAATACATCATTGAAGAGTAATAAATACGGAGTAGCAGGTTGTTAAAAGTCATCTTCATGCTGTGCAGGGTCGGTGTTCAGCCAAAATGAGACTCCATGTGCCATAGTCACAAATTTCCCCTCAAACGGACGAGGTCAAGGCTGAGAGGGTGGTATAGTGGTGGGGGGATGTATTTACATATTAAAACCATAGGGGGGCTGGGTGTAGGCTGGCGCAGCATAGCCATACCCTGGGTACCCAGGCTGTGGCGGTACAGCAGTTGGGCCTGCTGTCAGCATCAGCTGCTGGCCTGTAGGGAGACAGCCACACACACACGCGTTAGGATACAAACCTGTCAGATAAATGTCAGAGTGAAATTAACAGGAAAAAGGGGTGATTTGGAAAATGTCAACATGCTTGCGAAGATTAAACCTAAACATTGCACGATGGCTACTGGGCATGCTTGGTACATGCTACAATTCTCCTTGTATATAGTTCAGCCCGCCAGAAGCAGAGCAGGTTAGCTCAGGTGAAGTCTAGTCCTGAAGACAAATATAAATTTGAAACTGGTCGACAGCAGACACGTACCAAACACAATTGGAGTTGGTTCTGTCACTTCCTCTTCTGTCTTCCTTTGGCTTTCTGAAGCTTCCAGTTTATCCACCTGTAGACAAACGCAGAGTCAGTTTAACCAATCCGTACACAGGCTTTCACGAAGACAGGATAAAAAATGGCAATTGACTAACTATGCCAGACCCCTATTGTTCCTGAATTGTTTTTTTTAACATACGGTTTTAAAACTTTATTTTAATCTTCCATCCACCTAATGAAGATCATCTTTTTTTTAAACCCAATTGAAAATGAAAATGAACCCATGAAATCCACGTGAAATCGCTTAATTCAACTGAGTGAAATCAATTGATTGACAATTGTTAAAAACATTTACTGCTTTACATTCTTAATAACTAAGAATGTTAGCAGCGAGTTGTATTTCTCTCATTTTAAAGACGGAGGAAATGCATAAACTTCCTACAGCTTCGCGTTTGACTATTCCCATTTACATTAATAGTAACCACAATACAAAAACAGGCACCCTAGTAACAATGGGTAAACACACCAAAGCCAGTCCAAGGCATGTCACATGCACCTTAGGGTAATGTTTACATTTTTGATACACCAAAATTAAAATTAAAATTAAAAACAGCTTTAACAAGAAAAATATATCGTAATAATATATAATCCAATCTAATTGAATTCTCTTCAATTCCAACACTTTACTTTATCGTGGTTTGGGGGAAAGGGGATTTTTGTCAATAGTTAAAAAAATAAAAATAAAAACCTGTTCCCCCTTTCTTCAAACAATGTGGACAGTATCTGAACCAAAGACGTTCCACTTTCAAGGTGCTGGGCCAATCACAGGTGGACTCAGAGAGCAATGTAGCAACTGCCATTATCTAACATTCCGGATTCTTTAACTCACACTGTACTCCTCTTACCAAAAGGACCATCTGCATTTCTAATACTAAATTATCAAAATAACTCCAAATCAATGTGCCACTTGAATGAAGCCCCAGTGAAGGAGGACTGTTTTAACTGTCAGACGGCCTGGAGCAGATTGCCATGCAGGTCTTGTAAATAATGCACTTGCAATTTATGCAAGCAAGCAATGCCCAAGGAAATATTCACGTTTTATATATATACACACATTTTAAAAAGTTTTAATCGGAGGGATTCCAAATACTGTATTTTTTCCTTTTTCTATTTATATATTTTTTTTAAACAACCTTAGCAGTCAATCCATGCCAAGATGCTGTCAAAAAGTGTATGATGACAATACAGGTTGCATTTTGCAGGTTGAGTTCAGACCAAAAATGCAGGGCAACAAACAAAACAAAAACTCTTAAGCATGCTTCTGTTGTACATAGAGTCTTATCCGGCATTCTCGCATTGCAGTTTTATTCCAGGCCAATTAAATAGGCATCACAAGGCAGTTCTCATGAAAAGTGGACCTCTATGGAGACTAAATAAGTTATCCCACTGTTCACTGGGGGTGAAGCAAAACACGCCGTTATAAAATTATAATATAGTGCGGTAGACAACACCATAAACCCCAGTGTTACCATTTTTATTTTTATTTTTTAAAGCATTCCCCTTTTCACTGTCATTGCTAAATCGGGAAGTTTGCAAGCATGTTGCGTTTAGCAATTTTAACGTAAAAATAAATAAGCAAGGTTTCTGATGTATTTCAACATGTCATCCAAGTTGTATTTTCTTGCTGTTAATATGATTATTTTATATCATTTATGTCACCTATTCAGCACTGCAGATCTTTACTTCAATAGGGATTAGGATAGGAGTTTTCATCTTTTAGCTTGATCGTGTGAGTTTTAAAGAGAAAAGATAATGCAAAATAGTTACGGTAAACAAAAATTATTGCAATGAAAACGTCATTAGCAAATACAGTTGGACGTAATGTAAGAATAAAAGTATTATAAATATAGATGGATTTCACTGACAATGTTCTTTTATGTACAATTATGTAATTATTTATGTTCAATTTTTACCTGATCGCCAATGCTCCAAAAGGAAAAAAAAATCTAACATTTTAGGATTAACCTACCAAAGTCCCATTTAGAGGGCAGTATTAGTGTCACTTAAGCAAAATATTTAGATCTTAAAAAAAAAAAAAAAAGTTTAGTTTAGATTAATTCCAAAACTTCTTTGTTAAGAGTGATTTATCCATCATCTGTGGCTTTATCAGGGCTACCAGAATCAGAAGGTCCCTGTCTGGCCTGAAGGTTTTTGATTTTCACTGTGGTGCTGAAGTTAGTGTTAGCGTGAGTGCCCTTTGGAGACCGGATTAACGGGTCAAATCTCGTACAGGAGTTAACCAGGAGCAAGCGGGAGTGAGCGTTAGACGAGTTAGAGGTGGGGGTGTCGGAGTTAGGCTAGTGGCGGGGACTAAAGCTAGGTTCCTACATCAGAAACCTAGGTCTATGTTACAACAGAAATAAGAGGATAAAAAGAAAAAGACAGAGACCGTCACCTTCTCTGCAATCTCATCAACCTGTAAGGAAATTCAGAATTGAAACCTCACATTTTCAGGGCAAAAGGGAGAACTGCAACAGACTCCACCTTCTGGGTTCAGCACAAAGAGGGCATTTCTAGGCTACTTTCACATCTTGTTCACAAAGGATTTTCAAATCTGAGTTCAAGGGAACATCGTCACTTTGTTGTAGTATTGTGCTGAAGGCTTCAAGCGACAACAGTACAGAATCCCGATGTGATAGGCCCTGAACCCCTTAGGGCACTTGAAAATGAAACACGCACTACCAATTGCCAATTGGCTAATTTAAAATAAAGTTGGGTCTCAACTAGTTATACATTTTGCAAATGTGTATGTTTAAAATCAAGCCTCCTTTCATCTCAGAATGAATCCATTAAAATGAATGATAATTATCCTAGCGTATTAATACAAGTTAGTAATTAACAATGACTAAAAACAGTGGTCATGTGGCTAAATATGAATTCAATGGGGTTTATTGTATTATTCAAGACAAATTTCAGACTAGTAAATTAGTTTATATTTAGAACACTATGATTATTGGACTGAGCGAATTTTAAACACATGAGTAATAACCTACGTAGGTTTGAGTAAAAGATTCAGTAGTTTAAGTTGTTTGCGAGATTATGTTGTGAAGCCGAGTAGCAAAATGTGAAAGTTGCCACAATGGCCTGCCTTTGTCTAGACGTCATTCAGCCCCCAGGTGGGCCACACATTTTTACAGCAGCAACATTATCATGGTATTAAGCAGGTAATGGAGCAAATCCAAATCTAAAAACAATAGCTAAATCCGCTGTTTATCACACACAGTGAAATTTCAATAACTCCTCTACAAGCCACCAATACCCAAGAGCTTCCAATACCTACTGGCTGGACGCCAAGTCACCCAAGTGGCTTTCAGACCAAACTGTAACTCAGAATATACAGAAAGTGAAACATCTGCGAAAGACAAATCATTTCAATTAACATGATAGGAGTGATGTGAGATACATCTCTGAATTTCTGAACCCATCTCTACATGGTGGGTAGGTAGTGTTTAAGTACAAACTAAAACTTAAATTTAACAATGATTGAAAAGGTATTTTTCACATAAAATAAAATCTCTATACATTAGTCATTTTGGATATTATCCAATGACTTCAGATGAACAACTATTTCCTGGTATTTACAAGAGGCAATATAGCGTATATATTCCTGAAATATATTCCTTGTCGCCTATCAGCTGGAAGCGGGGCCGAGGGTGGAACAAGGGAGATTTTGTCAGTGAAAAGCTGCCACCAGGCACGACTGACTGCTGCAATATGTGGGCGTCGGTCTCAGACTCACTTTGGTCAAGTACTCCCTCATGACTTGGATGAAGTAAGGCATGGCAAAGTCCATGATGTTGTGTCTCCAGGCCAGCTCCAGAACCACGTCGGGGTGCAGCAGGTCGTAGGAGGCGAAGAGGCAGGCGGCGAAGCACTCCTTCTTGCCCTCCTCCAGGAACCACTGCAGAAGCTGCTCCGCCAGCTCTGCGTCCTTCGACTCTGCCGCGTACAGCATCGCGTCCTGGGGCACGGACAAGTGTGTGACCGGACACGGTTAGCGTGCGCTTACAGGGAAGAATGCTGCTCTGCTCAATGTCGTTCTTCTGTCATGGACTCATAAAAAAAGACTAAATGTAAGATTAAAACGCTAAGATAAGAGAGAGACACACCAAGATGGCTAAAAGATAAGAGCGCGTCTTGGCATTCTTGTGAGGAACTGGCCTGGTGTTTAATGGGGGTGGACAGTAAAAGCCTCTGACCTTGTACAAGCGGTCCTTCTTACACAGCTCCACACTCTGTTTCCAGCGGTTGTTACCCTTGTACAGGTAGGCAGCAATGCGACGGAACTCCATCAGGTCGTGCTTCTCTAGTCTCTGAGCCAGGCTTATGTTATCGAAGTTGTCGTACGCATCAATGGATGCCCTCAGGCCCTGCGAACGGCAAAGCACGATCAACGACGACCCCGGATACAGAAAATTTTAATTGTCCACAATTTATGGCAAGTTCCCGAAATTGACTCAATCCGATCCATTGTCACTTTCAGTGGATAAAAGCTTGTTTTGTTGACAATTTAAGTGTTATAGGTTGAGGAGGGCAGGGCTTAAACTGCTATGCAACGCTCTAAGCGGAAAGACATTTTGAGGGATATCTCCAGGACAAAAACCCACTTGGAAATCCTCCTCCTCCGTCAGTAGGTTGTTTAAGGCTTCATTGACTCCTTTGTTGTTGTGGCTCTGCACTGATCGCAGGTAAGGCTTGACAAGCTGCAGCTGGTTCATCTGGAGAAAGCCAAACAGAACCCATCGGTAACAACATCCAGGGATGCAGTACGGAGTGTAGGGAAAGATCTATCACAACCTACAGCAAGAAGCAAGCCAAGCTATTCCAGACTTTGTTTTTGTAAATCGGCACAAACATTCCCAACTCTAGATGAGGAAAGATGGTTCATTCTGAACTTCTGGGAACTTCTTGCTCCTACCTTGGAGAAGAAGGACACTGCTCTGCTGTGATCCAGCCGGGGGGAAAGAACAGTTAGAAGGTCGTTGATCAGGATGGGTTTGTAGTCCAGGTAAAACTGCAGGGCCTTGTAGTATAGCTCCACATTTGCCACCTGTAAAGAGGTACAAAGCACTCCCCACATTGACATACAGATGAATGAATGAAATGTATAGGTATCGGTGTGGCGGCCCAGTGTGAATAAAAACCTTGTACACAGCCAGCTATCCCAATTCAAATGGAAAACACATTTAATAAGGAAAACTACACTGGGTAAAATGCATTCCGACCCATCCTTATTCCATAATTTTAAGATCTGGTGTTGACGCCCAGTGTTTAAAGATTAATGACAGGACCTTGGCAATGATGTCCTTGAACTGTCCTTCCTTCCAGGCATCACTGGGATGGCTCATCATGGTGATCACTGCATTGTCATACTCTTCATATTTGTCGTAGAGAAAGACCAGCTCCGCCCATAAGTGTGCTTGTTCTGCAGCACGGAGAACCTGGGGGATCAGGGGATATCGGGACACTGTAACGAACACTCCACCCAACCAGGTCACTCAATTGTCCCGTAAACACTTCATCTGATTCAACTCTTAACTGTGATACATCAAATTCTTAATCATATTTAATTGCATTTGTTACCTCGTAGACTGTATTTTGTAGTCATAATACCAATAGAGGCCAACCAAATTGCAAGACAGTTTGGAGAGTTTAACAACGCAATTTCTTTTCCTTCATATTTACGTTATACATTTTGTCGATTTTCCTAACCAGAGCGACTAATTGCAGGTGCATATAACCAAAAGGCCAGCAACAGGTTTCAAAGCATCGGAACTGTACCAAATGATAAGAACCACAACACAGAGATATTGCAGCCCCCAACAAAGGAGCCAGGATTGGGGGGGGGAAAGAGGGGCAAGATGGCCAGAAGGCACAGCCGCCCACGGTCGCGGTCACTGTCCTCAGCACTGACCTTTGGGATGTTGACCCGGGACCAGAAGAGCTCCAGGTGCTCCCTCATCTTCTGGGGCTTGAACTTCGAGTACAGGATGGCCAGCTCAGTGAACATGCCCATGTGAGCACGCTCCAGGCCCAGTGCTGCCTCCAGGAGGGCAATAAGCTCCTCAAAGTAACCCCGGTCCTGGCAAACGAGACGCGTCCAAACCATTTACACCGGCGTACAACGCACACTCTTACCATCCCAATTCACTTTTACACCGTCTACACAACTGATGCATCGTTGCTTGCCAGGACAGCGTTTCCACCGCCTTTAGACATTTCTTTACTGTCACACAGCCTCACAAGTCCTATAAACATGGTCATTAAATGGTTATGTTGCGTCTACAAAGATTTCGCTTCATACTGTCAATATGAAGTACCTGGTAATAGCTGATGAGTTCCTCCAGTTCGTCAGCATGGATGACAATGTGCAGGCCGCAGATCTGGGCTAGCCGGAACTCCGTTCCATCCACGCAGGCGAAACACACCTGATTACCGGACAGACGGAGCAGAAACAGTCAGGCGTAACCTGATCCCAGATCTGTTCACCGCTGCCTAACGCGGAGTAGTGCAAGTGCTACAGTTGGAGGAAAGATGAACAAAATGCAGAAATGTCTGCTCAACGGCAGGATGGCGTCACTGGCGTACCTCCTTCCAGGTGCGGGTGCTGTTGGCCTTCCGGGCGCTATCCACGGCAGCCTGGTACTCGCCTAGGTGGACCAAAGTGGAAGCCAGCCGGGCAAAGTTGGACACGTTGTTGTACAGGAGCTTAGCCGCATCGTACATCCCCTCATCGTAACAGCGATCGCCAACCTGCAGGAAGGTGTAAGAGGGCGTTTTAAAGTCCTGCCGTCTGGAGATAGACCAGATGAACATGTAGGCCATGGCTTGTTAACTTTGCAAGCTTCCAGCGTTAGTCCTTACTTGCTGGATGTGAGCGTTGTTGGGCCCGCTCACAAACTCCTCCAGCTCAGAAAGACGGTTCGTCCTGGCCAGGGCGAAGATCAGCTCCGTCTCCACGTACGATTCCCGTGCCTTCTTCCGCGCCATCTGCAGAAACTTCACCAGATCTTCCCAATTATCTGAGAACCGGAGACAATGAGTCGAACGGTCAAATGAATCTCCTCGATTACACAGTTGAACGCAGATTGGTTTTACTTGTCTACAGGTAATACTGGACTACTAGGAAAAGGTCTCAGGTCTCTTGCTTTTGGGTTATTGTCGTCTGCATGTTTATTTCCTTACTGTTTTTGCTAGCTGCGTTGACCACCTCCATGTATGCGGAGGGGTCATCTGCCTTGATGTAGGAGTCGATAGCCTCTTTGACCAGGTCTTTCTGCAACTGTGCTCTGGCCAACTGGCTCCAAACTGCCGGCTCATTGCAGCGCTCAGCAAATTCATAGGCCCGGTCTAAATTCCCAATGTGTTCAATCAAGACCTAAACAATCCAGGAAGAAATGGAAACAAATACCAGTTCAGACGGTTGATTTTAAATCAGCTATTTTTACAAGCCACTGTTGTCTACAGCTGTTATAAAACGTTAACCGTCGCCCTCTACTGGCAAAACTGCACATATGTAGATTGCTTTCACAGTACACCAAAGCTTTTTTACAATGCACAGGGTACATTTAGTAAACCGAGCAATAAGCACTCTATATTTTAATATAAGAAGTTTAAAAGTTATATACGTAATTTAAGTTTTTTACATATTGAAAACTCAGGTAAGTTATGTGCATGCACAATTAAATATGGACGATGGTTCAGTAATATAAATCACATAAATACGATGCAAATACAGCGCAGTCTGTAGATTATTAGACTCCAAAGTAACGTGTGAAGTTGTTCACCTGAATGGCTGAGGTGTTGACGTCAAACTTTCGGAAAATGGCGAAGGCCTCCTCGAACAGTTCGTTGCTGATGGCGATGTTGGCGATGTCAGGAGCGTCGTAGTTGTCCAGGCGATTGATGTACTCCATTACGCGGGTGCGGTCGGCTTTGATGGCCGTTAGGATCAGGAGATTCTGGAGGTTCCTATCCATTGATGTGCAGGGGAGAAAGAACAGACCTCAAAATTAAAAAGAAAAACTCAGAGAGGTTGTTTTTTTTTTTTACTCTGTAACCATGTGAGCTGTCATTCTGTTAACACTTCCATAGTCCTTTGCATAGTCCTGCAGCAAACCAACACGTTTGCCTGACCCCATGAACCCGAGGCACACAACTCTGACAAAAACAAACTCTAAACTGATTAAAAAGACGCAGCTGACCGGTGCTCGCTGAAGACTGAGTTGTCCAAGACGATCTTCTCCAGCAGCTCGATTAGCTCGTTCGGCAGGTCAGCGGTCATGAAGGCCTTGACCGTCACGGACACCTCCTCGGGATCCTGAGTCTCGGACAAGGCCGTCTGCACTACCTGGGGAGGCCGGGAAAAGGAAATTGATCAGGCAAGCCCATTCTCTACAGCCTCTCTTCAGGTTTAGCCCTCACACTGCTAACCATCTGACTGACCACCGAATTTATGCTATTCCTGGGAAGCGATCAACCTCATCTACAAGGTCTCATGTTTTTGCAGATCGAGATCGGTCGTTACTAGCATTAACGTGCGTGGCCTGCTCCTCGCCTCATCTGTCCAGGTGCCGGCCGACGGCAACACGGAGAGGAAATGGACGACGTTTGTATAAGCTATACAGCTTGACTTCCCCTAAATCTTGTTTTTTTTCCCCCCTCACAGGGCATTACCTGATCGATCAGCTGCCGCCTGAAGGGATTGTTCTCTTCCAGTACGTTAGCCCAGAGCTCTGGGTCTTTCCGGCGCACCAGGTAACGAGCCTCACTCTTAAACAGGGAGTTCTCGTTGCAGACCTAAGCCGGTACAACAGATCTCCCGTTACATTCCCCCATCCACAGCAACACTTCCTACATTCATATAGCCGGATATTTACTGAAGCAACACAAGATTAGTACTTTGGGGACGACAACAGTGAACCTCTGTGGATTTTTATCTCCCCAAAGGTATTCAAATGATGCGATTCGTTCAAAGGAAGTGCAAGGGGTCATAAATTACGGACTCAGTTCTGAATGCAATATAATCATAAAGTCATACATTCTTCTATAATAATAATAAAATACATTTTCTTCAGTCATCAGAATAGGATAATGATTTGAATACCAAGGGATGTAGAGCGAGCACTGACCTTGATGAGCTCTAAGTCACACTGCCCCCTCTCATACGCCACACAGGCCAGGTGGGGGTCCCTCTTCTCACAATACTTGCCAACCACGGCGCTGTCATAGAAAGGGTTCTCTCGTAGGAAGCGCTCGGGGTTGTTATTGCTATCAATGTAGATTTTGGCTAGGGCATTGTGGGTAGCCGGTTCCTCACAGCCCTCGTGGATCCTCGACTCAAGCCACGGCAGTAACAGTTTCAGTCTGAGTACAGAGCAGCAAAAATCAAACAATCAATCATTCTCTACATTCACACACACACACACACACACACACACACACACACACACACACACACACACACACACACACACACACACAC
>JAOYSI010000007.1:269390-290600 GCA_025775065.1 Hiodon alosoides
CCCTGTTTAAATCCCCCCTCCCTGTTTTAATTTGCCCCACCCATTTCCTGTTTTAATTCCCACTCCCTGTTTTAATTCCCTCCCAGGAAATCGAGACCATGGAACCCTGCAGCTGCATCCACTTCACCAGCTACAGCATCATCATCGGCACCAACAAGTTTTATGAGATTGAGATGAAGCAGTACATTCTGGAAGGTGATTGCACTGTGCCACGGCCTGTGTAACACGGCGACAGCGGTGTACATGAGGTTGACACTCTTTTAAATGCTTGCTGTTGTTGAGTGCTGTGTATTATCGCCACCGTCTCACATTTCATTGACGTTAGCGCTGGCCGTCCTGCGTGTTCACATTAACAACGTGTGGCTGACGAGTCCCGCAGCTGTGCCGGCGTTCTCCGTTGTGTGAGAGACGGCGAGAGTTGTGACAGATTGTACCCCCCTCATCCTGCCAGAGTTCCTGGATAAGAACGACGTGACCCTGGCCTCAGCCGCCTTTGCCACCTCCTCCCACAGCTTCCCGGTCTCCATCATGCAGGTCAACAACAGCCCGCAGAAGGAAGAGTACCTGCTCTGCTTCCACGGTCAGCCGGCCTACGCTTCCACATTTCCTCTGTGTCCAGACCATGTCTCCACGCCCACCACACACACACACACACACACACACACACACACACACACACACACAGATGCACATAATAGGATGTACACTTTACCAGCCACGAATCTCACTTACCCACTCTGCCGCCTGAGACCTTCAGCGGGGGTTGAATGCGTTTGCATTTTGACGGAAAGTGCCTAATTGTTTTCAGAGTTTGGAGTGTTTGTGGACGCATACGGACGGAGAAGCCGTTCTGAAGACATCAAGTGGAGCCGCCTGCCTTTGGCCTTTGGTGATTGATATATATATTGTGTCAATCCATTCATGTGGCATGTGTGCTGTAGTTGTCGGTAACTGTAGAAGTTAGCGGTTTAGTAGGTGTAAATAGTACTAGTTGGTACATATATTAATAACAGTGTTTTCCATCTGCCACAGCCTACAGGGATCCCTACCTGTTTGTGACCTATTTTAACTCGTTAGATGTCATTGAGGTCCAGGGACACAATACTCTGGGGTAAGACTGGCCAGTCGCTGGAACACAAAACCACAAAGTTAATGAGGGAAAACCATTTGCATTCTCTTCCAAGTGTACAGCACCCTGGTTTTTTTAGAACCACAGTGGAAATGTGAGGGATTCTTCATAGCCTTTGATCATGAATAAAGAGAAACTACAGCACAACACTGAGTATGCACGTTCCATAATATACAGACAATATGTCATTTCTCTCTAACATGTTCAATACAGACCTATGGCCCATGCACACCTGGACATTCCCAACCCACGCTACCTGGGCCCCGCCATCTCGTCTGGGGCCATTTACCTGGCCTCCTCCTACCAGAACAAGCTGAGGGTCATCTGCTGCAAGGGCAACCTGGTGCGCGAGTCCAGAGAACTACAGAGGGCTGGCTCCAGCCGCAGGTGAGGTTAACAGCGAGCTCCCAGCCCGTTTTTGTTGTATGGTCAGTTTGGGGCCTTAAAGACTTGGCAGACTTGTTTCTTTGTACCCATTTGTACTATTTCATCTATTTTCTTATTTCTAAATAATAACCCCTGAATTAAAGGGATGGAAGGAAGCTTTAATGTTGATTTTCATCCAGTTTGACTGGACAAATAGTTAAACTTATAATGCTCTGAAACTCATGTCTTTAGACAGCACAGGAACATTTTCAGCTCAACAGTGACACCCAATGTTCAATAAAGCAAAACATTTCAAATTAAACTTGACAAAAACAACCCTGGATTGGGTATATTTCAACCAGATGGAATGATGGCCAGTAGAGCTCTTCCACAGCTAATTTCTTTCACAAGTAATTTTGTAAATAAAATTTTGAGTTTCTGTCAAAGCTAACCTTAAACCCAGCTTTGTTGGATTTCCCTCAACAAGTACAGATGCCAAATAAATAAAAGGTTGCTTTAATTATGTCAAAAATATCTCAAGCAAATTTATCAAATTTATCGCAAACTAGATTGCATGTTGGATTGCAGGTTTACCTTTGTTTGAGCTATATTGATTAGGCAAATATTTAAAAGAACGTATCAGAATGCATAAATGCTTGCTAGTCAATAATATAATGATTGTGAAATAGGATAGTCAAGCTCCGATTGGCTCATTGAGGAAAGGTTAACTCAGGTTTGTTTTCACCCCCACAGCAGCCCCAACAAACGCGGACCCCCCTCCTACAATGAGCACATCTCCAAGCGCCTGGCGTCCGGTCCCGGGACCCAGGACGGGCTGCACCGCGAGCCCAGTACCCCACACCGCTATAGAGAGGGCCGCACCGAGTTCCGGCGGGACAAGTCCCCCGCACGACCGTTGGACAGGGAGAAGTCTCCGGGCAGGATGTTCGACGAGCGACCGAGACTCCACACGGGCTCTGTGCGGACACCTCTTACACCTGTCAACAAGGTCAGTGGAAAATGGGCACATAGTGCAGTTGAACAGAGATCCATAAATAAAATAAAAAGCCCTCAAATACAAATGCATGTGTCTTCTGTTGTTCATTGATCGAGGAGTTACTCGTGAACTCTCAAGTTGTCACTTGTGTATTTTGGTTAAATAATGGCTGCATTACGGCTACTTGTCAAACTTGCTGTGCGACGTTGTAAGGTCTCTCTTTACAGGTCTGGGATCAGTCATCCGTCTGAGTGCGCATCACGCATCAATAAAGGGGAAGACGGACAGTGGCCTCAGCCAGTTAAAGAGTGCGTCACTCTGTGAACCCTGCACGGCAAAACCCGTGATGGAACACCACACGGCCTCTACTGCGTCTGTTTAAATTTGTTGCCAAACCATACAGCTCTGTTCCGTTAGGGACGTTCCCTCTGTGTCTCTCTCCCTCATGTGTGCCCGCAAAGATGCTCACAGCTGAAAGCCAGCGCCCACCACGAAGAGCATGGCGCTTAGTGATGCCATGCTTACCAACTGTCTTTTAAGCACCGGATCCTCAAAACTGTAAATAGGGTAACCAGTTTTTATAGACTCTAAATGAAATATTAGGCTGATATGGCCAAGTCTATTTTTATTAACAAATGCAGCGTTTCTAATGCATCCACTCAGAGCTTAAGTGTTTCATATTGAATTAAGAATAAAACACTCAGAAGTACATTTTAAATAATTTATCTATGCTCCCACGGTAGTCTCCGTTTTACGCAAAAGACACTCCCCTTTTTTAATGTGTAACCCACTGGTGTGTACCAGTGGGACTGCTTGGTCATTTAAACGCATATTACATAATGCTATTAAGTATTTCGCTTACCGCACTTTTCTGTAAACAAAAAAAAATTGTTTTGATATGTTGTATAAATAATGAGACAAATAGAAACGACAAGGGAAAAATGAACCAAGAATTAAGCTATTTTAAAACGAACCAGGACAGTTACTTACACACAGTATCTTTGCTTGCATCGCTGTCAGCTGCTTAAGGGTCTCATGTCCTGTTCTTACCTTTGTGCAGTGAACAATGATGTACTATAACCCCTGGGGTTTATTTACAGTAGTTTAGCTTCCTTTTATTGTGAGATTAGCGAGTACTCAAGTGCCGCAGCTACAGGATTTGTTTTTTTCTTTTTAAATCATCATAATTGTGACAAAAAGCAGTTGCGAAAATAACAAACAAAAAACTATAAAGCATGTGTAATTTAAAGCACTGAGTTTTACATGTTACATGTTTTTCCTCAGTTACTTCTGTGTTAAGCCTTTTCTTTATCTTATAACTAAGATTTAAATGACTATACATGCTGATTTCTAAGCCTCTAAGCCTTCCTTTCTGTTTAATGTACAAGAACATTAAACATCAGAGATATCATTTGAATTTATTTAGCTTGCAGCCACTCGTCCATATGATGGAAATGGTAATTATACAGCAATCTGTCAATCTTAGAGGCAGGCCCTGAAATTTCCCATCACTTCCAATGAATATTTTCCTTACTGGCTGGTTGGGAGACAGGGAATAAACACTGGTTTTTCGTTAGCAAATGCAATGCACAGATGCCAAATTTTATTTCAATTTCCTTTAACTCTACAACAATGTAATGCTCTTCAAAGTAAATTAAACACAAAATATTCATACTGAGCAAGGAGCACTTTTGTTGATGTTGTTACAGGAAACAGCTATATACAGCTACAAAGGTCCCTGCTGACCGAGAGAGAGACATGAGAACTTAGAAAGTGCTTTTAGAAGAAAAGGGGGGAGGGGCAAAGCAGATGACTGATGCCCGTCTGAGAGACCCATGTAAGGACTGATTGGAAACAGACACCGCCTTCCTCAAAAGACACAGGGATTGCTGGGTAAGGACAGGGATAGAGGGTCATCATCATTTTACATCATCAGGTTACGGCAGCTCTCTAAATCGAGAATCAAAGATAGGACATTTTTATCTACACAAACAGCAGATCGGAAGAAACCAGAAGAGCCACGAATAGCAAATGATACATTAGGCTCTGTGGTAGCCCCCTCAACACACACGTACACACACAAACACACACGCACACACACACACACGCGCACACCTACGGGAGTCAGCAGTTTTTAATTTAATGTATTTTAAGTGGCAGTGACTAGATTTTTTAACTTTTGTGCACTTTTTGTTTGGTGTGGAAAATCAGCATTCACATATGGATGGAGAACAGATAAATACAAGTTCAATTCTCCATCTAAAGGGAAGGGCGCGTAAACACAGCAACAGTCATTGGTATATCTCGGCAAAACCTCTATGCTATTGTCGCCCATACATCAGATCAGGGTCAGGAGGAAAATCGGTGCCAGCAAGAGGGTAGACCCAAGGGGGAAAACGCCCCATCTGCACATCTCTGGTCAGGTCTGTAGGCAATGGATCTACTCTGAGCCTAAAACTTAGCAAAAACAAAAAGAAAGTCATTTTAAAACACACAGTTACACCCTCTGCTTCTGCTTTAGATGTGTGTGTGTGTGGGGGGGGTCTCAAAAAATGTACAATCCTGTTTTAACAAAACACCACGTGTTACTTATCTCGCAGGGGTTACTCAAGCTCAGCAATGCTGCGCCGCCTGAGCAGAACAGAAAGTCACAAAACATTTACAGAGGTACTCCTAACGGGGGGGTGGGTCCAACTTTGACCACCAGCCACAAGCCCCCGTGCATAGACTGCTTATTGATTCAGACCCATGCCACGCCTCATCTTCACTGGCACACCTGTGATTATCCCACAGCAGTCTTATGGACCAGAACTATTCAAAATATAAAGTCACAATAAATATGGAGGGGGAAATACGATACGGACAGAAATAAAGTAAAAAATAAATACAGAAACAGCACTGCAGCATACAGAACAGCTAATGACACTCTGTATTCCCACGCCAGGCTCCTGGACTTACACTGGGGTGATTCAGAAATGATTTGTTCAGAGCGTTTTCTCTGTTCTGACTGAAAAAGGAAAATATTCAAAGAAACAAGCAAAACATTTTGGTGACTAACATTTTGAGCCACTTATTAAAGATATATATATTTTTTCTTTTTCTTCCAATGCTGTATATTCATATGTACATTTTTATCTATTTTACAAAATTAATTAACTTGAGACCATGTTCGTCCAGTGGTCCAAAAGATGGATGGGGTGTAATTATATAAATTAAAATTAAAAGCTTTTTTTTTTTTTTTTTCCTTCAAGTGAATTTTAACCAACCAAAAACATAAAACCAACCAAACTAGCCAATGGCATCTGATCTGATACTGATCCACACCGACATTGCTATGTCCCAGTGCCTGCTGGGTAAAGTGGGGATGGTTCCATCCCTACTTCATGGGTGAAAGAGATGGAGCCAGAACAAATGGTCCAAAAGCATGCGTGTGTGTTTCATATATATATATATATATATATATATATATATATATATATATATTCTTGACTAAAATGTTAAATAATTATAGGACTAGAAGGATTCTGCAAAAGAAGCACTAAGACACATCTGTGAAGTACTGAATTGAGAATCTGGGATAATCTATTCTACCGGGACACTGACTCTTTCCCCGCCCCCCCCCAGCTTGAAATTTTGTAATAAAAAAGGTATTGTAAGTTATTTGGCAGTCACAGTGTGAATCTGAACAGCTGCATACCAGCGCCCTCTGGCACTTGCAGAGGGGAAGAGCCAGAGTAGTAGTAGGACAGAGGCTAATGTCAATTCCACAAGGACAGCAGAACCAAGACAAGGGACAGGAAGTCGAACACAGACTGAAGAGAGATCAGGAGAGAAACTGAATTCTTAGGTTTTTCTTCTTAGGTTCCTCGAAAGCCCAACAACTGTTTCCAAAGCCGTCCACATTTTAGAGTATTTAGTTATCCAACCCCAAGTGCCTCTTGCCGTCTCCCAATGACCAGTTAAGTGGGACTCTCAGGGTTTTCAGGACAGGGTAGTAATTTTTATTATTTTAATTCTCAGAGCGCGGTATACTCCAGGGATTGACTCCCCAGCCCATACTACCACTGAAAAAATCCAGATATGATAGTGCTTTTAATGTTCTAACTCAAGGAAAAGGAGAGAGAAAAAAAAAAAAAAAAAACCAAACAAAATTAGCCGTGACCAGACTCTCCGTGGTCTCTGAGCTGACCCTCTCCTGCCTCCATGCTGCGCGTGTCCAGGCAGCCTCGTTACCCTGTCCTTCTGCAGGGCAGTCACAGTTCAACCCGGCTCTGTATAATACTTCCAGCAGTTAACCATGTGCACACCACGCCGTCAGCCCGGTTGTTCTCTACAGTGCCCACTGGGACTCTTTCGGCAGACTGCTCATCCTCAGCTCCTTACGTACACTGTGGGCATCGGTGTGTGTGTGTGTGTCATATATACATATATAAATAGACACACACACACACACACACACGCACACAAATGTACACAGGACATTCTCTCAGGCACGCAGACTCCCTCAGTAATGGGGCGTGTTTAAGGGACCGGGGCTGTACGTCATCCCAGCCTTTGTCCCTGATCAAGGATTAGTTAGAGCTGGCAGCAATAGGCTTTTCCAGCTCCAGGTTCATGGGAGTGGTGGAGTGATGCAGGCTGCCATAACAGGTCTTGCACACGCGGCTGGGTTCAAACAGCTGCTGACTTGGCACCGGAATCTTCTGGTCGCAGCAACTGGCGCAGAATACGTTCCCACAGTTCCTGTAGGGGGCGACAGAGTTGAGCATGCAGTTAACCAAGCCTGTAGCACCTGTTGCCCTGGGAAGCAGAGCCTGAAAAAATAATACATAAAACCTTTTCCCCCAACACGATTTTTAATTAATAAAATATCCATAATTCTTTTTTTAAATTGTGTAAGGAAAAAGGTTTCATTCTGAGTGTGAAAATAATATAATCCATCTTAGAACTGAATGTTAATTTTACAAGAGATTTCCAAAATTTTGATTCCCACCAATGTTCCCAAGAAAGTTTTTCTTTCTTTTTATACTGTCTTTTAATATATATCTTTTAATATATACAGTTTTGGGAACAAAACTGGTTTTCGCAATTATAAATCGTGACGAGAAGGTTCTGTTAGTCCCAAATGAGCAACAGTACAGCCCTATTAGTGGGTAAAGGTACCAAAGGTTCTCTGCAATGTTCTCTGCATGAATATTGAAAATATTTATTTTGAATTTCGAATCCCAATTATACATTTCTCATCAGCTCACAGGAATTTATATCAAGCCACCACATACAAGGGAATGTAGGTGGTTTCCCCAGCCCACCAGCCTCCACATTGAACTAAATCTAGGCCATTCAGGCCCATCGGAGGGAGAGGCACATTCCTCCGGTAGCCGTAATTAACCCAATCCAACCGGAAATCACCCTCCCCAGGTGCTAACAAAACAGAGCACCCCCACTCAGGACTCAGGTCATAGTCGGCGAATGACAGAATCGGGAGTTATGGGGCCAGTCTCGAGGCGAAGTGACACAGCACCCCCTCCTGGTTTAAATCATAGAGCACACTTTGCAGTCAGGCAAGCGCCTTTACCAACTCAGTCACTCTAAGATGGTGGACGATAAACATTTCTACCTAAGTTCAAACTTATCAGGTCACCAGAAGATATCTGGAAGAAAATCTGAGATTTTTCTTGCAATAAAACTTGATTTTCCCTTGCAGTTTTGCCTCTCCCACTAGCTTAGTTAAGATTAGCTTATGCTGAATGGGGGGCATCACATATTCAAATCCTGTCCGTTTCTTACATTATGTATAAACAACATATAATGCATTAATCTATTAAGCCAAATTAAGTCACACAGGAAGCGAGGGCTTTCAGGAAATCTGAAGCTTGGTAAAGAGAGCCTATACATATTAAACTATTTTTCCTTTTCAAGGGGCTACAAGTGAACCAATGTTTCCCGTTTCTGCAGAGTACCCGGCAGCACCAATGTAGTTCAGTGGTGGCGTCTTCAGCACAGGTTCAGAGTACCCGGCAGCACCAATGTAGTTCAGTGGTGGCGTCTTCAGCACAGGTTCAGAGTACCCGGCAGCACCAATGTAGTTCAGTGGTTGCCACAGGTTCAAAGGTATAAACAATACTATTTTAAAAAATGTTTTTTACTTAAAAATCACCACCACAGAAAACTGCTTCGAGTTGTATACATAATAAACATTGGTTGACTTACATTTGGTGTACACTAGTCTATGATATGGTGCTTTGTAATTTGATCAAGCAGAATACTGAAAAGAGGACCACTTCTGTGCCAATCAAACTGTAAGACATATGCAGAATTTTAAGCTCACTGGCCCACTTAGAACAAAATGTCATCATCATGTCAACGAGACGGCCATATTGTTAACGCTGAACGAGGAACGAAAGCCCTTGTCCTCGCTCTACATCTCTATATTAGTGATCCCAGTCCATACATGCATACACACGCACGCACACACAGGGTCAAACACATGCATACACACAGTGCGCACGCACGCACGCCAAGATGCCATGCACAAGCAGAAACGTACAACCGCGTACACATTGGTGCCATACACCATCAGAAAAAGAAAATAAAAATGCATACTTTATGGATTATTGATTAGCCACCCGAAGACTCAATGTAAATATAATCCCATTTCTGAGTTATGGTTTATATTCCTCACTAAAAGCAACATTAACTAAAGCCAAACCAATGGATCAATGTTCATTTGGACACCACCATGGGAACGGAATGCTGCTTAACTCAAAATTCCTCCATTTAGTAATGCCAGCTGTTGCTTGAATTTAATCGATACTGTTTGACAGATATTAGAATGTCACGATTTTCAAACGTATAAGTGAGGTTTCCAAACCCATGTTAAATCAGCCTAGGCTTACAGTGAGCAGCCTCGACCACTCACTCATTCAGGTCCCAATGGGCTTAAAGTGGCAGGGTCCATTTACAGAGAGCAGTCCGGATCATACGTAAAAATCATTGTCAAGCGCGACCCCTCTCTGCAAGCATCAGGGTTGCACGGATTTTACATTCTGGTTTTTTTTTTTTTTACACTGTTTGTCAGTCATTGGCCACCAGCTGCTTCTGCGCATCTACCCTACGACACGCATCTTCACTGGTCCCAGATCACCCCTTTACCTGTATTCTGTCCACACCCCACCACCCTTCATCACAAACCCCAGGCAACGGCTACTGCGGCACAAAGACTTTTGCCACCTCTTTGAAAATATTTCCTGCTGGTGAATGACCATAAGGAGCCTTTAAAGCATGTTGTTGAACAGAGAGAGAGAAGTTAATTCAGCACATGGGTGAATGGAAGAGGGAGGCAAAGAGGGGTGAAGAAGTTATGTCCAAAAGAAAAAGGGGAACGGAAGAGGGGGGTGAGCGATGCATGGATGGGAGAAACACAGAGAGGACTGTGGAGCTGTCTCTCACCAGGCTTCTTCCACGGGCTCCCTGCCACTGTGAAGAAGAGGGGAAACAGTGGAGAGGAACAGCAGTCAGAGAGGCTTGAGGCTGAGGGACAACGGCACCCCCTACTGGTTATGAAACATACTCCGCCTAATCGACCACATCCCAGACGCTGCGTACACGGGTGCTACCAACGTGGCAAATGCTTTGCATTAGCAAACTCGACTCCATATCCAAATCTCAAATCCATAATCGCTCTGTTACACGCAGTCATCCTGGGGTTTGTAGTCTTTGACAGTGTACATGCTGGTCGCGACCCCTTATGTGAAGTTTCACAGGCTGCCCTCGTCCTTTACACAAAACTCCTTATGCACTATATTAGACACATCCTTCACTTTTACGCACTGTGGTACCTGCTGTCCTTCAAAACATCCCTGCAACTTCATAGACTGTCCTTTTCCATTTTAACACACTGTGGTTCAGGCTGCCTTCAACACATCCCTGCCAATGATACTTCAGTCCCGTTTTCAACACACGCTCCCCAGTGTGAAACACTATGCAACCTAGAAGCCTTCTCACCATCTTCAGCACTGGGTTCCACAGCAAGAGGACCACGCAACAAACGCCCCAATAGCTCACGGGCCTTAACCCTCTACTACGAACAGCAACAAGTCCCCTCTGAGAATCCAGATGATTTTAGATTAGCTTGTCCTACAATCTCTGGCAGAATGATTGATGGTAACTGCTACCCAGTTCCAGAGACAGGGGAGACCATAGGACCAGACAGCGAAAGAAAGGAGAGATGGAGCTAGAGAGGAAATGGGTGCAGTTTCGCCTAACAGAGGATCCGTAGCATATAAACGCTACTTTAGCGGTCATAACATTCATACCTTCTCATAACAACTGACTAATAACACTGTTCGGTAAGAAACATTAGTTGTCATAAATTGACTGAAGACCACAAGAACTGTGTTTTGTGGCTCATTCAAAGATGCTATGGATTTTCCTCTTTAAGCAAAGAGTTACAGGACAAAGCAAAACTAAAGGAACACAGTGGTAAATGGCCAAACAGAACAGCTTTCTCATTAGCTTCGTGGCTTTCTGTTGGACAGGATGGAAATGGTGAGGAGTTTACACCAATGAATGATCATTTTGATCAGATCGACATGACGGTACCACACATTTCATTCATTCGATATATATGAACTGTATCACAAATACCAACGTCAAAGACAGCAGGTACTCTAAAATACACTCAGAACAAATCCCTAAAAAGCTATCCAGGAAAGAAATTCCAGTGAATCGTAAGTGGAAACTGTAACAAACTCATCTGAGAGTGGGCCTTTCTGAGATCAACGCTTACCTGCAGTGGTGCCTCCTGGTGGCCAGCCAGAACCTGCTCTCGCACCCGTAACACTGAGCCGCCAAGTGGTCTGGGTACCAACGGGTCACCTGTCGAAGACCAGACGGACTTTAAAGTCCTTTACAGACTTTAAAGAAAGGACTCTCTCTGCAGGCCAATGCACACCATGTGCCCCCACACATACCACACCCCACCCCTCGCTTTACACACACCACGCCCTCTCTCTGCTGGGCCTAAGCACAGCATGCCTCCGCACACACCACGCCCTACCCCTCTCTTTATGCAAACCAAGCCCCACCCCTCCCCTTTATGCACACCAAGCCCTGCTTGTCTTTACGCACAACACCCCACCCCTCTTTATGCACACCACGCCCTCTCTCTGCTGGGCCTAAGCACAGCATGCCTCCGCACACACCACACCCTACCCCTCTCTTGATGCAAACCTAGCCCCACCCCTCCCCTTTATGCACACCAAGCCCTGCCCGTCTTTACGCACACCACCCCACCCCTCTTTATGCACACCACGCCCTCTCTCTGCTGGGCCTATGCACAGCATGCCTCCGCACACACCACGCCCTACCCTTCTCTTTATGCAAACCAAGCCCCACCCCTCTTTATGCACACCACGCGCTCTCTCTGCAGGGGCACACCTCAGTGTCCTGCTTGTCCACCTGCTCCCAGCTGGCCTCAGAGAAGAGCTCAGTGCTGCAGCGGGAAAGGCAGTTGGGGTCCAGGTTGCACTCAGAGTCCGGGATGGAGGTCTGGCGGGACACAGAGAGAGAAAGGGGACATAAGACGGCGCCATCCCGCAGCTGCCCTGGCTCGCAGACGGGGGCCTCCATTCTCAGGTCCTCACCACTTCGTCACCCATGTCGCCGTTGATGCGGAAGGAGCAGCCTAGGTGTTGGCTCTCCAGGCGGCTCCACAGCTCCTGCACCTGCTTCTTCAGGGTCTCCACCTCCAGCTGGTGTCCTGCCTCGATCTGCCGGAGCCGCTGCTGGATGACGTCGCTGTGCAGCGTAAGCCCGTCGTCGTCCAGGTGGCTGCGGGCCGGCTGCTCGGGGCTGGGCGGGGGGCGGCCCAGCAGGGCGTGGAGGCAGCGGAACTGGGAGCCCCGGAGGGGAAGGCCCATGGAGCCACAGCTGGCCGCCGACACTTGTCGGCTCAGGGGGGCACGCTCCCCGTTCATCCCGTTTACCCTGGGCTCTGGCTCAGGGGTCTCCCCATTGCAGATGGGTCCCTCTCGGCCAAGCTCAGCCACAAGGGGCTGCAAGGCACTAAAGGAAGGACGCTTGATGCCATTCAGAGTCCTGGGAGTGCCCTGCTCGGCCTCTGGGCCACCCTTTTTATGGAGGTAGAGGGGCAGGGCCCTGTTGGAGGGCCAGATGGGCAACTGGCCCGGGGCTTCAGGCCTCATACCCCCCTCCTCAGTTAGTGTCTCTGTGGAGCTCTCCATGAGGGAGGCTCTGTCGTCCAGCTGTTCCAGGGGCTGTTCCAAGGGGGTGCAGAGATCCTCCTCAACGGGCGCCACCTCCGATGTCGTTTTACTATAGCCGTTAGTCATAATCCCAGTCGACGTAGGGGGGCTTGACCCATTGGTAGCAACAGACGTGCCCAGCACCTGCTCCTCCAAGGGCAGCTCTGTCTGCAGCAGCGGAGCCGCTGACGGAAGGCCGGGGGAGGCCTCTGGATCCTCATCAGCAGCTAAGTCCCATTCAGGGTGGCTAGAACGGACCTCTCTCTGTGCCTCTGCCCCTGCGTCCTCTTTCGTGGCTTCCTGGAGGATGTTTACAATCTGCCCCTCGGCCACGCCCACGGCCACAGAGAGCTCCGCTTCTTCTGCGGAAGAAGCCTTCTGCGCGCACACAGGCAGCTCGCCGTTCCAAATGCCGTCGCCGTTAAGCCCCACCCCTTCCTCTGCCACTGGCCTATCCGTTTCTTTATGCCCCGCAACAGGAGGGTTAGTTCCCCTCACTTCCTGGTCTTGTACTCCACCCCCATCCGGCCCTATGCCAACGTTGAGCTCCAGCGACCGGCGGTGGTCTTGCCACTTGTCGTTCAGGCTGGGGTCGCTGGAGCGGCGGTTTGGGACTAGAGAGCCCCCGACTTCACACGCGACAGGCAGATTATCGAAGGACCTCGTCTTCGGAAGCCTTTAGGAAAAGAAAGTCAAGTTAAATCTAAAATCGTGCTCATTCAATTCTGGCTTCATTTGACACAAGTGATGTTTCTTATAATAATTTTATATAATTTATCTAAATAACTACAAATTGGTCTTTGAAACAATCAGCATAGTGTTCAAAATCAAGGGTAACACATAGTGGATGATATTAGATGACACGCTGAATGAATTCAAAGACACTGACAAAGACGGTGTCATAATGAACCATTAATAGGAAAAGCACGCAGTTCGGCCAGCACCCACAATTTGGATACCATTCAAGGACACGTTCTTCACACCAAAAGCCTGAAACTGGCATCTTGTAACTGTAACCACAGAAAACTGTATAACTGTAGCCCATTCATGAGAAAGTACGCTAATCCCACCCGTATTTATAATGGAGCCGATTCATTTGCCTCAGCGCGAGGAAGTAAACCAGATTTCATTCCACTGATTTGATTTGGGGGAGAAAAAACAAAAAAGTGTCATGGAGAGAACCATTGAATTTATACAAACTCATGATCGTAACATCTTACAATACATTTAGTTATCGCCTTCATACTACAATCTAAAAAATTATGTAAAAGGTGTGTGTGTGTGTGTGTGTGTGTGCGTGTGTGTGAGAGAGAGAGTATGCAACTCCCCAGCAAATTGCAGTGGCAGACAATGGTGGTGCAAGCTGCATGCCCACATCAGGCAGGGCAGGAGGTTCACCTGCCAAGGGGTGCATCCTCAGGGCTGGTACCCGGCGCTGGGTAAGGGGCGCAGGAGTCGTCCGAGGGCGTGGTAGGCGAGGAGCTGGGTAGGTACACGGCGGTCCAAAGCATCAGGTTCCGAACGTGGCAGACCGGGTGCAGCACCTGCGTGACACAATACCACCGCTAATACACACAGGTATATCACACCAGCATGTGCGGATATCACATACACATATTTAGTGGGTTTTGTGGATTGTGAGCCGTTCTGTATGAGAACCCGTGTCTGACCCTTGACTGATTGGGAATAATGTATCACCAACCTTCTGCACCACTTCTGACTTCAGCTTTATCTAGTCCCCATTGTCCCCCTGCCCGGCAATTAAAGAACTCAGGGTTGCGTTACACAACCAACACACCCGCTAGCTCCCCTGTGAATTCCCAGGAAATGGCAGCAAAGAAGCTAGGTTGAAACCAAGACTCAGATCTATCCCACTTCCGTTTTCTTTCTCACACTCCAAAGGATGATGTAGAGAGAGAGAGAGAGAGAGCGAGAGAGAGTGCGAGCACAAGTGCTGAAGGGCAAGCATACCGTCTCAGAATGAGAGGAGTAAAGCATGTTCCGGAAGGCGCGATTCGCAGGCCTCAGCAGTGACCATACTGAGCAGGTCCTCTCCTGGACGTGATGGTCTTCCCTTTCTTTGCCACTGTTGCCCAGGAAGGTGCCGTACAAGCATGAGTATGTGTGCTGCACCAGCTTCACCTGTAAAAGAACAAAGGAGTCAGTCTACGGTCCAGTTCTAATGTACCTTTGTGTCTCCTAGCTGAAAAGTTAAGGTAATGACCTAACCAAAACTGATAGTTTGACTACTACAAATACATGGACGTCCAAGTGATTAGGGTAAATTTGCCATATAGAGAAATTTGACTTGACTGAATTGTCCCATCATTAATGAGGCATCTTCTTTAGGCTTACAAGCTCACTGGACTAGCAAAGTCTAAGCATTGTATGCAAATTTTTTTTTTTTCCAGAAAACCACAATAATGATGCCTGTAAATTTTATAGAACTGCATCACAATCCTGAAGATACTATAACATTTTACTGCTATAAAATTATCTTCTTGCAGCTCTAAGTGTATAAAAATCATAGATGAGGTCTCTTGGGCAGTGGACTGTGTACAGCCCACTCACCAGGAAGGCCTCGTTGAACTCGAAGGAGCAGGGGAACTGTCTCTGCAGCTGATGCACGCAGTCAAGCCACTGCAGGAACACTGGGCAACGCTCATTCAGGTCCTCAGAGTTCTCCCCATGACCGCACCGGTCTGCAAACTTGTGTCCGAAGTCCAGCCACTCTGTCTCCACCAGGACCTGGAAGCCCTGCGGGTGTTGGGGGAGCCATGGTCAGATGGGCACCTTGTGGATCTCCAACCAGTTATACCGGAACATCACGCCTGGGAGGCCCCTCTGTGTCACCCAAGCGACTACAGATACTTTAATGCAGACAAATTCCAGCGGCGTGAAGCCCTGGATTCAAGGCTTGGAATGGAGACAAAAAAGCAATTATCCAAGATGGAAAAAAAAAAAAAAAAAAAGTTTCCCCTTGATGGTTTACACTGTGCGGACTAAAGCCCCCCCGGAAAAAAAACCCACGATCAGCCGGGTGCCGGCCTACCTCAACAGTCCGGTAATAGGGGTCCAGCAGCAACTTGGACAGCGCTACAATCTGGGGCGTGCGGTCCCAGCCGTCGGAGCAGTGCACCAAGACAGGCCGGTGATCCCGGTCCACTGCATTCACCACCAACAGAGCGGCCTTGAGCAGGAGTGAAAGGTGCTGCAGCCACCTGGTGCTCTCCAGAGCTGACAGCCAGCTGAGGGACAGAGGGAGGGCGGCAATGAGTGGGTACAGAGGAATGATGGTTAGGGTTAGGGAGAGAGGGATTGCGGTCAGAGTAAGGTAGAGTGGGATGCAGCAAGGGTTAGGTTTAGGGTTAGGGTTACAGGACTGAACATCGACACTGTTGCCAAAAGTCTTTTTGTTTAGCAAATTTAAGTTTGCTAATTTAAGTAGGCACAGCATGAGGAGTCATCAAAACCGAGACCAAGTACACTAAACCTTTTCAAGTACACCAACAACAGAACCATATTTCAGATTCAACAGCAACGACGGAGACCTCAAACCTAAGGTCACTCAAATTTAAGAATAAAAAAGCGTCTTTATCAACAGTTCCCATGGTAATAAAGTGTCTAAAAATCGTTCCTATGGTAATCATGAGGATGTTCTACACTTTTAAGTGGTGTGCTTAATGCTCGGAGTTTAAAGCGGGTATTCTATTAGAAACTATACTTCAGAACGAAGTGGATACATATTGAATTGAGGCAAAATGAGGAACAGATGTGTCTCGCCACTCAAGGAACCAATTAGGACGGAGATTGAGGGAAATTAACAAATTAGGAAGAAGACTGTTGGCACAGGGTTGAGTAAAATACCAAATCCCCGAATCCCTGAAGGATGATAAAGTCAGAGCTTTACAAAGCATTAAGGTGACACCATAATGGTATTGGCTGGAATGGGTCACATGACAGGAAGAAAACTCACTTGGCAGGATCTGGCATCTGCGTGCACAGGAAGCGCAGGGACTGGAAACTCTTGCGGATGGAGTGAATGTTAGCCATGCCCATGAAGACAACCTCACAGTTAGGATAGTATTCTAGAGAAGAGAAGATACACAATTTTGTTGTTTGCAAAATGCTGGAGACATTCGGGAAAATGACAACTAAATAAATAAATATCACTAAATATTAAAACACACGCTCCAAACACAAACACACTTTTTAATATATATATACATACAACGTATGCAATACACTCTTCCTCTTGCTTTCCAATTGTGCTCAATAGCATATTCACTAGTATTTCCCTCTTCTCCACACTCCATATCACAACCCCCAGACCCCGGATGGGACCCTTATCTGGACACTCACAACCCCTAAACCCGAGATGGGACCCTTACCTGGACACTCACAACCCCCTCCCTTTGCCCTGTTGGCCACAGCTGCTGCGTACGACCTGGCGTCCAGGATCAGCAGTTTCTGGGGCTGAATAGCCAAGGTCTCCACCTCTGAACTGTGAGTCATGGAGGCATCTGAAACCCAAACATCACCAATGAGAGGGCTCCACTGTGGTTTAACTGGTACCCTTAGCACTCATACACTGTTACACTGTTAGCCACGGTCTCCATCTCTGAACTGAGAGTCATGGGGCCATCTGAAACCGGTGAGGGGGCTCCACGGTGGTTTAGCTGGTACCCCCTATACGCTGTTACACTGTTAGCCACGGTCTCCATCTCTGAACTGTGAGTCATAGAGCCTTCTGAGACCGGAGAAAGGGCTCCACTGTGGTTTAGCTGGCACCCTCAGCATTCTTACACTGCGGCTCTTGAACACAGCAACTTAACCTGAATTTCTGTAATAAATGAGAACTGTTACGAACGGACAATGTTTTATTAAATTGTTAGCCGCTCAGTTAGCCTAGTCTGATAAGTGACTAAAACGGCAGACAGCGGCATGAGCCGATGGAGGCTGACCGAAGTCGGCGTCAGACAGGTCGCCCCCATTGGTGTAGTCGCGGGGGCAGGAGCCGTTGGACTGTTTGCGGGAGCTGCCGTCCACTGCGCAGGCCTTGGCGATGGATTGGACCAGGTGCTCGTCATCGGCGTTGCGCCAGCCCCACCAGCTGACCTCGGGCTGGCCACACCTGGCGATCACTGCTCCCGTGCTCTGGTGCCTGGGGACGGGGTACAGGGCCAGGGTCCGGAATTTGGTCAAACACACACCGCTGTGGGCGTAACTACATTTAAAAAGCAGCTGGGCTAAATATCACTGACGTTTCTTTTGGTTTAAACTTCTTGAAAATCACCATATCAAAAATAGCACAATATCTAATATATAAATAAAGCCCGAGGAATTTTCCAATAAAACGTGGACATATGCAAAATGATCGTGTTACAAAGTAGAATACATTATCCCCACAATTCCAGTAAACGCCTCAAGGTGAATTAGGTAGTCTTTCTTAACAAGACAAGAAAACTTTGTTCTCCCTCCGACCCCCACTCATTCACTCCGTGAGAAACACACACCTGTACACTACGGCCGGAAACCTCTTCCAGGAGCGAAAGGCGGCCACGTTCTCCAGTTCCTTGTCAGTGATCCAGGCTGGCACCAGCAGCAGCTGTGGGTAACTGGAACATAGCCTAGCAGACCGGGGCAGAGGGAAGCGCACACTTACAGGGCGGACAGGGCTGCAGGGTTTACCGCCCAGACACATAATCAAGGGCATATCATTTGTTTGACTGAGGCTTAACGTGTGGGTAACTGTGGGCTTGGCTCATAAATTACACTACCACCTACTTTACCAATACAGAGGATGTGCCCTGTAAAATGAGAGCCACAGCATTCATTAAAACAGGTACACGGTTGATGCTAGCATTTAGCAGCTAGAATTACCTGTACTTGCTGTTGATTTCGGATATCCTCCAGGCATTTTGAGTGTCGAAACCCATCCGCTCTACTTCGTTTTTGAATCGTGAAGTCACATGGTCTCCTGGAGGGGGGACGGAATGTTTAAACACAAAAAAGGAGAGCGACAGAGAGGGCGCAGGAAGTTCTGTGGATTGAACGCGGTACAGTCACGGGGAATACTAACGCACCTTCTGGAAAAGCGGGGCACAGAGGCAGTGAAACGGGCATGGCCCACATGACCCGTGAGGGGTGACCTCCGGGAGCCGTACCTGGCCTACACAGCTCCCCGTGCTGCTCCTTCTCCCCGGCGTACACGTCCACACACCAGGCGTGGAAGGCGAAGGAGAAGAGCTCCTCCAGGCGAGACGGGGGTCGGATGGCGCCCGTCAGTCTCTTCAGCCACTCCTGACACTGCTCGAAGGTGGAGAACTGGCACCTGGGACACACGTGCCACACAAGAGGGGCCATCAACAGTCAGTGCGTGTCACACAAGAGGGGCCATCAACTGAGGAACAAGTGGGATTAAGAATGACATTATTCAATCAAACTTATTATTTTTATTATAATCACAAACTAAATGAAGTTAAATCCTGTTGAGCACAACTGGTACCATAAAAAACGTTCATGCTGCTTCTAAATCTTCATTTTTTACGTTACTAGCAGGAATAAGGACAACGGTGAATATTGATCATTTTGTTTTAAAATATTTGTCTGGCTGGGGTCCAAATAAAACCGCATGCTAGGATATGGGTTTTAAATTTTCACCCAAAAAAACTTAAAAAATAAAAACTTGATGAAGTTGGCCTGAAGAGAAGGCAGGGGGTTGGCAGGTCCTGATCTCTACCTGATGACCTTGCAGTCCTTGCAGGTGACATGGAGCTGAAACATGTCTCGGCACTCAATGCTCTCGATCAGCTGCAGCGGGACCTGGAAATGCGTAGGGGGAGGGGTACAGCTCAGGAGACTGTAGGACTGAGAGCGGCACACTTATGCAAGCCCAGTGTTTCCTGTGAGACCGACTCAGCAGTACATGCAAATTGTCAAAACCAAGTTAATTTTGCCTGTGATGAGTGTAGTACTTGAGCCAACTGCTCAGTGCAGTCACTGAATGCTTCATAGAGTTGCTAGAAAGAGTTCACATCTCTGATGAAGCATTTCCTGCAATCAAGAGTGCAACCGGCACAGTTCACATCTCTGGATATTTCCTAAGCAAATATAATTGCCACACTTTGTAGAATTCACCTCTGTTCTAAGCAAAGGGACTGAACAAATATTAGATCGTGAGCAGTTTAAAAACAGTCTACCTGCTGGAGGTAAAACATTCCAAACCCATTGACAGAGATTCAGGGTATCTGCAGGTGGCATTCAATGCATTTCTGCACAGCTGTGACAGTCAGTTGAGCGATTTCACACACAGTGGCAGGGTTAGCGCAATCCATTCTCCTCCATGCCACCTACAACCAAACCCTCCACAGACAAGCAATGCTACAACAGGTACTTACTGACACCTCATTGGAACAATTCTGAAAAGAAAAGGTCAAAAGTTTGCATTGGGCCTTGCACTTTGCTGCAAAAAAGCAGCCAATTTGGATTGCTAATTTATCCAATTCTAGGATTTCACCACAGTTTGAAAGGCCGTAATAACTTACTCCTGGGGTGCACTGGACAACCTACATCTGCTAACCTGGTCTGTGACTGCTGAACTACAGCTACGAGAATACTTCACAACTCCGTGGGACAACTCAAAACACGCCGGCTGTGAAACAGTCCCTGTTTCACAGGAAAAGGACCGGGCCGACGTCTCTGTGGAATCAGGGCAGGACGAGCGAGCGCATGCCTCACACCATGTGACTCAGGAACGCCACTGGGCAAAATCAATCACCTCAGCTCATCGCCGCGACCGCGAGATTGCATCTGGCGCTAGTTCCGGCAGAGCTGATGGCGTGTTTTCTTTGGCAGCTAATTTTCCAACTGAACTGATCAATACGACCTCCTGTAGTGGGGTCAACTGGCTGCTTTCAGTCCAAGCAGAGCTACACAATGTGTCAAGCAGAAAGTCTGCGCCTACAGTACCTTCCACTCTAAACATAGACGAGGTTAAAGACAAGTCAAGATACAACACCTTCTAGAGCAGGTTTCAGATATTTCCAGATAAAAGAACATGTTAATGCTGACATAAACAGTTATGAACTAGTTTATAGAAGAGCTCTGTGCTCCAGCACCTCTTCTGTGGGCCAATACTCAACTGGGTCCTATCCGGGTGTCCTCAGATGCTCCACAGATCTCTGCCTCACTCCAGCCCGGTGACAGGTGTGAACTTGTTTGGAATAATGTCTCGGCGCCGTAGGAGAGTCGCAACCCATTCTTAAACGACGCAGACCCGTTTATTTCTTATGTTTCTGTTTTAGTCCAACAGCCCTCAGGCTCTTTTTCTCCTGGACTTTATCTCTTCAGCTCGGGGGGGGGGGGGGGGGGGGGTGTGTTTGGGAATTTAAAATATTTTTATATTTTTTATGGGTTTTAATTTTAATCCATTAATTTTTGCTGGCAGAGTG
>JAOYSI010000007.1:290610-323113 GCA_025775065.1 Hiodon alosoides
TTTTTTGTTCTTCGATACCTCCCGTCAGTTGTCTTTTCGTCCGTGTTGTTTTTTTCGGTGGGGGGGGGGGGGGGGGCCCTGAGATTGAGAATTTAATATATTTTTCTATTTTTTCTGGCTTTGCATTTTAATCCATTCATTTTGGCTGGCAGAGTGGCCAGTGTGACTGCCTCATCTCAGGGTTTACAGACTTTCTCTACTCATGTCCCCTATGGAGACATATCCGGAGTAAGAACCATCCGCCAGACCGCCCTGTGAAGCCCTGCAGGTTGAATAGGCATCGGCAACCGGATATTACCTAAATCCTGCTGTCCACAGTGGGGTGCACAGAAAGGCACTTGTGCACTTCGTTATTGCAAAGTGGATACCAGTTCAAAAACAAGCCTCAATGAGCATTGAAACACTATAATAATACATTAACAATAACATTAAGAATAATAATAATAATCATAATCATAAGGAAGACTGAATTAAGAATTGTCCACATATCTGTTATCAAAATCATTCTCCTACTGACCTGGTAAAATCCTGCTTATAAAATATAACAATTTGCATATGTAATACAATACTCAATTGAGTGCAATGAACAGCTAAAGCAGTTTTGAATCCAATAAAATATGGTATGTCGCATGAAAATGGATCCTTGTATAACGTTAAACCTAAAACAATAATAATATTTTAATGACGGTCGCACTATTTAACATGGCATTGACACACTGGGCCACTAGAAACCGAAACAGTGACAGCCATTACAGCGTAATAGCACTATATTGTCCAGACAGGTTACTTCCATTACAGAGGGCAACAGTCGATATTATTAAACAGTCTGTTTGGTTTAAAGTTATCTTTATGCTGTAAAAACATTAGTGGAATGCACTTTCATATTTTTTCATAGGTTTCATTTATCTATTTATCTCGATCTGCTAATGTAGGGTGGGACCAAATCTTTTGACAACCCGCTAATCGTGTTTAATAAAATAAAACGTTGGTGTTTTTGGAAAGCATCGTATTTCTTCTACTCATAAAAGAAAAGTCTATTAAATACAGCTTTTCAAAGTATGATCTGCAGGTTGCTAAGTTGAACATGTCTAAAGAATGTAGTTGCTTGAAAAACTTGATACGTGCCACAGGGCAACTAAAAAAATAAAAAATAAATAAACCTTTATGGTCCACAGGCAGCAACATAAGTGAACAGGCACTTTACTTGACTTGAAGCAGATTGAGCAGTTGTGCTGGCCGTTTAATGTGGAATTTATAAGGTTTCAAAGAATGCTGGCGACCATACCACAGAGAATTCTGGGTACTGTGAGGTAAAAGAGCAGAGGTGTTGCACAGCTCCAGTGAGGCCACTTGCGCCATGGCAACAGGAGCCGAGAGAAAAAGCTTAATTAAGGCCTGAAGAACAAAAACTGGGAGGTAGTACTGATGCTACCATTTATCAAAGAAAGCATCACTTGAAAAAATCCTCTCCTACTAGTAGGTGTAATAAAAATAAAACATTTATAGAAGACAGCCAATGTGTTTTTGGAAGGAAAACTTCTTTTAAGTTTCCAGCACTTCCACAGTATATCGATGCCCCAAAAACGTCCTGGAAAAATCACACTGGAGACCGACGCACTTACATTAACAATGGACTCTTTGAATTTGATGTGTAAGCGGTAGCTGGACATGGCGATGATGGCCTCCTCAGCTCGCCCCACGTACTCCGTGAACTCGCCGTGCAGCTCAGGAAAGGGGACCTGGGAAGGGAAGGGAAAGGAAAGCCCAAGGGCCCTCAGCTTCCCCACTGAAGGAGCAGACAACGGAGGATGGAGACAAAGCCAATGTAGAGGACGTGCCCTCACCTGCAGGCTGTCCTCCTCCAGGACAGGCAGCTTCCTGGGGAAGATCTGGTTGGCCTGGATGCACTCCAGACTCTGCTGGCCGTCCTCCTCCTTAAGAAAAGGAAACACAGACCAGGACTCATGTAAGGCTCCAATTCCAAAAGAAACTTCCAAGGAAAAGGTAGCAATGTTGTTGTTGCGTCAATGTGCAGTCGAAAACATTTTGATGCGTAATCGCACACAACTTTCACAACAGGCAAAGCACGACAGCAGCAGGTAGGTAAGACCGAAACCAAGTTTCCCCAAACACTCCTACAGCTCTGACCTGAATCAGCCCTGTCCAATCCCACAATCCTCCATGCTCACCTAAATCAGCCTCTGTTAAATCTCAAGTACACTCACTTCAACCCAGCTCTCTCAAATCCACAAACCCCTCCACAGTGTGAGCCAGCGCCAGTTAGAGAGTTTCTCTGTGTAAACCCAGTCTTACACAGAGCCAGCCCGCAACAGACACCAGCAGAAGGGCTGCTCTGCAGCTGAAAATATCATAAGCAATCCATTTACATCCAAGCATCTTAAATTTAACTTGTGTGGCCGCATCTAATTAAATTCCCTGTAGAATTTGAGCAGGCAGTGTCTGCCAACTGAGTTACCACATGTGAAACCATGCATAGAGAACATTAACATGGGAGGACAGCTACACACACAGGCACATTTTGTGGGCATTAGAAGCGTCTACTCTGACGTCACCAAGTGGGAGGGGCATTGTTGTTACCGGCGGCAACAAGTGGGAGGATGACCATGAAACGCAAGGCAAAGGCAGATTAGACCAGGCCGCGGGCCGCGGGAGGTGAAGGATTGTCTGCAAGTGGACTGAAACTGGGCCAGTCAGGGACATGGCCATGGCACTAACGTATACACACACACACACACTTGGCACTGCCGGGGAGCTCTGTCCCTACGCCTCTGTGCGGTCAGCCCACACCCGGGAGAGAGGGAGCAGAAACCACGAGGAAGCAAGCGCGGCGGCAAAGTCATCGACCAATCAGGGCCAAGGGGTTGGGTGAGCTTCCGAGCTTGTCTGACCTCCAGTAAATACACCCTGTCTGATAGCTTGGGGGCAAATCAATGGCCTGCTTCACAACGCACATACTAACCGAGGGAAAAAAAACCCATTACTAGCCAGTCCACCCGATAAATGGCAGTCATGTGCAAGAAAGAGAGCAGACTTTACCATGGCCCCAGTGAGGGTGGGTCAATCTCCCAGGAACGCCCGCCTTCTCCAGTGGATCCAAATCACATTCTGTGGAGAGGAGAGATGCGTTTTCAGCATGCTGCACGGCATATACGCCCAGCCTCCATAAACAGGACCAGGACTTTGTACCCAGACTGAAAAAGATGGGTACAAAATGGCTAGAACTCACCAAAGAAAAAAGACAGATATGGAAGTCTTCGGATTCCGTTTTGAAAGTCTCACCAAAAATGATGACATCTGGAAGGAGAGATAGAAAAATAACAGTCAGAGACTAATTATACACAAGACAGGAAAGAATAACAAAACTCAAAAACTTAATCACAATATCAAGCACAACCGACTGTACATTACACTAACAACTATGTTGGGCGTTTTTTAATAAGAGCCTACATCTACAACCATCAGCAATCAGCAGGGCTGCCATGACAACATGACACCACTTAACATGTGCCATTAGTCACCCTCTCAATAGCAACCAAACCTAAAGGGATTCCTTCAGTCAATCAGTCACTGGTCTTTAAAAAGTATTCATGTTATCGCTTACAATTTGCTTATTAATCACTTATAATTCCCCAAACAAAACACAAACGAACAGGTGGACATTTTTAGTACGCAACCAATTGGACTGCCTTAAACTTCAGTTCTCGCAACAACTTACAGAAGGTTAAATATAACCCAGAACTCATGTGACACCAAAGACCATCTTGACATCAATTGCAGAGTTTTACCAGAGGTCAGTTCACCGTGACAGCCATGGTATCCTGTAATACGGTTCTCCAAAACACAGAACCTAGGAAAAAAACCACACTGTCAGCGCTTCTCTGCCAGGGAAGCAGTGAAGCAACAGATCCACTTCCTGTTCATCCTCCTCTGTGTACGACACTTCCACCACAACACACATTTCCTTCCTTATCACCGCAACTCAACCTCACTGCAGCAACACACTGTTCCTCATGAAAAATATCAGCAAAAATGGGGCGCCACTAGTTTGTGCTTAACAACCCATTTAAATGCTAAGAAAGGTCACGCTGAGCGGAAGGATATTTGATCAGAGAGGCTGCACGAACGGAGTGCCAAGTGCCACAAAGCTCTCTAGGCTGCATTAAAGGTTCCATTGAACAAAGCGAGGAATGGCTCACACTCAGAACCGTGCTTCAGGCATTCCTGTCTGGCTTCCTGTCCCTCGCCCGAACAGAGCGCACGGCGAGCCGCTGGGTCGTACTGAGGCAGATCAGAGGGAATACAGAATGGAAAGCTAGGGAACTGAACTGTCTGTGAGGTTGCATGGCTCCAAGCTGCAGAGCCGCTTGACAGAAACAGATAAAACATATCTACAACAAGCACACACATACACACATGTGTTTATCATAGTGTATCCCTAGGAACGCCCCATTCCGTCCCTGTGCTCTACTTTGCTCTGCCTGTCAACTAGCACTTCTTAATCTTGTATTAGATTTGAAGTTAGATCTTGCGCATGCATATTTTACCATGGGGGAGGGAGTGGGGTTTCGAAAAAGAAATTGTTTTGACGCTGTATATATAAAAGCTATTCTGAGTTCACAAACAGCAAAACTCAGCGGCTTTAATTTGGGTGGCGACTGCACATCAGTTGCAAATTCTTGGAATTGCACAACACATTTCTAAAGTTGCCTCATTCTCAACGGCAAATCCAAACTTCAAAGAATCCATTTGTCGTTAGTAAATAGGTGTGCCCCTGAAAGGCTGTCCATTTTTAAAGGGACGCCTCTACCAGCGGATCTGTTTCACCGGCTCTGCTGGAGACAAAAACGTAACCAAACGACATAGATGAGGGACAGGCGTATCCATGCCACACTCTCTGACAGGTTTTCATCAGGAGCCAGATAAGGGCAGACGTGCGCCTCACTGCCAGCCTGTTTGTCTCAATAAGCTCTGCTAATGCAGAGTGACAGCTTCTCTGTCCACCTCATTCTATACTGCCACAATCAGAGCTGCAGCCACCACCCAGGGGCAAGGAAGAGTGAGGCCCTGAGAGTAAGGTCATTAATTTCACCAGCATCCATTTGTGTAGCAGATATCTTCATCCAGGAACACTACTAGGACTTACTTTTACACATTTGCTGGAAGCATTCAACCCATCTCTCTTATTTTTATGCTACTATAAACAAAAAAAAAGCATTGTCCAAATTATAAGATTTAATTTTCGAAAACATCAAGCAGCAGATCCATTAGACTACTCTATGTGACTCTGGGGAGTTCAGAAAGAGACTACAAATTATTGCGTTTCACAGTTCCTCTACCATTAGAGGCTTTTGTTGCTAGGCCACACAAAGTTTCTTAAAACGGATCACAAGAAACAGGGAAAAATAACATCATATGACTCTCTTCACAACAACAGGGCTTTAAGTTTGGTGGCAATAAACAGCTGTTGATCTTTCCATCCACTAGCATTAATCCTAAACAACATCCAGAAAATTGCACTTCCAATAAGTTTAGTTTCCCTCCCTCTTTAATAATCTACTTCGACTACAAATTATGTGTGTGCAAGTATATTTGCTATAAATAGTAATTCAGTGTAGAACTACATGCTTTGAATCTTTCTTCCAGTGCTGCTTGCAAAGAGCTATACACTTCTTAAAAAGTTGTTAGAAATGATCATTTCAAAGAGCTACAATTTCAGAGGTTAAACATCATTCTTTCCATGTCAAAAACAGACAATACACATGATGTCATTGTTTGTATGGTGCTGACTGGCCGCTGACTGAATGACAGTCCACTAGCTTGTGTACTTCTCAGATCCATCGTTTGTTTATATGCATGTATCTTATCACACATTTGTTCAACTCTGAAGTGCAGGTAAGCCGTTTAAAAAAAAAAAACATGCAATTGTTTTGAGTGATAACTAAATAGTGTTCTACAGAGCTTGGCCAATTACCATCAGACGAAAGAATGGCAGAATTTACCCAAACAATTAATATGCTCCATGCGGTTTGGGCGAACATTCGTAATTTCAAATTATTTATTAAATTCTTTAAATACATTTTTAAAACGTTTATATAGTAGATGAGTCCCCAAACATAACAAACAAACACAGAAACGCAATCAAGATAGGCAGAGAAAGTTAAAATAATAATAAAAGTAAAGTAAGTTAAACTGACAGTAACGGAGTCTTTGAGGTAAATCTCAAAAGAACCAGCTACATAAAAAACACTTAACAGTCGTCGCATTATAACTGTATGGCGCATTCCAGACAGGATCACTCATATGGACTGCTATCCAAACAACGTCCATTCATTAATGCGCAGGGCACACTTTTGCTATTAAACCTTCTGACCATAGCAAACCTTGCAGGCAATTAATTGCAACATAAACGTCTCTGACATTTAAAGGGATCCCTAAAAACTAGTTCGCAGTGCGCCGTAAATGTCGTCAGCAACTGAACGAGGTTAAAAATTATATATTTAGATAAACGGTTGACGAATAATTTCATTTACACGTAGCGTAACTGTACTATTAACGCATTGCAAACTTAAAAATCGTGTCTCTATATTTTTGGGGTTTTCTCAACCTTTCCACTTAGTGTTGTTGTCATTGGAACCAGCAAGCAGTCGTTACCTGCTATCGGCTGCCTGTAAAAGCACATATCTAGCATGCTAGCAAGGTATTTTCCCTGATCCATCCTCCACTTTATTGTAATAACGAACATAGTCTCTTATAACCAGATTACAGAATCAGTCGGCATGTTAACGAGTTAAATTGTTATCTAATAGTTTGTTAGCAAACGTGTATCGTACAAGTGGACCTGAACGGTCTACCACCTTCATTCTCCCTAAGCTGGCTAACTCTCGCTCTGTTTTTGTTGTTGTTATGAGATGGAGGGCGGACCCCCAAGGCGGAGGCCGCAGCAAAACACAGCGAGCAAGGAAGGCAAAGGGCGCACTCACCCGAGAGGGAACAAGGAAGAAGAATTAGTTAAGGAGTTCGTCGACTATTTGTGCAACTAATTTGCAATTAATAACCACTAATGCAATAAATACGCTGTCAGCTCCAGTTGTCTTCTCAGTCCGTCCCACAGTAAAGCCGAGTCGCCATCACCGCGTATCTAACCCCGTACTCCGTACGTGACGTACGTACGCGTGTGCGTGCGTTCCAATTCCGTAATCACGTTGAGTAGGGGCGGGGAGAGAGAACGTGTAGTAGTTTGATTTTAACAAGGGTCGCTTGAAAAAATTAGGCAGTTTTATTGGCAGGTCATAGGCGTGCACATTCTACAGTATTCATTAGTGTCATGCTCTAACACGAGTGACGACAAGTTTAGCTGTTATCTTAGTTACACTAAACATTACACGATATTTAGAGAATAAATGAACTACTTTAAAGTGGTCCGTTCTGCCCATGTAACGAGTCATAACGCAACCTTGTATCCGGGGGGGAATTACCCTACAGTTTGTTGGAATAATTCTCCTGCCATTTTTAGATTGGAGTTTTAAAAATAATTATCAATGATGCTCTAAATTTTAGAGAGCACCTGGATAAAACCTGGATTATAATGTTAGCATGGCACACGAGGCAACTCGCATTCATATTATGTTAATTTTTTTGTAGTGGTAGTTATATGGCACAATGCGGTGGTCTGTAAGAATGAATGTGTATCTAACCCCCCGGGACATAAGTCTCTTTAGTTCTGACTATTGTTAGTTCCGATGGTATTCTCTGTCTGCCTTCTGGTGTGTTGATTAGAGGGCGGTCATCCGTTTCAGCACAATGCCTCACCCACTGTAATTCCAGCATGTTATCGCGTAGCTTGTGATAAAATGACCTTGTGTTCTCGTTTTCGCCCGAGTTTATCATAACAAGGGCTGTTTATCGGCAGGGATAGGTCAGATATCATAGCAAAACTCGAGTTGAATCATGTTGAATCTAATACACACAACATTGCTATCTAATAGCTTCGATTGACTCAAACGCACATAGCAACTGAGAAGACGTCTACACATTCTTTAACGATCTAGCCAGGGGCTGTGTATAGCACAAACTGCTCATACCTGTGCTTATTGTGCTTATAAGCAGCTAAACTAGAAGTTTAAAATCCTAGGGCTTGGAACGCCATTTTAAAAAAAACCTCAAAATATAGATTTCCCACACCCTTCCTAGTGTCAAGCTTGGTGGTGGTTGCTATGCGATTACAGGGATGCTCCTCATCAAGTTGCAACTTAATGAAATGGACGGCACAATACGACACATACGTCTGTAATTATCAGCAAACGTAAGCACATTCAGGGAAGTTCAGAGGTTTCCTTGGGCCCACACACGTACTGGTTATTCTTATTCAACACACCACAGAACACCCAGGCTAACCATTTATTTGCTGCAAACAGATGACAATGAAAATACATTTTGAAAGTCTATGATTTTTATTGTGATTATTTACATTCACCATTGGAAGATCTGCATTTCTCAACAGGTCAGCAGGGGGCACTAATATATTTTTTTAAATGACTGATATCTGCATTGAAAATAGTGGTACAACAATGACTTACAGCTCAGTCCTCTTGTGTATTTCAGTGACTTTACCATCCAGTCTTGAAAAGCCAGTGTAGTTCATGCAAACATTACAAACCTTCAACAAAGACCATAAAAAACCAGGACCTTAGGCCCGGTTTATAGCAAGGTGTGAACATACAATAGAGAGCATTTTAATGCAAAGTTTGTTTTAAGCCTGGCCCACTATATCTGACTCGTTCTATCACTGCAACAATGGAAGGAACATAGACTGTGGAAAGGTCAGCTGGTAACAGTTGGTCAAAAGTCCTGGATTCACTGTTGATCCGGAGTCTCTGCATGCTGTTCCAGAATCTATGACAAAGTACAAAGCCTGTTTTGACAAGCATGGCATTAGCCCAGTGTAAATCAGGTTAGGCGCTGATTCTATTATGGCTAAACTGCAATGCAAAACAGTCTATTCCCCTTTTTTAATGGGCAATATGAAAGTACATGCAAGGGACTAAAATGACAAAGCAGAGAGACAGGGATTGGACTACACTAAGAGGCATTTAGTTGTTTCCTGTATGACAATTAAATGTACTGTTATCACAAAGCACTTTAAACAGAGAGATGTGTGGTGTTAAAATCAAATTAATACACAAAGGTGCATGATTTTGGTAAAATGGTATCTTGCCCGGTACAAGATCGGTAGACCCCTCTCTGTGTTTCATCCTTTTTAAAAGGTCAACCAGACTCAATTTAATTTGGTGGAAATTTACTCCTAAATACTTTTTTCTTTAATAGTCAGAGGAAATTAGCCGTTTTCCCCTCTCAATGCCTATGAGAGTTCTTGCTTTTAGCAGTTGCAGCTGACAAATGACACATTTAAAATTACTTTTGAAAATGTGCAGGCCACTAACCAGCCATTGCTAATAACAGAACAACTAGGAGTCGTCACTCTGCATTAGACAGTGCAGTAATTCGGGACGATACATTTAAAATGACAGATTTTTCATAATTCCTCAAATGTGTGCTTTAAGTAGTTTTCACATGCTTCAGATGAGCATTCGTGTTCTTCCTAGTGAGCGGTAGTTTCCGCCTTGCTACTCTGCCAAGAATCCCATTTTCGCCAAGTGTCTTTCTGATGGTGGAGTCATGAACACTGACCTTAGCTGAGGCGAGAGAGACCTGCAAGTCCCTGGATGTTGTTCCAGGTTTCTTTGTGATTTCCGGGACGATATTTCGTCTTGCTCTTGGGGAGTTTTTCACAGGACGGCCACTCATGGGAAGATTCATCACTGTCCCAAACTTTCTCCATTTGGACAATATGGCTCTGACTGTGGTTTGGTGGAGCTCCAGAGCCTCAGAAATGGCTTTGTAGCCCTTTCCAGACTGATAGGCATCAACAATTTCAGGTCTTTGGGAATTTCTTTTGATTGTGGCATGATATCACTCTAGAATCTGTGTGCTGACAACTTCACTCTGATAGTAAGGACCAAAGCTAGTCAGATTTATATTTATATTGATTTTCCCTTTAATTGGGCTGCGTTAACAGGAGAGACGTTTTCCACACCTGAAGACTGCATGTTTGATTACCTTGCAAACCAAACTGAGAAATAAATGACAACTTTGGTGTCATTTTTTCTCAGAGAATATATACTGCAATTGGAAGTCTTCGGATTCTGTTTTGAAAGTCTCACCAAAAATTATGACATCTGGGAGGAGAGATAGAAAAATAACAGGCAGAGAATAATTATACAAGACATGAAAGAATAACAAAACTCAAAAACTTAATCACAACATCAAGTACTCTGACTTAGTACATTATACTACACTACACAAACAACTATTTTTTAAAAACATACGAAAAACCTTCCTTTGACTGGCTTACCTTTGTGTGCGTGTGTGTGTGTGTGTGTGTGTGTGTGTGTGTGTGTGTGTGTGTGTGTGTGGTCTTTTCACAGTCACTGGTATTTATGTAATCGCTTACAATTTTTTTTCCCCCAAACACACACACACACCTGCAGGTGAACATATTCAGTATGCAACCAATTGGATTGCCTTTAAGCTACAGCATTTCTCGCAACAATTTACAGAAGGCTAAATATAACCCAGAACAAAGCAACACCAAAGACCATCTTGACATCAGTTGAAACTATCTTGATCATCTTGACATCACCAGAGGTCAGTTCACCGTGACAGCCTTTGTATCCTGCAATGCTATTCTCCAAAACACAGAACCCGGAGCAAACCACACTGCCAGCACTCTGGTTTTCTGCCAGAGAGGGAGTGATGCAACAGACCCAATTCATATTTACTTTCCTCTGCCTACGACACTGCCAAGACAACACTTCAAGGAGCACAAGAAAAATAAATTTAGTCCCCCCATATAAATTCTTTACTATGACTACAGATTATACTTATGCAAGCATGTTACTTTGAGTCTTTCTTCCAAATCTGTCTCCGTTTAAACGAACTGCAAAAAAGCTGTCTAATTGTCTGAGTAATAACTAAATATTGTTCTACAGAGCTTGCCCAAATTATCACCAGATGACAGAATTTCATAATTTACCCAGACAACAAAAATGCCCCTTTGCGGTTTATTACCATTCATAAATGCAAAATATTTATTTATTTGTTAAAATATATTTTTAAATTGCATAGTTCATACCCCAAAAGTAACAAATAAGAAATACAGAATCAGCATCACAGTAGGTAGAGGAAGTAAAACAAAATGAATTTAAGTCAGCTGTCAGTAACGGATCCGTTCGGATAAATCTTAAAATAACCAGCCACATAAAACACAATTAACAGTCGTCGCATTCCAGACCTGGACACTCATGAGGACCGCTAAACCAACAACGTTCATTCATTAATACGCAAGGCACACTTTTGTTACTAAACCTTCTGACCAATTGAAGCAATGTAGCGGTCAGTTAAGTAACAGCGTAAACGTCTCTGACATTTAAAAGGATCCCTAAAGAGGCGTTCTAAGTACATTGTAAACTAAGTGAATAATTAAACGGTGTATAAAAGCATTTATTTAACCAAACGACTGACAACGAATTGCATTTTCAACTGGCGTAACTATTAATGAATAGCAAACTCAATAATCGTTCCTGTGTCGTTTTCGCATCCTTTCCACTTAGTTTTGTTTTCATTGGAACCAACTAGCAGGTGTTACATGCAATGGAATGCGTTACATGCAATGCAATTCATTAATAGTTATGCCAATTGTGGATCAAAAGTTGATGAAAGCAGAAACTGTAACCTTAGTTACTTTGAATAAGAGTTCTTTCTAAGCGACTAAAATGTAAAGGGTTGCCTATGAACAGGTATCGAGCATGCTAGTTGAGTAGTTTCTCTGATCCCAGCTCAGTATAACAGCGCGCCAACTAGGCTAGTCTGTAATAACCAAATTATCAAATTCATCAGCCTGTTTATATGTTATTTAATCTTAATGTTAACAAAAACTCCAAACTCGAATCGTTCAATTGCATTGTCTACCTCCCTGATTCCCCTGTAATGGCTAACACCAGCTGAGTTTTTGTTGTTGTTATCAGATTGCGAGAGGACCCCCAAGGCTAAGGCCGCAGCAAAAAGTAGAGAGCAAGGATGACAAAGGGTACACTTACCCGAGACGGGGTATCGAAGAAGCAGTTAGTCGATTTATTAGCAACATGTATTGTTGACACAAGTATTGCAACAAATACCTCTCATTCCGTACGACGGTAATGCCGAGATGCCATCCACATGTATCTAAACCCGTAATCCGTACGTGAAATTCGTGCGCTCCTGAATTCCAATTATTACTCACGTTGAGGAGGGGTGGGAGAGAGAACGGTAGTAAAACGGATTGCCAGATGTGACTTCCTTAGTTAGGCCAACTGGTTTTATTGTTCTCTGATGTTTTTTTAATCTATATATATATATATATATATATAGTATAGGTGATGCCTGGCGTTCGCAGGCATCACCGATTGTACTGTAACATGATGTCTGCTTTGGAGTAGCAGTTAAATGGCAAGCTGTATGGGGTTTTCACTACTCCACGAGTGTCTATCTGTCTAATTCCCTGATTAAAGGTTGCAAACCGTTATTATTTCAGACTATGGTTAGTGCCGATGGGCTTCTCAGTCTGTCAAACTCCTCTGGTGTTTTTATATGAGGGCAGTCATTGACCTGCTTCAGCACAATGCCTCTGCCGAATCCTACTTTAAATCCAGTATGTTACCGCATAGCTTGTGATGGCTTTACATGGCCTTCATTATCTAATTTTTTCCTAGTTTAGCATAACAAGGGGGTTTTATCGGCTGGAATAGGTCAAATCCCATAACAAAACTTGAGCTGCCTAAATCATGTAGTTTGTAGGATATAATACATAAAACATTTCAATCTGATTTTGTCTGAACAGGCTGCAGCGTATACTTTCATAGCCAAAACAGCTTTCTATTGCTATGACCTAAAAAAACCTGGCTGGCCTAAGTATATTTAATATTTAAACAATAAATTAATAAACAACGTTAACTTTAGACTATCGGCTCTTCGGTTAATGTTTAGGTTTTGTTTTTACGGTCTTTTAATTAAAAACATTCTACTAGTAAATTTTTGTAAGTTTAAAAAAAAGTTTTGTAAGGTTAAGCTTTTCCACCAGTGCAAACCACACAATGCAGCTGTAGTTGGTTAAAAGAATATATATTATAGCGAAGTGCAGACGTTTTCTTGGGCTACACACTTACCGGTTATTGTTATTCAACACACTGCAGAACACAAAGCCAAGGTTAACCATTTCTTTGCTGCTGGCCGATGACAATAAAAATACATTTGAAAGCCTGTGGTTTTTATTGTGATTATTTACATTCACCATTGGAAGAGCTGGGTCATTCCTGCTATTCAGTCCTCAATATAAAGCATGGTAGTTTTTAATGTAACTTTTGGAAAAACATTCATTCTAAAAAGCTATCTATAAAAGTTTTTTATGACTGTAAAACGTAATGCACTGGACCTGAAAGTTAACTTTATGAATTTTAAACACTTTGTGTTCAATGGACATTTGATGATTTTACCATGTCCCCATGTACCATGTTACCTGTCACACATTTAATTTCTATTAGAAATATACACCGATCAGCCATAACATTATGACCACCTGCCTAACATTGTGTAGGTCCCCCTGTTGCGGCCAAAACACCCCTGACCTGTCCAGGCATGGACTCTACTAGACCTCTGAAGGTGTGCTGTGGTATCTGGCACCAAGACGTTAGCAGCAGATCCTTTAAGTACTATAAATTGCGAGGTGGGGCCTCCATGGATTAGATTTGTTTGTCCAGCACATCCCACAGATGCTCGATTAGATTAAGATCTGGGGAATTTGGAGGCCAAGTCAACACCTTGAACTCGTAGTTCCTCAAACCATTCCTGAACCATTTTCGCTGAAAGAGGCTAATGCCATCAGGGAATATAATTGCCATGAAAGGGGGTTCATGGTCTTCAACATTGCTTGGGTAGGTGGTACGTGTCAAAGTAACATCCTCATGAATGGCGGGACCCAAGGTTTCCCAGCAGAACATTTCCCAAAGCATCACACTGCCTCCGCCAACTTGCCTTCCTCCCATAGTGCATCCTGGTGCCATGTGTTCGCCAGGTAAGCGACACACACGCACCCGGCCATCCACGTGATGTAAAAGAAACCGTGATTCATCAGACCAGGCCACCTTCATCCATGGCCCGTGGTCCGGTTCGGATGCTCATGTGTCCATTGTAGGCGCTTTCGGCAGTGGCCAGGGGTTACCATGGGCACCCAGACTGGTATGCGGCTACGCAGCCTCATACGCAACAAACTGCGATGCACTGTGTGTTCTGACACCTTTCTATCAGAACCAGTATGAAGTTTTTCAGCAATTTGAGCTACAGTAGCTTGTCTTTCGGATCATTACGCTTGCCCATTTTTCCTGCTTCTAACACATCAACTTTGAGGACAAAATGTTCACTTGCTGCCTAATATATCCCACCCACTGACAGGTGCCATGATAACGAGATTATCAGTGTTACTGACTTCACCTGGCAGTGGTCATAATGTTATGGCTGATCGATGTAAATGGTAAAGTGACAACATTTTTGGAATTTTTTCTTATTATTTCTTAATTTGAATTAAAATGCCTCTAACGAAATGTGTTTTTGACATAATTGTTGCAATTCTAATATAAATAGCCAGGGTCTTCTGTGCGTCCCTTAATTCACTGTCCACCCTGTCATGTCGCAGTACTGCCCCTATACATTTTTAAAGGAATGCCCCCCCCCCACTAAATGTAGCTGAAGTACAGCGGCGCTATAGAGCACACCGAGATGCTGACCCAGAGGGGAGGAGAAAATACCAAGAGAAAGAGAAAGAGAAAGAGAAGGAGAAAGAGAGATGGTGGAGGGACAGGGTGACAGGAAAGAAGAAGCCAGTTAAGGAAGTCAGTGGGAGAGAGCCGCGATCCCTGAGAAATAAATGGAAAGAGTCAAAAAGGGTGCTCAGAGCCAAAGCCAGAGTTAGGGTAGAGTCTTCCCTGATCCAGACCACACCCCCCACAACCCCTGAAAGTGAGCCTAGTCCAGGGACCTCAAGGTTAGAGCAAGCTTGTGCTCGGTGTAATTAAGGTTCATTTGAATGGTCTGGTTCCACTGTGTATATACTTAAACTTAATCCTAGACTTATCCTCACCCTAACCCCAAATCCCATCCCTAATCCTGAACCGAACTAACCTTAATCCTAACCCCAACCCTTACCCTTTTCCTAAACCCTTACCTTAAACCTACCACCTTATACTAACCCTGATAATGTACCCTCAATTTCAAACCTCAAAACCTGACTTTAAGCGCTTATTGTGTTTATGGCAACATACTCAAGGAGAAAGAAACACAAGAAATACAAAGAGAAGGCTTCACAAGGTGATTGAAGAATTGAAAGCACAACTGGAAAAAGAGGTGCAGTAGATTGAAGGTAAACTCCACATCTCCTTGCTCTACAGTGAATGGGTTGCTGAAGCATCAACAAGTGAACCCAACAATTAGAAAAACCCTTCTCTTCCACGCATCACTGATAGAAGACATTCGATGAAAATACCTAAAAACGCAAAAAGATAGGGAGCGCCAATTGATAGCAAAAGATAACCCTGGGAAAAACTGTGAGAAAGTACAGGCTGTTGAGGTTTACCCAGTCAGCTCTGGGCTATTCGAAGAAGCGGGAAGGGAAATTGGAAAGAAACCTTGGTTCCTTTCATGGAGGAAGGGGAGCAGAGCCACTGCTGAGAGCAGGCAAAGCGTCAAACACTTCTTTTTAAGAGAAGACGTAAGTCACGGGACGACAGGCCGCAAGCAGACAGTAACAAGACAAAAGAAATGAATGCAGAAAAGGTTGCTCACTGACACAATGAAAAATCTGCACCGAAGATTCCTGGCCGAACACCAGTGTTGTGTGTCCTACGCTTTCTTCTGCACCCTCAGGCAATTTTGGGTTGTGGCACCCACTGACGCAGACCGTGACACCTGTCAGTGCTAAACTCATGAAAATTTGAAGTTCAGGGCCAGTGCCCTTCAGTCATGGGCTTTCGTCAACCACAACCATCCAGGAGATGGCAGACTCGACTATGTGCAATCCCAAGTCAAAGATCTGTGTATATGGCGAGTGTGAGGAGTGCCTCCTCACCCCTCATGCAACAGTGAAACCTCCTTCCAACACAGAAATTGTCTTCACCCAATGGTCATTGGAAAAAAACAAGCCAAGGTGAAGAGTAAACAAGGTCCACCGTAACCATTAAAAAGGAGGTGATAAACCCAGAAGCTGACCTGCTCAATCAATTCCAGGATCGCCTGTTTAAGTTAATTTTAAGTTTATGAATGTTATTCAACTCATTATAATTGTATTAAAATACCTTTTACAAAGTAAATATCTGTTATTTTGGTGTTTTGTCCGCCCTGTCAGTTCTGTTTCCACCCTGTAATGCTTGCGCCCACTCTGATATGTAGGTGTTTTTAAATCATAACTTAATAATATTAGCAAACATACAGATCATTTTGGTTTTCATTTTAGGAGTACAGAGGGGTAATTTATGTAAGCTTAAAACTTGGACTAAATACAACTCCTATTCACCTTTATTTGAAAAGAAATAAGGAAAATTATGAGGCGCTCAATAAATAATCACATTACTATTAATATCTGCTTTGTTTTTTTTTAAGTTATCAGTAATAAATGATCCGTGTAGCATAAGGGATGAAGTACCTCTTAAATAATGTAAATATCATGAATAAGTTTGAATTTATGTCAAATTCAAACGTCATTCATGTGGTACGAATTTGCCTGTAAATATTATAATTTAAGTGCCTGAGCTTGATCAATATCGTTTTCTGAAAGCTTAGCATGTCCTTATTGTGGCAACACATAAAAAGAATGGAAAATCTACATTTCATTTTCCAAATGGATGTCCAAAAGTCACCAAATAGTTGGAATGACCCATCTGCATTTCTCCGCAGGGGGCACAAATATATGCTCTAAAATGACTGATATCTGCACTTAAAATAGTGGTACAACAATGACTTACAGCTCAGTCCTCTTGTGTATTTCAGTGACATAAATAAAGGTGGAGATGTTACCATACAGTCTTGAATAGCCAACGTAGTTCATGCAAACATTACAAACCTTCAAAAAAGACCAGAAAACAACCAGGACGTTATACAGTCAACGCACTAATTAATTGACACGTGATTCTGAGAATATTAACATTTATTTGTTCTTTCTTTTAAACAAAACGTTGCAATGCTTGTAGGCATTAACCAATGTGTGCCGTTTAGGGCAGGTTGTGGAAATATGGTTTGCATTTGATCTGGTTACTGAAGTGACACTGAAGAGGAAACGTGAGGTATTTCCAACAATACTGGTGTTCATGAACTTCCCCGGTGGAATGAGTCGACCAAAAGTTTTTTAACTTCCATTCCTTAGTCAAAACAAATAATATCCTACAATTTACAATAACAACACATGTATTTAGAACAATCCTGTCACTTCTGGTAATAATTATGTTTACCACCACTCAAAGTAAAATATAATAACTGTTTGGCAATTTGAATCGGACAGTATCTAAACGTCATTCTGAATATCTGGGTTTGTTGTCAGCACTGTAGCACTCTACTTCTAACCATTCTCAACTCTAATGTTAGCAATGAGCAGGATCCGATTCCTTAGATCAATCTTATTCCGGCTTTACGTTTTATTCCAACTCAAAGCACTGAATGGATCATAGGACTTAATCAGTCCAAATATGTTAATAGTTTCTAGTAATTTACATAAATGTTTAGTGATTATAAAGAGCAGGATCATGACTCATGAGATTATGTTTAGGCCTGGTTTATAGCAAGGTGTGAACATACAATAGAGCGCATTTTTATGCAAAGTTATAAGTTATGGTTTAAGCCTGGCCCACTATATCTGACTCGTTCTATCACTGCAACATTGGAAAAAACATAGACTGTGAAAAAGTCAGCTGGTAACAGTTGGTCAAAGGTCCTGGATTCACTGTTGATCCTGGGACTCTGCATGCTGTTCCCGAATCTATAACAAAGTACAAAGCCTGTTTTGACAAGCATGGCATTAGCCCAGTGTAAATCAGGTTAGGCGCTGATTCTATTATGGCTAAACTGCAATGCAAAACAGTCTATTCCCCTTTTTTAATGGGCAATATGAAAGTACATGCAAGGGACTAAAATGACAAAGCAGAGAGACAGGGATTGGACTACACTAAGAGGCATTTAGTTGTTTCCTGTATGACAATTAAATGTACTGTTATCACAAAGCGCTTTAAACAGAGAGATGTGTGGTGTTAAAATCAAATCAATGCACAAAGGTGCATGATTTTGGTAAAACGGCATCTTGCCCGGTACAAGATTGGTAGACCCCTCTCTGTGTTTCATCCTTTTTAAGGATGTAGTCAACCAGACTGAGTTTAATTCAGTGGAAATTTACTCCACCAAACAGTAAGTACTTTTTTCTTTAAAAGTCAGAGGAAATTAGCATTTTTCCCCTCTCAATGTCCTATGAGAGTTTCTGCTTTTAGCAGTTGCAGCTGACTAATGACACATTTAAAATTACTGTTGAAAATGATCAGGCCACTAACCAGCCATTGCTAATAACAGAACAACTAGATTGCTTTATAGAACTGTGTGCACTGGACAGAAGTGTACGTAGGGTTCTGCAGTTCTGACTTTCCCCTTGGGCCAAAGAGTCACTCTGCATTAGGCAGTGTAGTAATTCGGGACAATACATTTAAACTTCTTCTGACTTTGCATGAAATATGAACTATTCTGTGAAGCTTGTCTGCATTAAGAAGGCAAGACAACCCTGAGAGAAGGCCTAAAACATGGGCGATCTTTACATACCAGAACTGGTTGCGGGATTGATAAATAAATCTATACACTCTTGGTAAATATAATCGGCACAATTCATTCAAGAATTAAAAGTTTTTTTGTAAATGCGTATGAGTACCCCTCTGTATTATCAAAACACGTGCAAATGCTTACTACGAAATTCAGTGACACTTAAAAGGCAAACGCTAATGAACATTAATTTAGGGAATTCAAATATTTAAAATGAGTCGTTTTCGATTTTTTACAATTCTTAAAATCTGTGTTGTAAGTAGTTTTCACAGGAGGTATTGCAGATCTATAAATAGTGTTCAAAAACAAAAAATGTATTATAGTCATGGCAAAAATACAAGCTTGCAGCAGAAAAAACACCTTTGACTGTATAAGTTAATTACAATTGATGGAACTAGATTTGTCTGATTTGAATTGATCAAGATTTATATTCATGTGATTTTTTTTCATTTATCCCCCTTTCTATTGATCTCGATTGAGTGTAGCTTGCCTTTTCAGTCAGGATTTTATTTAGTTGCTTTTATAGTTTACACAGCTACTATGATACGATCGTAAACCCATCGATATTGTTCACTTCAATGCATCAGTAACATCACAGGCCTCCTGAATCTAAATGAAATAACTAATGACTAAAGTTCACATTCATGTTATTAAAAGACTTCCCAATAGAATTTCAAGGCATGTGGTGACAAGGAATATAGACTTCAAAAACTTGAAGAGTTAATTCTATTACAAGTGCATTGTTTTCCTGACTTCCTAGCTGCAGTGTTGAAAACCAAAAACACAAACGTTTCAGAGCACAGCTGACTTAAGTGGATTCAGTGAAAACACTCACACATCATTGTTATCAGCCACCAGCAATGCTACAGTACTCTGACCACATTTAATAGTACATTTCAGGACAGGACATTGGTAGAGAGCCTAGCTTAAACACCTGGCCAGGAGGACTCTTTTCACCAGGTTCACCAACATTCTCTTTCAGAGATTCAGAACAGAAAGTCTGAGATATAATATTCTAGACTGCGTAAAATTTCCCAATAGCGCAGCTCTGACTAAAATATCAACTCCATCTCCAGTGGCCAGTTGCATAAACAATTTCTAACCACCTAGACTGGTCTTAGTTATGTTGTCAGACCAATCTAACTGAATTTACTCTGTTGTATAGAATAGATAAGACTGACTAACTCCAAGACCAAAATTTGAATCTCTCCCACCTAATATAACTTCACAAACATACTAAATTATAGAGTGATTTTCTAAGATCCCCAATAAACAGAGATGTGAAAATGCTTTTGTTTCACAGGCGTCATCCACCTTTCTTAACCACACCAGTGGTTAAACTGGCCATAATCCATATAGAATTTGTTAGTTAGACAAATTTTAGACCAATGTTAGACATCTTTATGCAACACCTGAAATTTTATGTCAAACTCATATCTGACTAACTGTTAGACCTAGACAAAGACTAAAAGGTTTATGCAACCGGCCCCAGATTCTTGTGATTCTTGGAAAAACTCTCAATCCCATCGTAGCACATGTGACAGTAGAGTTCCTTTACGAAGGATAGAGGGAGATCTTAAGGGGTAGACACTGGGAATCCAACCAGTAAGGAGGGAATGACAAACTGAAAAGAGATTCCGAACTACGCTTTCTGGCAGAGCAAACTGGGCCTAGCCTAGACCAGAGTTTGGCATAGACAGATCTACCTCTGCAGCTTAAAAAAGAACACAGTCAAAACGCTTATATTTAAAAATGGTAAGCAACATCTCCTGTCATGTCAGCATGCAAAAATTACTCTTAATAAACCCCATAAATGATACATTGTCCTGGAGGGGTTACACCGAAACCCCATGGTTTTAGCACTATTTTAGAACCGTTGTGGTCGAAAGTGATGCTTTTTTTAGTCACACCATTAGTCCAAATCTAGAAAGGTGTATTGTTTGTGTAAATAGGAGGGACTGCTCTGTAGCTGGCGAACAGAAGTAGAGTCCATGCCTCAGAGTAGTGCTAATGGCCTCCAAAAACCAGCTGCCAATCAGTGTCCTAGACCTAGGGAACTGAGGAGGTAAATGTGAAATGGAAAACTGAGGGTATGTAAACCGTGCTTCTGTGTACTGAAACACACCTAACACGAGGATAAAAAAAACAAATAAAAAAACACTTCCACTAACAAGGCTCTAGATTTGCATTTCCTTTTTTCAACTTTTTTATATATATTTTAAACTTTTTTCAGTTTTTTTGTCAAGTATATCACAGGTGACTAACTATAGGGAATAACAGGGTAAGTCGAGTACCATGCTACATCTTGTTCAGAGAAGGCTATTGCAGACAATTCTACAACATGTACAACCACAGGACACGCTTTTGTGTTACAAATGTTCCAAAACATTTCACCAAGAAACTAAAGTACATACGTGATGTCTGCTTTTTAGAGTCTTTAAGGACTATCCCTCAATCATTTATGGGTTTTTTTTGTATTACTTGACTTTTAACTGATGTCTTAAAGACAAAAATCTGAAAAATTGCTATTCAAAAAGTAGCAAATTTGGTCAGTCTTTCTTTTTAGTAATTATAGTGCTTTTTGATGGCTTTAGACAGAAGTCTTTTTTAATCTCACCCAGTGGCAAACTACAGGACTTACGTGTGCATTTCATGACACCACAGCTGCAAAGTCTTCGTGTCTGAGGTTTTCCCCTCCATTATTTAAAACACAACAGCTAGGGCTGCCATATATATTTCAAAGTAGTATACTATATCAAAATACCTAAAACACATTTATAAATATTTTTTTTTTCTTTTTCTAAAATTTCTATTGAGTTTGTAAGTGTTGCTCTGAGCTTATCAACTTCGATTGAGGAAGCTTTAGCCAGGGCATAGATAGGGTTGTGGGGTGGGAGCCAGGCTCTTGTTCAGGTGGGGTACTGCACCAGTTTTCCCCACAGGTTCTCTTTCAGAGTCCATTGCAACAGTCTGCCGCTTAACCGGTGAATCACAAAACAAACAAAGAGGGTTTTAAAAGTGAGGGGGCATCAGAACTCCCATTCCAGAGTTTCCTCACGATTGGCGGCGCGCTCCAGCCTGTGAATGATGTTGTTGAGGTTGGCCATCTTCTCGTTGCGCCTCTGTGTGCTCCTGCTGAGCTTGGGGGTCTGTGGGGCCGTCGGGGGGTCAGAGCCGTGGCCTGCCGCGGGATTGGCCGGGGATGGTGAGATTGGGGCGGAAGAGGACGGGACAGGGGAGACGGACATCATCAGCCCCGGAGAGGAGGCCGCAGACGGGGAGTTGAGTGACACCTCCAGGCTGCTCCGGGTGGGCTCCGAAGATGCCTTGAAGCTGAGTGGGTCGATGGGCGGCTTATCGCAGTCGTCGCCCTCTTGGCGGATCTGGCCCGCTCTCTGGGGGCAGTCAGGTGAGAGGGACACTGGGAAGGGCGCTGAGTTGCACAAAGGCCCATCCTCCAGGAGCTTCCTGGGACTGCGTTGGGCAGACAAGAGGTCTTTGCAGCCGGTACCAGGGTCCTCCAACTCCTTTTTGAAGTCAGGGCACTGGACACCCATGGAAACGCAACTAGCCTGACAACATTTCATGTACCGCTCTCTTGCCTCTTCCTCTTCATCCTCGTCATTATCCTCCGCCTCATTGGCTTCCTGCTTGAAAACGAAGCGGTGCTTGCTGCTCCTGGGCGGGGGGCTGGGGAGGGGCTGCAGCCTGTCTTCGCCGTCAGGAGAGGGGCTCCGGGCAGAGGGTGTGGTAGAGCTGGCTGGCTCGTCCATGTCGTTGTCCTGAAGCCCTTCCATCAGGACCTCACGGCGCATCCTAGACCTGCCAGAAAACACGAAGCAGAGATGGAGCACGCTGGAAGAAACAAAGCCTCTTATAACAACACCTTCTCTCAGTTGTTCTAGCAGGGGTGAGCCCTGATTGGTTATTTCATCAAGCCAAAATCCTAATGGTGTCAGGAAGCCCCCTTGTCCCAACCATAGTTTCTCTCAGTTTCCTCAACATACCTCAACATTGTAAACAAATTTGGAGAGAGCCTTTCTTCAACGGAAACAGGAGAAGGGACATCACAATGCTTGGTCCTAATGAGACAAACCCACCAATCAAGTGGGATAAAGTTCAGACGAACCCATTCACAGAGGGGGTAAGTAACGAAGTACAGATACTTCATTACCCTATTTAAGTTATTGTTTTTTGTTGTTGTAAGACTTGTACTTTCTTTGTAATTTTATTCTGGTATACTTTTACTACATTATCAAGCCTGATAAAGCACATTTAAAATAAAATGAATCGCGAAGTTATCTGTTTCTCCAACATTTTCACTAATCCTACGAAAACTTGCCATAGCTACAGTTGCTGTACCTTTCTCCACCCGCATGTGACGCTACTCTTTGTGAACGCGCATTCTGTTTAAAAAGGCGCCACAGAACTATTTCATATAACAGAATGCAAAAAATTCAACTCATTCAGTACCCACCCTTCCTTTGCTAATATCTGCTCAAAGTATTCGCCCCCGAATTTAAAAAAGAATACTGAGGCGTGTGTTAATGTCATCGGTAAGATAGCTAGCTAGCTCATTCATCTAAATTTTAGATTGGTATCGTGCTATTATTTTAGTTTTTTAGTAAACGAATAAATATCTTATTTATATGGCGTCCAAGCTATTGAGGGTTCATTTTCGGCTTTGCTTTTGAACTGTTAGCGTAGCAGTAGTCAGTCGCCTGCGTTTGCATTATCAGCGACAGACTGAGGGTGGTTTACTTGATCGGTAGCCTAAACAATATCAACGCGACGTTGTTAACGTTGAGCCTTATCTTAAGGTCTAAGTAACCTACAACAACCTTTAAGTTGAGCCAAAAACAGACAGTCATGCTTACATGTTGAAACCTCATTAACATGTTTGAAATGACCCAAATGAGAGAGAAAAAATACTATTGGACAAACCAAGTGGGGTGTGAGAAGCCTCTATGACTGGTGTAAAGAAAGGGGGGGCAGCACTGAATACGTCAGCTCCTTATTGCTTATTCATTCTTAATGTTTATTCACTGATTTTTGCCTTTTAATTAAGAACAGACTGGAATAATAAAACGCCTTATGCCATTAAAACGCTACATGTTGAAAACATGTGGTGATACTCATTCAGGAATTTTTGAAACCGTTTCAAAAGTACAACAACAGTCTTCAACTGTTTTAGTATATCTAGGTTGGGTTGGAAATAACATTCTGGGTCTGAGAGTGCCCTACTGAACTCTCGACCCTTGTGCTGACCTGTAGTTATGAAACCAGTTGATGACTGTGTTGGTCTTGAGGTTGAGCTGGGATGCTAGCATCTCGATGGTGTGCTGGGAGGGATAGGGCTCCAGGGAGTAGGCCTTCTTTAGGGTCTCCTTTTCCTCGGCAGCCAGGACCACCCGGGGCTTCTTAGACTGGCTGAAAGGACACAGGTCAGCGCCGGTGGGGCCTGGGCTCACACAGTCTGAGCGGGTGCCAGGGGAGTCGCTGTCCGAGCCTGTGCTCAGAAGACCGTACCGCCGCTTCAGGTAGGCTGTGCAAACGGGGAGAACAGACACAGGGGCGTCAGCAATGAGGAGGGAAAGGGGTGTGGAGGACAGAAACCATCTCGGAGTGTGTCGCACACCTTTCTTTTCCATCTTCTTCATGTCCCTCAGCTTGTCCACATTGAGGGGGTCATTGAGCCACAGCTGCATGCGGACGAAGGGCTCGCGGCCTTTGAGGCTGAGCTTGTGCCACGGTTTGGGTCTGGAAAGCAGGTCTGACACGGATCCCTGGGTCAGGCCCAGAATACTCTCCCCAAACAGACGTTGTCCTGGGTTACACACACAAACACAGCAGTGTGACGACAGCAGGCACAAGTGAGTGGACACAGCGCACACGTGAGCTCAGTGAGCCATCTCTGACTCACCCAAGTTGTTGTCAGTCAACACTTCCTTCACCCGCTTGGTGATGCAGTAGGTGTCCAGCTCCGGGGACATGGCCACCAGCTCCTGGATGCCAAGCGTGGTGTGAGTGGTGTGCAGGGAGGCCAGGCCAGGTGAGGAGAGCTGGGCGCCGTCCTCTGGTTGCTGGTTCTCTTTGCTGCTCTCCATTGCCAGGCCGACAGATTCCAACTGTGGGCTGGGCTGGTCCTCCTCTGGGCTCGGGGGCGGGGACGGTGAGCATTGGGCCATCACGGGGCTCTTGTCTGTAGGAGGTCACAACAGACAAGGTTGGCCTTACTGGGGTTAGTTAGCTCTGGCTGGTGCATAAATCCGTAAATGGGCTAATAAATTGCTTGTGTTAAGCAGTCCTCTGAACATCAGAATTCTCTGACATAATAATAAGTGTAATAAATAGCTAACGTACATAAAGCAGATAAAGTTATATATAACACGAGTGAGTGTGTACTTTATTAAGACGAAGCAGTCTGTCACACCACACGTTACCACAGACAGTGAGAGCTGTACCCAGAGTGTGGCTGTGATTGGACGGCTGGCTGAGTCCTTGCCCCAGCTGGTCCAATAGCCACAGTTGCATGCGTATGAAGGGCTCCCGGCCTTTCTGTGTCAGCTTGCTCCAGGGTTTGGGTCGAGAAAGCATGTCACTCACACTGCCTTGCGACAGGCCCAGAACCTGCAGAAGACACACAAATCCCAGTCAGAACAATGACCCTAGATCTCACGGGTCAACAGGGACTTCATATATTTCAAAAAGTAAGTGAAAACACTGAAAAATTATCTTGTGCCATTGGCCTAAATCATTGTATTATCGCAATTGGATGAGCAGCACTTTTTGGTAAGTAACTATGATTACCCACTAGATGGCACCAAAGTACTTTTCCTCCCAAATGTTACAGCACGCTGGTAGGCAGGTTTATTCAATGACTTCTGAGAAAAATATCATCCCTTGCATTGTGCAATTGAATTCTAACACAGAAACATAAAGAGGGACTGGAGGAAAGCAAAATAAGTGTGTAGAGCTGATAAACACTATGATGAAATTAAGCCCTTGAGTGTGTAACACACCTTTTCTCCAAAGATCCTCTGGCAGATTCCATTCTTGGCCAGCTTCTCCTTCACCTGCCGAGTGAGCTCAATGGTATCCACCTCGCGGTACATGTATGTCTCGTACTGCTCCGGCGTGAGGGGCGGCACGGTGGGCTTCAGTGTACGCGGGATGTACGCCGGATAGTAAGACAATCGCCCGGGACCAGGAGCATCACCCCCAGTGGAAACTTCCGCCTCCACCTTCACCTCCACTGGCCGCCCTGCCTCCTCTTCCGCGGCTGACGCCTCTTCGCTGTTGGATATGCTCTCCCCATTCTCCCCGGGACGCGGCCACGGACGAGACGGGGCCGAGTGACCCGAGGACGAGGAGTGCGAGGGTGATGTGGAAGCAAAGGTGCGTGAGGAGGCCCCGTCCCCGCTCGGCACCACCCCGCCACGCTCGGCCGACCAGTGCTGATCAAAGTACGTCCCTGCTTCCCCAATCTCAGACTTCACCTTGCGAATGATGTTCTGGACGAAGGCAGCCGGGGAGAGGACGCTGAGCGGGGTTTGGGGGCTGCTGATGTGATTGGCTGCACACACTGCCACCATGCCCCCTTCCTCCTGTTTGATAAAGGTAGGCAGCGGTGCCACCTTCCTTGATGCAGGAAGTGAGGGGCGCTCTCCCTGCCCCCCCGAAGCGCCGGTGGCGCTGGTCCTTCCGGACACCTCCATCTCCATCAGGGCCTGTTGCTGGGCCTGCATCTCCCTCCTGGCCTGCTCCAGGATGCTCTTGATGGTGTCGTCTGAGCTGCTGCCCGCCCCGTTACAGCTTCTGGCCTGGCCACCCATGGAGGACTTTCCATCGGCTGCAACAGACACAGCCAGCAGTCCAAACACCTTCAGAAACAGCCACGGTAACCAGAGGAGCCCACTCATGCACTCGTTGTGCTGCCTCACCTCCGAAATTGGGCAAACTCACCTCCTCTCTGGCACTGGATTTCCTTCTTAGCCTGTTCCAGGATATTCTTGATGGCATCATCTGACCCCGTTTCTGGAGTTCGGATGCGAGGAGTAATGCTTCCTACCAGAGAGAGAGGGGGGAGGAGAGGTGAGTGGGACGGTGGATCAGAGAAAAGTCTGACGGCTTTGCTTTTGACTGGTAGATCAATGATTGACTTTGAGATCTTTGGCATTTATGAGGGTGCAGTAGACTTGAAGCACTTTTTAAAGTAACACAACAAACATGGGAGAGAGGGAATGAAGTGAAAAATAAAAAACGCCTGTGCTAATCACAGATTGAGAGCGCACCTCGCTGGCGGACTTGGATGGTACGGAGGGCCAGGATGTTCTGCTCGTCAGCCAGGAACTGCTTCATCTTGATGAAGGGCTCCTTGCCCTTGACCGTTAGCTTTCTCCAGGGCTTGGGCCGGGCCAGGATCTCACTGACGGAGCCCTGCGACAGGCCCAGTACGTAGTGACCAAAGACTCGCTGGCCAATGTTGTGCTTCAGAAGCTGTTCCTTCACCTGGTAGGCAATCTCCGCCGTGTCCAGCTGGTCCTCGTCCCCGGCGCTCGAGCTGCCACTCTCTGACTGGTCACTGGGCGGGCCCGCCTCCCCGCCCCCGCCTGCTGTCGGGCCCTGATTGGCAGGCATGATGGAAGCCTTGGCTGTGTACAGGGCGGCTGGAAAGGCCACCAGGGCATTGCCTTCCTTCTTGAAGTGCGGCAGGGAGAGCAGCTGCTTCTGAAGGAGGTGCTCACCGGCCGCTTTCTCCCCGGCAAAGGGAGAGACTGAGAACGGACACGCCAAGTCGTGGGCGGACGCGCTGCCCACCGCGGCGGAAGGTCCGGGACTGGACGAGGCACGACCGTCCACCTGCAAGACTCGCTGAGGGGACGAGTAGAACTCCACTGGCCGCCCTGTCTCTTTCCCCGGCCCCTTCGACTGGTCCTCGTCTGCTGGCCAGAGAGAGTCACGCGGTCACACCCTGGCGACACCCCGCACAGGAATAGACATTGTATGGCGTACACACCTGCCACATTAGTGCTGCTCGGTGCTGCTCTGGACTTCTCTGCCAGGTACGTATGGGAGGGCCGGAAGGCCTCCTTGTTTAGCAGAAGGGCCTCCGCAGTCTGGAGAATAGTACATTCTCAACAGCACTCATCATTGAACCACATTATCATACAGCATGATGAGAGATGGGCCGAGTATCACAGCTCAACGCAGGGCCTATGAGTAATCGCTTCAATAGTCAGGACCTCTACTCACACTATATGTACAATATATATATACAAACAGCATTCATTAAGCGCTTTTCCCCCCACAGCATATGACAAATTGGGGGAAAAAACGACTTATCTGACACTCTATGCTCTGTAATGGCTGAAACCTGAAGTGGCCCAACCGGCAATACTTAAAAACTAAACACTGCAACGTGTTGTACGCCGACTTGAGGCTACTTCCAATAAAAACGCTAAACTTAATGCATATCCTTTCAAGCTTAACTTACTGGCCAGAGCGTTAATTTCACTCAGCTATATCCTCTCCTCACCTGTGACGAGCCTCCGTTTGCTGACGCTAGCTTCATGGTCTTCAGGATGCTGCAGTTGGGAGAAGAACAGCGTTCATGACGATGCAGCATTATGAGGAAATCTTTCCGGGTCACCGTTAGGAGGGCGCCACATAACTCACCTGAGCTCCGTCTTGATCTCCTCGTAATCCACCTGAGACAGCAGCTTGGCTTCCAGTCTCTGAGAGAGACACACAGTGAAAGATACGTTTGATTGCGCCGATTTAGCAGACCTGGCCCATGGCATTGTTTGTGTGTCATCACACACCTCAACAGCTTCTGCCTTGTAGGCCAGCTGGCGCTCCAGCTCTGCGATACGATTGGCCGAGGCCTCCTTGACTTCCTGTAAGGCAAACTGGAGCCTTTGTACATTCTCCAGTAGCTGCAGAATCTCGCGGTCCTTGGCTACCAGGGCGGTCTCCAGCGGGCAGTCTGATGCCTCTCTCTCCTGATGGGGCGAGAGCAGCACAGAAGAGGTCTTTTGGTTGTAAACCTTCCGTCAGCTCCTCTGATCCCCCCCGATGACTGACAATACAAATGAGGAATCAGTCACTTCACTCGTGTGTCCGGCACTGGGTCAGCATGGTGTGAATCAGAGCTGAAGTGAATGGTATCAACCTTTTTGTTTACCCCCAGCTGTGGGTGTCAAGTTTCACTGTCAAGGGAGAGAAAATCTTACCGCACTGGCGCCCTCTGCTGGATTGCACCTGTTTTGACCGGCACAGCTGACGCTGGCCAGCTGCTCCCTCAGTCTCTCCACCTCCCTCTGTGCTGTTTCTGCCCGCTGAAATCACAGACCTCCGGTGTTAGTCAACTAGGGTCTCGGCAAAAAGGCCCAAGTAGCGCTCCCAAACCCCCCCAAAATACTCAAAAACTCACTGAAATAAAATATTGTGGCCACAGAAGCCTGTTTCTCTGCAGGGCAAGGCAGCGTGAATGTCGGCGAGGAGGGACTCACGGTGCGGCGCACATTACAGTGCCACACCGCCGCCTCATTCCGCTGAGGAGACGGTTCCCAGAGCACACTTTCTTCCCAAACTGTTTACCTGCTCTGTCACACTCCGGCTGCTAATTAATGACTCGTTTTGAGCACATTTATCTGAGAGCTGCCGGTGGAGGGAGGAAGGAAAGTGCTGAAAAGGAAGCAATCAGCGCAGTGAGGTAACTAACTGTCCCTCTGCACTAAGCTCCCCCATCAATCCTGCTCCTGCACGCTGCACGCTGGCCCTTCTGCCTGGGGGGGTGGTTACGGACGCAAGACGTCTAACTACGCCAGGGTCTCCACTAAAGACACAGACGCCACATTGCTTGCCCCACTCACCCGGTTGGCCTTCTCCAGGTTTGTCACGATTTGGCTGACTTCCTTGGCCCTGAAACACACAGCCACACAGCATTGGTCGACCAGTGGCGCGGTCAAGGAGCCCTCAGGTGTATTCACCTCCTTACGCTCTGTGTAGTACAGGTACTCAGGGCCACCTTGGCTCACGTGTCTTTGTGGGGTAAGGTGACCATTTCTGTTACTTCAACCCTTTATATGAGCACTGGAATCCCCAACGTCACATAGGGAAAGAAAATACCTAGGAATAGCAACTGGCGAAAAATTTAACTTGAAATCTGCCTAATGAAAACCGAAATGAAAAACGAATCCACTGCCAATTCCAAGTAATGTTACATTAAGAATAATACCTATGACATTCATCAGAGCTCACATCGCGACGTGCTCACACGCATCTAACAATCAGAAATCTCATTTCAGCAGCCTCTCTGTGAGATTATTCATGAGAGCTGTTTGAAGTTTAACAGTTTTCTTTCAGCCTTTTTCTGTTCAGACACCCGGGACGCCACTTTCAAAAGGTGGTAAAGAAGCTGAATTAATGAACAGGACCACCAGGCTGATTAAACGGTCATATTTTCTCTGTTACGTTAGTAAACACCCTAGGAGAGCACAAACCTTCTTCAGACATATCTAAACTTTCCCTCTTTCTCTGGCCTCTCCCGGTTCTGTTTGCTTTTAATAATCAGGTCCACCTGCAGTGTACACATTTTTAAAAATCCAGCTCCATTCGGGCAGCCATTTTCGAATCCGAGTGCAATTACTGTCATTTACTTTGCTGAAAGGAGCAGAAATAGCTGTATCCCGGAAGGATTTCTTATCCATGAGCCCCACAGTAACAAGGGCCCTAACTTATATAACTTTCTCTCTTTATAAACAAATGCCCTTCACCCCTACCTCAGGGACTTGAATGTACCATTCAAACCAGACATGCTTGGGCAGGGGGCAGTGCCCAGGATGACATTAAGCCCAGAGGAGTGGTACCTCTCCGACAGCAGAGAAAAAACAAAACCAAAACAACAGGTGTCACATTGACATTTAATGAACTTGCGCAGTATGGAAAATGTATTGTATTGATTAACTGCTCCGATACTCATGTCCACAGAGACAAATGGCTCTAATTACCCATACCCAGAGTCATATGAACTGAGCCCAAGCAGAAACGGACCTGCAAAGGCCGGGAGGGCCATGGTCTCAGAGTCACTCCAGAAAAGACACCCATGTGGGGCAAGGCGGTGCTCCCATAAAATCTTGTCCAAGGGACGTCGGACCCCACCCATCAGACTGGAGTCGCTCACTGCAGGCTGAACAGCCCACAGAGGGGCGTCCAGCTCCAAGCTATAGCAGATGATGGTGATGTCACTGAGTGAGCTTCACCCAGTGGGGCGTATGCAGTGTTGCATGAGAGTAGGTGGAAATGGCCCTAGGGATGATTAGCATCCCACATGAATATCTGGGCAGGAAACTTAAAAATGAGCCTTCAGTCTGAGTACAACATGGATATTAAAAAAAAATCCATTAATGACTGCTCGCTGCATGCCACAGCGGAAGCAAACAGAACAGCGTTTACTCTCAAGTGCGTATTGACATTTTTCTTTTTTCCAGAGGACTTCAGATTAATCTCCAGCCTGAGCTGGGCACATTACGGTCACAGATCACGGCGAGTAACAGCGCTTTCTGAGGCCACCTTTAAACGCCGCCATCCTTCTTGGCTGTCAAGCTCCTCTGGCTGACGCAGCGCCCAGAGCCACCAGCAGGCAGGAATGTGACACAACTTGCAGACACTTACTTAGAGGCCATCTCCTCGTCATATTTACACCGCAGGTCTAGGAGCTCCGTCTGGGTGGCGCTCAGCGCTGTAGAGGGAAAGAGCGGACAGACGTGTTGACCACAGACCTCTGGCTTCCGTGAACTGAAATGCGGGTCACCTTAACCCCTCTTACCCGTGTGCAGTGCCCGGATCTTCTCCTCCGCCTCCGCCAGCCGGGTGGACAGGGCGGTCTCTGCCTCTTCTGCATTCCTGCAGAACAAACTTGCATAAGTCACATCACAGGAAACGCACAGCGTCACTCCCATTCACGCCCCTGACCGAGCCCACAATCCCTTTAAATGGGTAAATATCACGCCTAAGGAGCAGACTCAGGACTCAGGACTCGGGACTGTTTAGCTGATCTCCCTTCGCAGGGCAGCCATGTGGGGAGGGGGGGCTTCCGTACCCTTCAGTGTGGCCTTTGCGGCAGAGTCGGGGGGAGACTACACTCCGGGGCACCTGTGCAGTGTTAGGGCCAGCGGCGCGGGCCTCCCGGGCCAACGCCTCCCTGGCCACGCCGCCTGCTCCTTCCTCCGTGTCGACTGAAGAGACAGAGAGGGAGGGAGACAAAGGGATTCAGTGCAAAATCCTCCTTATGGGAAGCGTAAATGGAAGCAGGGGGGCCCAGAGAGTTTCTTTCCAGTCGGTAGCACCAGGGTCCTAACCTGTGTTGACGAGCGCCTCCTGGTGTCTCCTCCAGGGCCGGCCAATCTCCTTGGCCACAGCCTGGTCGTCTGAGTCTGAGCTCTGAAGCTGCTGCAGCCGCTCCTCCAGCATGGGGGTGGGGTCTGAGAACACACAACCACACACCTTAGTGGGTGGGGTCTGAGAACACACAACCACACACCTTAGT
>JAOYSI010000007.1:368848-405726 GCA_025775065.1 Hiodon alosoides
CTTTATACACACAAAAACAAAAACAATCCTTTTTTTTTATTCTAACCCCCCCCTACATCTTCCTAATACCCCCCACCCCCCCGGGGGGGGGGGGGGGCCCCCCAGCTTCACAGATGCACAGGTTGTTAGCATCTGAATGAAAACAAAAAGGGACTCGTTTTGCAGAAAGCGCTATTAAAACAAGCACTGCCAAAAACTCAATTATAATTCTTATTATAGTTTCACCAAACATTATCCGTTCTGTATTAACATTTTATGTTTGGAAGTTTCGTCGCCCATTTCGGTTTTCTCCATCTCGTTCCGCATGACATTCTTGCTACACCGTTATACAAAACATTGGCCCAATGGGCTGACAGACTCACCAGCAAATAAGTGATACATTGATGGCTTTCCGGTCTGACTCGTTGATAAACGGACCGCTTAAGAAATTCATCAAATTTAGTTAATCAAATATGATGATCAGACTGGACCAACACAGTTACAGTACGCAATCTGTTGGTATGCATCTTATTCTGGACCTTAAGTTCAGAGAGCGTGTCATCAACAGACAGGAACTGTACCAACTTCTAGACACTGTAGGCAAAGGTTTATATAGAAATCATATTTAGGAGCTCTCCCAAATCAAGTTTTTTATTTCGTCTTCACCCAATCATCCTTGGGCTTCAGGGATACAGAATACAGCACTGTTAATGCCTGGAAAAGGAAGCGGGTTGAAATTGGGCAGTATCATTCATGGTAATACTTCCATGTTCTAACGATTGCATTTCCCCCATTTCCCAATGCAAACCGGAGCCACCATTCAGTGCTTTACAGATTTTAGAAGTCTAATTCCTTAGGCTCTCAAATCAGCAGCAGAAAAGCTTGAACGAGTAAGGTCTTTTGTTGAGCATGGTCCTAACAATGCCACTGTTTGGATATGAGATATTATATCCAAGCAGTCAGTTTAACCTAGGGCCCAGGTTCGAAGTGGAGCGCTGCTTCTTTAGAGGGGATCCAGGTTTGAACTTTCCGGGTGCCCAAACCAGCCCCTTCGACACCCTGACACATCAGTCAGTGCCCACCGCCCACACTGCATCCACACATCATCAAGGCTACCACCTGCACCGCAGCCAGACTGCATTAGGGCCACCGCCTACACTGCATCCACACTGCATCAGGGCCACCGCCCACACTGCATCCACACTGCATCCACACTGCATCAGGGCCACCGCCCACACTGCATCCACACTGCATCAGGGCCACCGCCCACAATGCATCAGGGCCACCAGCCGCTCTGTGCCCACACTGCATCAGGGCCACCGCCCACACTGAATCCACACTGCATCAGGGCCACCGTCCACATTGCAGCCACACTGCATCAGGGCCACCGCCCACACTGCCTCAGGCCCACGTCCACATTGCAGCCACACTGCATCAGGGCCACCGCCCACACTACATCCACACTGCATCAGGGCCACCGCCCACACTGCATCCACACTGCATCCACACTGCATCAGGGCCACCGCCCACACTGCATCCACACTGCATCAGGGCCACCGCCCACACTGCATCCACACTGCATCAGGGCCACCGCCCACACTGCATCCACATTGCATCAGGGCCACCACCCACACTGAGCCATGGCCCACTCCTTATACAAGGTATTCCTATGATTAGTAAGCGGTCAAATCATATTTTGGTTTGGACAATCGAAAAAAGTATTCTGGCATACAAAATATATATTTCATGGAAAATACCGTTTGCAGTTTCGTCTGTGACACGGTAGATGGGGAGGTAGAAAACGTAAGGTGTAACATTATGAGATAAGTTAAAATAGCAATCGGAGAGTGAAAATGCAGGTAGCTAACTGAAGGTATGCATGTAGCTAATGCAACAGCTGTCCAACTTGACAATACAATACACTTATATAACAATAACCAGCACTCACATTTTTTGTGACTGAGCATTCAAATGCTCCGTTTAATATTTATTTTCGCTTTCTAAAGGGCGTCTTGTCCGTGGACAAAAGCTGGCATCTGAATTTCACAGCTTTTGCAGGCAATTAGTGTTGAGTCGCTCGCCATGGCTCTTTTTGGTGAACGCACAGAGCCTGTTCACCTCCAGGAAAGAGCCATTCAAAGTAACAGCTACCCAACTGGTAATTGAAAAAAACAATTAAAACAAATATAATCCGTATTTAAACTTCCACTCACTACACGTACAAGTTGTGTAAGTACAGTGCAATATTATTATTTATTTTAAAGACATTTGTCACATTTCACCCTCTTTTTAAGACCAACTTTTTATTTTTGCTGGTTAAGGTAACCCATCTTATCTGTGAATTTCCCCACATTTTTTTAGATGACACTGCGCCAGGGCCACCATCAAGGCTGTGCCATGCCCATTGTCAACCCTGCGCCAGGGCCACCTTCAACGCTGCGCCATGCCCAACGTCAACGCTGCACCATGCCCACCGCCAACGCTGCGCCAGGGCCAACGTCAATGCCGTGCCAGGGCCAACGTCAATGCCGTGCCAGGGCCAACGTCAACGCAGCACCATACCCACCGCCAACGCTGCGGCATGCCCACCGTCAATGCCGCGCCATGCCCACCGTCAACGCCGCGCCATGCCCACCGCCAACGCCGCGCCATGCCCACCGCCAACGCCGCGCCATGCCCACCGCCAACGCCGCGCCATGCCCACCGCCAACGCCGCGCCATGCCCAACAGGTCCCACCAAGAAGCTGTACTTCAACTGCTCGGCCTCATCCATTTTCCCATCCAATTTTTACGACCAACTGCTTTATTAGATGGGCAATCAGCTGTCAGCACCAGGGAGAAATATGGACTTCCTGCTTTCTGCAGGCTCAGGTCTCCTCATCCAGGTAAACCTCCCTGTCCTGTCGGGAAACCGGAGCGGAGCTCAATTAGTGGCTCTCCGGGGGTATTCCCCCCTGTCCCATTCATTCCAATAAATCTTAATGCTTTACGATTAGGTACATTAAAGGAGTCATACATCTAGACTGTAAATAAGAGCTTGTCGGGGGCTGACGCCGAGCCCACATCTCTCGCTCTTATGCATCCCAACTAGACCCTGTGTTTGCTGAAACGCTGTCCAGACATATTCCACAGTTTCCCCTCCTTCCCTGGTATGGATTTTGAAGAAGTGGCCACAAAGAACGCTCCTGCCGCCTTCACGATAGGAAGGCTCCGCCGTTCGGCCAACGACAATGTTCCCAGGGATATGTCATGGCCTGCCGCCTTCACGATAGGAAGGCTCCACGGTTCGGGCAATGACAATGTTCCCAGGGATATGTTATGGCCTGCTGCCCCCCCCCGACAATTCCCCCATGTCTATGTGTACTACATCAACCCACTCAGCAGCATTTGTGCGGCTGTGAATGCACGCCTTTAATACAAAGGAAATATGCCTACAAAACATCAGCTGAGAATAAACATTTGTGCTCTTAGTGGATATCACACACACGCTGCATAGGAATGACACACACCCATCAAAGCGTGACAAACACATACAAAAACCAGTGCCCATGACATTGCTGACATGACATGACATGACTACGGGTGGACACGGAGTTCAGCAAAGAATGGAGTTGGTGGAAAAAGGTGTAGCGCCAACCTGGGGCGGCTTTGATGAGAAGCAACCCATCTCAATATGAATCAATAATAATAAATTCCATTTCAGCAGCAGCAGCACTTCCCGCTGTCGCTGCATACAGAAACCAACCCTTAATAATGATGCGTATTCAAGACACGAGAGGACCAAGATGGGCTGCTAGTGTGAGAGAGAAAATGCCAGCAGGGGGAGCTCTAGTTAACCGCCAGGTAACAGGTCCCAGTCTACAGCCATGGGGTAGATGTCACCTCCAGTCCTCACGTACATCAGGAGGCCCTGCAGCCGTCGAACCGTCAGCTCCTACCTCATCATCGCTCATTAGAACCTGTTATTTGGACAGGAAGTGACCTCACCTGGAAAGCGAGAGCTAGCCGGAAAACCAGCTGACTCTGCGGGTCTCCAGGACAGGTGCTGTTGACCCCTGTACTAGAGGGGAAAAAATAGGCCCAGTGTAAATTGACATAATAAGGTCTACGATTTCACCCCTGCGTTCAGAAAATATTTAATGGATGAAATACTATATACAACCAACTTTCACCTTTTGGCCCTCAGTTATTGCTACCTATATACTAGTCACTAACAAGGAAGCATCCTTTACTCATTTTCTTCCATAGTTCAAACTGCTCAAACCGATTACAATAAACTTATAATAAATAAGTTTAAAAATACAGTGTTTGTGTCGTTCTTCCCCCCCAACAGACAGCAAGGTAGGCTGATTTATTACACCAGCTGGTGGAAAGTAGGCCGATTTAAACCAGAAGAGGAAGTTCTAAAGAAAACAAGCAAAGGCTTATTTGCTACAGGCATGCAATCAGCTTCAAATTCAAACGCTCTCCCAGCCTCCAGAGTTGTATAATCAGAGAGCAGGGTGGAAAAATTGCTTCAGGCAATGTAGCACTGTGAGTCAAACACAAATTCCCCAGTGAATATGAAGAAAAGAATCTAAAAGGCTAGGCCAATCTGCGCATCTCTTTATTCAAAGGCACTCCTAAATACAGGTATACGTCTCGTCTAATTAATTTGTAATGGGACCAAGCCAGCCTCAGAAGACAGATCACGTGTGAGCAGTGTATTGTTCAGACCCTCACCAGATTAGCAATCTGAACAGAGGCCCCTGGTATGTGGGAGGTCAACAGAACAACACCACCCGGTCCGCAGAGATGGACTGGTATCCTGGCCAGCTGGCACGGAAATCAGGTCAAAGATCTGTGTCAGCTTCCTTTCCACAAGGGACCGTTGGAACCAGTCTGACACTCAGTTCAATTTAAAGAATTAACACCATAACCTAACTTGCAACATTATCTGCCATAAATAACCATTAACAGCATACCTAACTAAACGATCCAGCAGAGAAAATGACTCTGTTGTCAATAAGACCTCAATATAAAAAGCTACATTTTCCTCCATGCCTTTTAGCATTGTCCTCCGACAACCATATTTCTCTTCCCATATAATGCCATAATTATATCTTGCCTTGAATTTCTGAAGCAGGCAAAGTTTATGGGCCTCATTATTTAACAAGGCAGGGCCTCCCAGTGGCCCAATGAAAATTTGATGGCGGTATTACAGCTGGTTCGCTTGCTCCTGCTCCTGGCCCGCAGGATTTTTGTACACACACAAAAGCGAGCAAGACAGCTGGGTGGGATGGAGAGGACGCGTGGCTCTCAGGTCCCGCGGACGGACGGACGGACAGGACAGGACAGGGCCGTGATGGGGACGCGCGGTTCTCGGGTCCCGCGGATGGACGGACGGGACAGGACAGGGCCGTGATGGGGACGGGCGGCGAGGAGCGGCGTGCAGGCAGAGGTGGTTGCATCCGCATGTTGGTCTGCGCGCTGCCCAAGACAAACATTCCTGTAAATAAAAGGCGCGGGTCCAGCACCTGTCTTCACAGCGCCATTCCTATTGACCACAGTCAGATGCTCCGCTGATTAAAAATTGATCCATTTGGAAAAATCTAATCAAGCGAACAGGATCCTTTCATACATCGGGGGTGAAGCAGCTGCTGACACAGAGCTGCCGACCCGTCGTTAACCCCTGCACCTCCCGCCCAGGGCCAGACGCCACCTCAAAACCCTGAATTATTCACTAGTCTGGGGAAAAACGTAGCCCCCGCCCCCCGTTTACAATTTTTGCATTGCGGTCCGGACCAATGGCTGTCTGGCCCACTGACCAAGGCCCGTCTGAAGGGCCAGCAGTCCCAGGGGAACGAGGGGCTGGCTCAGCGACGCTTGGTAGTCGGTCTGTGCTTGTGAATACATTGCCAGCGCAGGGGGGGGTCACGCGGGGTTAATGGCACCTGTGTCTAGACGCACGCCAGACCTACACTTAAACACTTTCTGTTCAAGGGTGTTGGGACAGACCAATTCAAGAGCCTCCAGGACATATTCAGGACCCTCCAATAGCACCCCCTTTTAGCCTGCCAGGCTTTACCATGCAGAGCTGTAAGAAAGCGTGCTTTCAAAACACTGGGAGGTTTTTCACTGGTCAGCTGCTGCTTCCTATGATAAATCCTCAGCTGTAGCCGTTGTCCTGCTGTTGAGCCTAAACCAATTAATTTCTTGCTGCTTTTCGTATTCCATTAATAACAGCGTACCTAAGAGAGATCCATTCTAGAGCGATGACAGATGTTTCCATTTGAATATTCACATAAAACATAAAAACCTTGCAGAGGGCCGCTTAACTTCCGTTTAAACTTGGAACTGTGTCGATTGCTGGCCAGGTAAAGGAAATGGACATATTTCCTCCAAAATTTAATAAAACGCATTTTATTCACCAGTTAATTTTAGAAGAACCCACGCACACAGAAGGCTCCCATCTTACAGAGTCTGGACTTAACCAAGCGGACGCACAGCGACCAGGCAGAGGTCTCAGAGAGTGATACAACCTGGTGAAGGGCAGAGCCGGAGAGAGCCGGAAAAGAACCAAGAAAGGCTCCCACCATGGGGCCCACAGCGAATTCTCACACACTCGCACACCAGGGATTTTCACAAGCAAAACCGCTTCATCGCCTTGACTCCAATTTGGCGTGTCCCCACAACAAAAGCAGAATTCCATGCATGTAGCATGGATAAAAGACCTATTGTCCCAACTAAATCCCGCCTCGGTTGTTTGGAAAGCAAAAAGATATCCTAATCATCATAACCCATGTACATGTATTAAAGAGCATGATTAATGTTCATGTTTTAATTGTTTTTTTTATGCGTTATTACACTAGCCACAACGCTAGGCGTGTTTCAGGTTTACAACAACACAACTCTCAATTCTGCCAGGAAACCAATGTATCCTTATTTTTTTGAAAGCTGTACCATTAAAGGCCATTTGATAACATTTTGTTAAAATAATAAATTTCTTTGCCAGCTTCGTGGGAAGTACAGAGACAGACTACACAAAAAGAATTACACTCAATAAACAAAATTACTAAATTCACATTGTTAGAACAATGTAGTAATGTAGGTTCCGTGTAGTAACTCAATATCCTAGCCAATGCCACGGCCACAACAATGTCATTAATCCATTAGTAAGGAATTAGCCATCTTTAAGCCTTCAGCTTCTCCCGCACTATTGAGGTGTTAACCCTTTCATCCCCATCCCCCAGTCCCTGCCCAAGTAGCCTACACACACGCACGCACACAGTAGCCTACGCACACGCACAGTAGCCTACACACACGCACAGTAGCCTACGCATACAGTAGCCTACACACACGCGCGCGGCAATGTAGCCTACGCACACGCACAGTAGCCTACGCACACGCACAGTAGCCTACGCATACAGTAGCCTACGCACAAGCGCACACAGTAGCCTACACACAAGCGCACACAGTAGCCTACGCACACAGTAGCCTACGCACACGCGCACACAATGAAGCCTACGCACACGCACGCGCACAGTAGCCTACGCACAAGCGTACACAGTAGCCTACGCACACAGTAGCCTACACACAAGCGCACACAGTAGCCTGCGCACACAGTAGCCAGCGCACACAGTAGCCTACACACAAGCGCACACAGTAGCCAGCGCACACAGTAGCCTACACACACAGTAGCCTACACACAAGCGCACACAGTAGCCAGCGCACACAGTAGCCTACACACAAGCGCACACAGTAGCCTGCGCACACAGTAGCCTGCGAGGGGACGCGCACACCGAGGGAAGTGCACACCCAGAGACAAGAACACAGAAGGACACGCACACCCAGAGACAAGCACACCGAGGGAAGTGCACACCCAGAGACAAGAACACAGAAGGACATGCACACCCAGAGACAAGCACACCGAGGGAAGTGCACACCCAGGGACGCGCACACCCAGAGACAAGCACACCGAGGGACGCGCACAGTGCAAGGACGACGGTGAGGCAGACTCAATTAAACACAATTTAAATGTTTTTCATTTAGCAGCTCCGTGTGCCCTCGTTAAGGCAGGAAAAAGGCAATCGAGGCACACGTTCAAAACCGCCAGTACGCCTACAGAGCTGGCCCACGCTGCTGCCAGTACCAAACACAGATACGCACCGCTTAGGCAGGTGCCTGATTAAGAGCAGCACAAAGGATTGCAGCCGGCCCAATCACAGCTCCGCGGAGAGCAAGGCGAGGAACTGGCGCCTGCTCTGTTTAACCAGGGCTACACCTCTTACTGTCCCGATAGAGGGGCCTGGACGGAGCAGGACCGATGTGTTTAACCAGGGGCTACACCTCTTACTGTCCCAACAGAGGGGGCCTGGACAGAGCAGGGACAAGGGCATGTTCAGGGGTCGAGCGTGCGACAAGAGCGCCAGCCACTTCTGAAAGGCAGTTGTGCTAGGCAGTCTCACCCCAGTGGTCTAAAGAAAGGCTCAGCTCAGAGGGGTTTTCTCACCGGCCCCTGGTTCTGAGAGGCCTGCAGCAACGTTTAGCTAAACCTGCGAGTCGACGTAAGCAGGAAAGGTCCCCGGAGGGCTGAACAATCAGACAATTTCAAGATCACGAAGCATTAAACCAATCCCGGCAGGGTACACTAATTAAACAGCCGAGCCCAGCACCGCCAACCAATCCCCACAGAGCAATTATATCCATCCCCTCTAAAACACTATGGAACCCGTCTAGGGAAAACCGCAGAGGAGGGGGAAAAAAATTCACAAAATTCATCTTGAGGGAAAAAAATAAATAACAAAAAGGAGGAGTGGGGGGGGGGGGGGTGCAGCAAGTGACTAACAAGGAGAACACAAACGCAAGGATTCATTGCAATGCCTGGTACACCTTTATTCTTTTCTAATGACGGTCACACCTCTTTATCTTTATTCATGTCTGGCTTCTGGGGTTGGGGTAGGACCAAATTACAGTTTGGATAATTAACCGGATAAAGGGTCTGCATATGCAGTTAGGAAAAGGCATCAGGGGCAGCCTTGAGGCTAACAGAGAACAGGGCATCCTCCGGGCAACGTTGTGCGTGGCGGCCACACACAATCAAATAAAAACCATAAACAGGCAAAAGAGATATCAAAAGACCTCTCCCCAGCAGTCAGTGGTTGGAGGACTGGGTGGGGCAGTCTGTAGAAGAATGCATCGCCACTAGGTCCCATATCTCAATACGGATACACCCCCCCCCACCACGCACGCACCACTGCCACCATCATCCCCACCTCACCACACTCCAAATCACAACATTTCTTGAAACGTTGATTATCATAATCAGCAACAAATCACATTAATGAGGTGTTTCTGTCCTGGAACAGCTGGATCTGGAGAATTCCGGGGCTCCTCTCACGCAGCGGCGCGTTTCGGTTGGACGAGACGAAGAATAAAACACCCTTTAATCAACAACCCACTGCTCTCAGTGTGCCATCAAGCGCTTTGCTTCACATTTCCACTGGCTGACATGGGGCCTGAGGGCCCGCGATGTTTTGCGGTTGGCTCACTAATGGACCTTCAACATGCTGATTGGCCAACGTAAGCCGGGGAGACTCCAACATTTTCCCATTAAACTTAAAACTGCAGAAAAGTAAAAAAAACTTTTGAAATGGGATGGGGTGAAAAATAAATTCAAACGCAACATGGAGAGAATAATGAGAGCGATCTTGGTGTCTCCTCGACCTCACCAAAGGAAGGCCATCCGAAGAACGCTTGGATGGACAGGTCCCCTCAATTTTACGCGTGTTCATGGTCAACATGACGAGCCCTCGCACATGCTACATTCAGTGACACTTTCCTGGCAGCTCCCGACGTGGCTCCTCCAGAGTACCTGGGCCTGCATCCTTAAGGTAAAAATAAAAAAAGGAATAGGATTTTGTTCTGATTTCAGCCTCCCCATATTTGAGGATGAAAATAGGAGCAATTAACTGCTATGGTGACAGCTGTGCAAAAGATGACAGGCTAACGTTACGTGCATGATTCCATCTGTTTGTTCTGTAATATACCTAGTATATTATTGGATAAAACACAGCACATCTGCTCGTCTGCGACAAATCCACTTTAGCATTCAGATGAACCAAGAAGAAGGACACTTTCTCTGACACGGCCTTTAACAAAGATAAACATGCGTGATTTTAAAAAGAAAATTCCCGGGTTTCCATTTGTCGGAGGTGCAGGTGCAACTGGAGCACGCGCCTAGGACCCCAGCATAGGCTAGGATTGCCGTTCAGAAAACATGCTCAATTTTAATACCGGAAGGCTAAAGTGGACAATGGAGGCATTGATCAGTAGCCATACCGAGCTCTGCCAAGGGCAGAAGGGGGGCACAGACCTGAGGGAGGACGAGAACAGGAGGGATCCATTCTCTGCTCTGTTAGACAAACGAGAGGCTGGGGCTTGATACAGCGTTCGCCAGGCAGGCATGACAAACAGAGGTTGCACAGGTACACAGCTCAATACCACCAGGCCAGGCAGGATGATGGCTGCCAGCAGGGAAGGGGAATGAAAAGGAGAGAAAAAAAAACGCCCCCCATTAGCTCTTCCTCGGAGTCTCCTTCCTGGCTTATGGTTAAGAGACTAAAACGGTCACGGCGGAGCCCGCCTTCGTCAGACTAATGCCTCCCTGAAGTTTTGTTAAAGCCGGTTATTTACTCCTTCTACGAGATCAGCACAGCCCAGGGGCAGCAGACAAAAACAAATGAATATGAAAATGCTGGGGCTTTGGTCATGAAGCATTATCAAGCTCCTGGAGTGATCGATCCCTCCGGCTCCCGTTTACAGGGGCTTGTGGGAAATCATTAGGCCTACACACATTCAAGGCAGACCCAGCTAACTGAACAACAGTCTTGTGACGTAAACGCCCACACCCACCCCCACGTACGGGCGCTGCCGTAACCAACGCCACCTTCCCAACACTGGGGGCAGAGCACAATCAAAGCGCTCCCCCCATACTTCAAAAAAAAAAAACCTCACAAATAAAAGAAGAAGCAACAGCTTTCTATTACAGCTCAGATCCGAAACATCTTGTATGCCATTTGCGGAAAAAATAAAGTTAAACAACAGAGGGCACTGACACAGGCAGCCATATCCAGTCAAAAGATGTACTATATGGTAAGAGCAGGTGAAATTGAAACAAGATGACCGTCTGTAGGGAGAGGGTTCAGCACAACGAAGGGTCAGAGTGATTAAGTCGAGTCCACTCTTCTTCGGTGAACGGCCCCGTTACATGCTGGAACCAATCCATCATCGCGGCCAGCGCTGCAGCGGGCTACCTTGAAGTCCACCACTAATGCTGAAGGGGGGGGTTAACAGCTTAATGCACAAGTCAGGTTCGGTTCCCTCTAATGTTGTCTGCATTTATGTGCCGGGGATGTGACTCCTGGAGCACGCAACTCAATTTGCCCGGGCTTTAAAAGCCTTCCCCGGCCCTCTTCCCCTTTGTTACGACTGCCAAGGAATACATTATACAGTCCGCTCCGGGCCCAGCGCCGGGGAATTGCCATGAAACCACGACCAGACCAGACATTTTACAAGCTTTTTAACTCCCTCTATTTATATTCCCAACCCACCTAAAATGAATGCAGGTTTACTTTACAAGGCACTGAATTACCTGGGCACAGGTTCATGCTTAAAAGGATAAGGGCGAGGGCTAGATTCAGGTAGTCTCCCCACTGGTTGACAGTGACGGTGTACGCACCCCAGTTCCACATAGAGAACCATTTTAAGGTGCAGTATACTGCTCTGATCGCGTGAAACCCCCCCCATGCCCAGCCACGACATCATTACGACGACCTTGTGAGAATAACGCGTGTGTGTTGTGGGCCCACAAACTGACCCAAGTCAGGAGAGCAGGTACCCTCTGCAAGGTTTGTCCCGGGTTCAGGCTACAGAGAGCGATGGGTATACATTCTTTTTAATTACCATCAGTTATCGCGATCATTTGCTTTGGATTTAGAATAGGTAATACTGTGCCTTACCCCCAGCTTTATTCCTCTTCAATGAGGAATGAATCTGTACCTCCCTTTCAGACTCCCAGCAGACAGAAGCTTTTGGGAACCGAGGTTCTGGAAAGCGCTGAATGCAGGGAGAAATTGCCTTCATACCTGGGCCCTGGTGCTGGCAGCAGAGCCCCAGTGCGTTTGTCATGGTGAACTACCTGCAAAGATACTGAGGAGGTAATCAGCGTGGAAGTTTTGTAAAGGCGTTGCCGCCTTTGACTTGTCTGCATGTGCTTCTGTGCATGCATTTACGGGTCTGGGTTTGTGAGTGCTCGGGTGTGCGTTTGTGTTTACGGGTGCGGGTGTGCGGGTTAGTATGCTTGTTAGCGTGTCTGGGTGCGCATGCGTGCGTTTTGGTCAAACGTGTCGAGGTGCACATAGTTGGATAGTAAGGAACCCCACTCAACGCAGTGGGAACAAAGTGAACACCGCTCACCTCAGAGGGAACAAAGGGAACCCCGCTCACCTCAGTGGGAACAAAGGGAACCCCGCTCAACGCAGTGGGAAGAAAGGGAACCCCGCTCAACGCAGTGGGAAGAAAGGGAACCCCGCTCACCTCAGAGGGAACAAAGGGAACCCCGCTCACCTCAGTGGGAACAAAGGGAACCCCGCTCACCGCAGAGGGAACAAAGGGAACCCCGCTCACCGCAGTGGGAACAAAGGGAACCCCGCTCACCGCAGTGGGAACAATGGGAACCTCTCTGGAATTGGACTGGTCTGTAGATGATAACACAGATCATTTTTTATTTGATTAACTTGCGAGACCCCCGTGACCTGTTTTCAGTCAACTACACCGCAGAGATGTGCAGTGGGATAGACACTGAGTGTGCCAGCCTGACACAGCCAGCAGGCACGTTCAACAGGGGGGAAGTGGACAGGCTCCACGCACACAATACGATTTCCACAATTTGACAATACTGCTGCACCTTCCTGTGGATTAGAGGTGACACACGAGCGCCTGTGTTGCAACGAAGCGGAGCACGCTTGAGGCCTAGTTCTCCAAATGGAAGCTGCGCAGCCCTGGGGAGAAAGGAAGGAGCGGTAAGACTTTCTCCAACAGAAACCGTCCCGTCAGGATCAGATCAGCGATTCACATCGAGACGGAACCAGACACCCAGAGGAAACGCAGCACCATCGCCCACTGGCAGCTAACCCTCTCCATTAAAGAAAACAAAGAGTAGACTGATTACGCTGAAAAAGAAGGTGTGGTGTACAGGGCTCCCCAGAAAAGATCCACTTAATTCAAAAGTATCAGATCACCAGTGGATCAACGCAAACAACAAGAAAAGTTCCGGAACTGGCCCGTTTTCCTAGATCAGGGACTGCCATGTGACCAATGGCTTACAAATCAGAGATAGGCTGCTTACAGGTTTCCACTGGCTTGTTTGTGCATTTCATTAGGCATTAATGATTTATCCTTACCTGTCTGTCATCTGGATCCTAGGCCCCACCCCCATATTAGCCGCTCCATCTCCTGGCAACACTACCCATTGGCTGGGAGAACCGCAGAGCTTGGCTGAATACTCCTGACCCGTCCTTTCCACAGGCGCCAACAGAAAGGCCATCTGGCTGGTGTGAGCGATTACACCGGCAGTGACCATGTGACCGCCGGCAAGCGGGACCCAAGGTCACACAACCTCCACCTTTGTTCATCATTTCCAGAAATTACAGTCCCTCGACTACACAAGAAATGGCTACGAGCAAAGAGTCCCTTTCACACAATTAGAGGAACACACACATCTGGATCCAAAAGTGCCTGAACAACAACACTAACGTAGTTTGGGATAGGATGACTGAACCACAACACTAACGTAGTTTGGGATATGATGACTGAACCACACCATGACTAACGACCATATTTTTAGATATGATGAGCCTCCCCATTACAACACGACCGTTAACTGAGTCTTTCAGCAAGCAGTGTCTCCTGTTCTTTGAGGCATTACTTGAGCCAGCCGAAACAGAAAAATTCCTTCTTTTAGTCAGTAACACATGAGCACTATAGTCTGTGGAGCATATCTCGTAAACAATGAAGCATGAAGATTAAAAAGCTCAGCAAAATGGCCCAGACCTTAAAGCTACAGCCTGGGATCAGAGGGGCGCAAAAACATTTAAATACCTTAACCAAAAAAAACTTTAAAACAACCATGTATCATAAAACATGACAGCTGTCCCGTTCAGTAACCATAACAAACATGGGAGAGCTATCAATCCGCTGGAAAGCCCAAACAGGCCCCTCCTCCTCCAGCTGAGAGACACATCTGGACAAAGCAAGGGGGCCCACCCCTCCCTGGGACTCCTAGTTGATGTATGGATGAGGAAGGTGCCCAAGGTCAGGTGAAGTGACAGAGGGAGGCATCCAGTGTATAGGAAGACGTCCCGAGAAACACTCAGCACATCCGTGTTCCTAGCCTCCCCCCATCCTATTGGCTTTACCACCGTAACCTTCTGGGATTGTTTTTTTTTTGGACCCCCAAGCACACCATAGACCCTTTCCTATAAACGATCAACCCAACGACCGTTCGTTTGTGTAAACACATGAACAGATTATTGACCACATAAGAATAAGATCATTTAAAATTCAAACCAATTTTGTTAAGGTCACATCTCTGGTAATTTCCTTGCAGTTTAAAATGAGGAGCACGCGCAGTAACACACGCATATGTCCCATGGAGTACTCTGGGTATTCACAGAGAACAAAAGACCTTGATTTGGCTGAACTGCAAACTGCTGCACTTTTATCAGCGCCGATTGGCAAATGACAGGCTCTCCTCATCCACCTATTTTAGTTCCTTTGCCTGTCTTTACATGTGAATGATATACACCAGGCTAAGAATGCATCCTGGTCAATAGTCCCACTAATAACGCATCTCATTCTGCTGTGTCTTTTCCTGTGGGATGGTTTTAATATACACCCCAGCTCTGAAGAAACACAGCCCAGATTCATCACATTACCTTGCGCGTATTCGCACGTACACCGCTGGTCGCTGATGTTCGACCTTTATAAAGGGAAGGCACAAATTCTGTGCCTCTTCACCAAGGGAAGGCCTCACCACTGCTCTCCACTCGAGTTCCACCGACCACATGGACTGACTTCCTGTCTAATGCAACAAGGCCTCACAAAGAGAGTCCAACAGCCTGGCACTTCTCTACCATCCTAAGTTTTTTTACTGATGAATATCAACCTTCGGATGCATAACAAATGGATCACGTCCTGAGTTTTCCAGGTTCAAACAGCATCTTCGTGTAAGATTGATTAAGACGTTAAGTGCCTTGATCAATTAATATTCTTCGCAAGCGAAGAAAAAAAAGACTAATTAGGATCAAAGACCAAAGAGAAAAGGGGGGGAATATTTAAAATATGGCCCCACAAACCATACCTTTCTCCTTTCAGCAGTGATATTTGTGAAAAACTTTTTAAATCAAATGGCCATTTAGATGGAGAGGAAATGGAAACGTGCCATTAATCAAACAAGGGACCTGGACCGTTTGATTGAACAGCATTGAAGTCAGAACATCAGAATAGCGATATTTAATGTTTGCACTAGCAGTCAATTAACATTCAAATCTTTGACAAGCAAGTAAATACGAGATTCTGTATGTTCGTTTCTTAAAAAGAGTTTACATAATGCTCAAAAGAATTATATTTGCATTTCAAACTAATAATCATATATTACAGAAAAATAGCCTTGAACTGACAAGCATGTGACATGTGACATTGGTTTAACAAACATTGCAGAGTGTTTAATGCTAGCAAAACTGTCACTGAGCAGTGAATAATGTCTAGGGACATCTACTAGGCTAGCAAAAAGTGTTTGCGTTCATGAAAGATAGCATTAGAGGGGTTGGTGTTTTGTTAAACATTTGCACAGGGCACCACAAAAAGGGTGTAAATCTGCAAAAAAATTTATACAAAACGATTACCAAACTAAAGAATCTAAAAGATCGACTTAAGACAAAACTTCGTCACCAGGTGTAGTATTTGTGGTAAAAGATTTCCATCAGAAGAATGAAAATATCACTCGACACTCGCTTCAGGGTCCTGGGTTCAAATCAGACTCAGGTGCTGTGTTCAGGAGGGTTGCAAAGAGGCAGAAAATTTTGTTAGGGAATTTTTAGAATTTCAGCCAATTTTATTATATAATTTATATTTTAAGCTTTTTGTTCTGTCATTACGGTAGCACATGTCCAATGTATTTATGATTAGTGACCTGGAGTATTACAACAAAATTAATTTAAAAGTGGTCTATCTCAGAATGTTAAGTTTAACTACAATATTCTTGCTTGTCAATGAGAACCTCAGGTTTAATATTTTAAATGTTGGAATGGTCTTTTTAGAGTGTAAACATAGGGAATAACTATATTTTAGTCAATTTATTTTGTTTTTTGAAGAATGTTGATTAAAGTTTAAAATCATAACTAAAATATGTCAAAAAACTGGACCCATTTGAAATACAATAGGACAAGATTAATACAGGCTATGAGCAAATAAACTCAAAATGTCTCGTAAATTCACAAATTCCAATGGAAATCACATTTTTTCTGGTCATTACTATAGTTTATGTCCAACGTTTCTATGCGCGGTGACATATTAACAAAAAATATATTTCTTTTTAAGAAAGACGTTTCTTAATTGTCTGCCTACTTCATGTGCAGGGCTAAGTTTGAAATCATAAATAAATGATTTATTTGACTTTATAAAAGTCAAAAAGTGGCTTATTTGCATTAGGAGAGTTAGTCTGTTAGCGACAAGACATACACAGTCTATAAACCCAACATTCCTGTCAATTCCCATTCATTCCTGGGAAATTCCCGAAATTTTGCATCCCTAGTGTTGAGTTTACAAGTCCTCCCCGTGTTCCTGTGTGTTTCTTTCAGATGCTCCAGTTTCCTGCCACTGTGAGTTAAGTGGACAGGAAACCGTGAAACTGGCCCTTGTGTGTCAGTACACCACCTGGCCTGAGATAGCAACCCTAACTGCCTCATGCCTTATGTCAGTTCAAGGGTTTGATAAGCAGTTCCAGAAAATAAATGACTGAATAATAACTAATTCTATAGCTTTCAACTACATTCGTGACAGATTCCAATTTTCATTCGATTTGGCATTTCTGATGAAGGGATCGTTATTGGAAAATACAAAACTGCCATTCTTATATAGGTTTCTAAACCAAAGTGCCGGCATTACTGTAGAGTAAAACAGTAACGGCTCACCACACGTAGAACACAATGAAGATAATACAAACACATGCTGACAATCGTGGCCCTCACAGTTAACTACATACTTAGGCTGGAATCTTCTATACTCCAGGTAATTGGCATCATTAGCTATCCAGACTTTTCCCTTGAATACTCTAAAGCGTGTGCAGAACCTAACGTGAACATTGTTTAGAGGACATTCTGAGCTAGAAAGGAGATGAGAAAGCAACAAAGTAGCATGGTTGATCTGTGGTAGCCGGTTTTCATAGAACAGGTAGTGTAACGAAATACATATTCGAACAGTGAAGACCTATGAAGACCACAATTGTGCTGTTAAACTTTTGATATGGTCAAATCCAAAGACTGACACGGCACTGAAAATATCGGTGCCCCACGGTTTTCTCCTTTTAAAAGTAACACTGCAGAAAACTTCAATGCAGGCCATTACATACCTAGTCTCACCTTCTCTTATTCTCTAAGTTCATATAAGAGATGTAAAGGCTAAAAAGAGAAGGAGCTATGTCCCTGGCCCATTTTAAAACATACACTAGGCAGCATCAACTGAACTTTGAGAAGAGTCTTAGGCGATCTTATGAAGTTCAATTGGATTTAACTCCCATAGCAGCAGAAAATAAATGTGTAGTAGATATCACGTTAAAAATCAGCCTTCCACTGGACTAACAGTAAATGAAAGGAAACCACTCACTTGTAAAACAGGCACATTCTAGCCCACCTGCATAAATACAACTGAACCTTTTGAACATGTACGTAATAAACAAGTGCAGAAACACCATCAGTAGAATAAAAATGATCAAAGCTAGGTTAGACTTCCATCAGTATGTCCCTTCTTTGGGAAGACTAAAACTAAGACGGGTCAGAAAAGTGACAATAATCAAAGTTAACTCCTTAAATAAAAAGAGGGGAGCAGGGGTTGCCGGGTGGTTTGGGGTGGCGATATGGAGAGGCAATGGACCAATCCGGCACTTAACGTTGGTTAAGCAGCAGAGAAAGAAACTGGCGTATGGTACTAAATCCACAGCCATGCAAAATGAGGCAAACTATAATGGGGTATGACTGTACTTAACTGATGCAAGGCTTGTCTTGTACACAACTCATTTAACACACCCATTTTTTCCCAGGTACAGAGCACACCCCTTGCGCGGTTATTTAAATACAAACATGGCGAATGCATGAGAATGCCTTGCACAAAAACAGAAGCGGCCCCTTTTTTAAAATCCACTCATGATCGCATCGCTCCAGCCACCACACATCTCAAAACACTCGTATACCCCAAATCACACTCATTTTTATTTTATTTTAATAGAATCCATTGCCAATAAAGGTAAGAACAGTAACAACAACCGTTCCATTCAATACAATATATAAACACCTGTATAAATCTCATAACAATCACATAAGTTTGCCGTAGAAGTACTGCTCAAATTACACTACATGCATTTCTGTGAGGGTTTAAAAAGATTCAAAGATTCAAACCTGTTTCCATCACAAGCACAGCAGAATATTATTTATAAAAGTATTATATTTCACTTCCTGCAGAGACTGTTCAGAAAGTTAGACAGCTAACTGATACTGACAATGTCACGCTTCCAGCAAAACCGTTAAGTGCAATATACGGTAAATAGCTCAACTATCACAAGAATGTCATTATTTAACATTACTGAATCCGTACAGTCTAAAGACAGAAATGCAGTCTGCAAATTAAAAGATTTACATCACTTGTTTTTTTGTTTTGTTTTAGAAGCAAGGACAATGGATCCTACAGCGAATCGATTTTAAAATAAGAACTGAGGTGGAATGAAATCTAGACATGTTTTTTCCCTATAAGACCTGGGAAATGCACCTCTGACCTGAACACACACACACACACACACACACACACACACACACACACACACACACACACACACACACTCCACAGTTTTACAAAGATCATCAGAGGGTCTTCCCCATTAACTTTTACATTTTTGGGGTGCACTTTGTTAAATTATGGTTTTTGATGCCATATTCTATTGCATCCCTTTTCATTACATAATTTATGTTCTAATGTGTATAATTTATTAAAAAAATATAATCATAATGCCATGGAGGTTTAAAGAATCACCTTTAAACTGCGTGATATCAGCTACAACATTTTTTCCCAACTTCTGTGTGTGAGTGTATGGGTGTGAGTGTGAGTGTGAGTGTGAGGTTTTTTAAAAGTAATTTCTGAGGTAGGAAGTGACCTCACTTTCCGTTTAGTGTGTGAATTGGTGGCTAAATTGGCAGGAACATAAACCAACAAAAACCTTTGTAAACTGGGATCGCCCACCCTGAGGTCCCTGACCCTCTAAAACTACACCTTTAGCTCATGTGCATATTAAAATGTAAACAGCTCTGACTGGCTATTTCTTAAAGTGGAATACTTTAAATATATCTTCTGGATTGTTTCAGTACACAACCTTGCCCTTAGCACTGCATCACTGTTACAGCTCCATTCAACGCTTCGTTAACAGCAAAAAGGCGACCGCGCAACCGAAAAATAATTTCTAAAACATTATGCATCTAGCAAACACCCCTACTTCGAACTTCTATATTTTCTTAAATTGTACATTCTGCCCTACCAGGTTCACCATTAAAAAATAATTAATCGTGGGGTTTAAATTTACAAACAACGAAAACAACGTAGCTGAAATGCCTTTCAATATAAACAAAATCGTTATAAAAAAAGAAAAATCCAGAGTAAAGCCAGAGTAATTCCGCTTGCAATTTTTCTGAATCTGCAGTTCCCCTGAATGCGAGTGAACCCCGACGCAGTTCAGAGCAACAATAGCTCGAGACACACTACGAATCCTCTGACTACACGCGATGCACAATGTTAGGGGGGCTTAAATTGCGGACGGGCCACACAAGCCAACCCGCAAAAGATTTGATTCCACCCTGCCGAGGTTTTCCGCGGGACCTGGCCTGCCATGCTCTTGTCATTCCTCATGTTACAGGACATCAATCATACAGCAGAGATTGTGCCCTTGCGCTGCCCAAGTCTGATTTACAAACATTAGCAGGGAATACAATTACACAGTCTTTGCCCGAAAACTGCTCACCATTGGGGCTGGGGAGAAATGAAGAGGGAACGAAAGAACGAAACGTTTGCTAATCGCAGGAGACATTTCAATCGTTACCGATTGTTTTATAGAGGAACTTAATTATGATACATATTGTTGACGTAACTGTATTTGAATATATGCAAAACCCTGATTTTTAATGGAGATTTATTTTTAATTAGGCAAATGTTTAGGCAAACCATATTACATAAAACTGCCTAATGTTAACCAGGTAATTTAATGTGGTCCATATTCATATTCATATTAAAATGAAGTTTACGCACAAAAGGTCAATAATGCAAAGGTCCAAATTATTCCTTCCATTGTTAAACAATAAACAATAACTATAAACAAAATATTGGAATTCACGGTCAAAGTCAATTGGTTTCATTAAAGGTGCATATCATTTGCACAATAAAACAACGCTCGTACGAGGTGTGAACGTTTGCACAAAATGTCAAGTTCAACATTCCACACTAAATTATAAGCATTTTCAACGTCAGTAAATAACCAAATTGGAAAATAAATATTAGGCTAATTCATTAACATTTATCTTATCAACGTGACTATTAAAAGGACAGTCGAAAATAAAACCTACGAAACTTTCCTTAACTCCATCTGTATCTTCAAAGTTCCACGAATTGCGAATCCCGATAATAAAAATTAGCCTGTGATAATATATTTAGTAACTAAAACTGAACACAAAAGCAGATTAAAAGCCAAATACAACAGCACCGACGTTGGGCTACATATAGTCACATAGCATTATTATCACCCGTAAAAAAAAACATCTACATTTTTTAAAAAGTAACAACTAAAGGATATGATTAAAGCGGGCATTAAAAGTTTCAAGTCTCTTTCAAGACACTAATCGGCAATGAACAGACGACCCGCAGATTGTAGAGAAAATTAAAAATCACCGCGCTGATCCCAGCAGTTAAAACGGAGCATACAGAGCGCCAGTGCTATTCCATGGTCGCTCCACCGCTGATCAATGATTGAACTGAACAAAGGCAGAAGAGGATCAATTTCTAATATCTATCAATGCAACATCGCTGATATTATTCCCACTAACTCTTGAAAAGCATATTTCGCTTCGTTTTCGGAAGCGAATTTTCTACATTTTCTTATTCTACTGAAAAGTGAAAGATAGCACTAACCTGAAGCCGCCGTAGATCAAATTTCTTCCAATATTGAAACATCGATCCCACATCGGCGGCCATCTTGGGGGATATTGAAGAGATTTTTTTTTTCTCACCGGCTACACTAAATATATGGGCTGGATTCCCTCCGTTAAACACCGTTGACGATTACTCGCTCCACTGGAATAAAAATCGTATAAAAACAAGAAAGTCCACAAAACTTAAATGGAAAGACGTCGTGGAAATCGAGCTCTTGTGAGGCTCAGTATTTTAAAAAAGAATATCTTTGCATTTGTACAATCATGCAGATCTATGTACTCTTCAATTGCACTTGATTTTGGTTTGGTAAAGTTATCAATACTGACGTAACCAGATCAATATTGCCTGGAAATGGAAACGAGAGAATAATATAGTCAAACAAATGTAAAGTGCACATTTATCAATGAGAGGGAAAAGTTCAAATGAATAACATTGAATGTAAAAAACAAAGACAAATCTATAACGCGGAGCGCTACCTGAACATGATTTTATATTTTTACCCGTTTGCAAGCACGGAACACGGGAAGACACGGCAGTGAAATATGCACGGCGGTGTACGTTTTTTTGTTGACACCTGATTTCTAAGCTCAACCTACTGAGGTTCGTTTGTTTTTATCGACTTAAAGTGACACTTTTGTGCGAAGCTAATTTGAATTAATAAGCAGATATTTAGAGGCGTCAATGGGTATATTAATAAAATAACATCGTCGTGGTATTTAATCTGTATATTTTACTGCGTTTGTAAAGTGCTTCCGTACAACAGGTTACAATATGTCATTGTAGATTATAGTGAAAATACCGATATGCAGCAAACACATTAATAATCGATGTCATCAAGCATCAAGAAATAAAAAATACTGATCAAATTTATCAAAATCAACTAAGAAAATTAGCGCCTCATTGTTGAAATTCTATGTAATCTCCTAATTCCCTGGTTCGACACCTCTTAGCCCCACTAAGTAAGTCAGAAAAATCATGGAATCATATGTATAAAAATTATCGGTGATCTACGTATACGCATGCTTAGACAATACTTAAAAAATAAATAAATAAATAAACATTGTTGTTTTAAAACTGTTAAACTTGTTTCCCGTAACACATGCAATCAGTTCTCGACAGGTTTTTGATGGTCCGTGGGAAATGCTTGAGGCCAGCATTGTTAATTGGGGCTTCTGCATAAGTGTCCTTGTCATTCGGATCCTACGTCCCGGTGTGCCCCTCACGCTGCAAAGATTATGCTAGTAGTATTACTTTTTAGAATGTGAATGTTTTTCCTTGCTTTGTTAATACTAGGGCATTATTTCATTTCCAATTGAAGAAATCCAAACAAATTCCCTTGCTGAACTTGTGTTTTATAATTTAACTACTGCAACAGTTAGTCTAGAGTATTCTATGGTTGTGTAGTTCCACACTTTCACTGCAGATATATGTCTCATGGCAACATTGAACTAAAACACAACAATACAAGAGAAACAATTGTCTTTATTAGGCTGTTTCTGCATGAAAATATACGTTTTGTAGTCTCTCACCTACCCCTGCACCCACCCTTCAGTCTGCCTCCACCCAACGTTTTCTTCACAAAGCCCATAAAACGTCGAACACCTCAAACCTCGCCCACAATTACCTCACATACCTCAGACTCCACCCACAATCACTGGAAATGTGCGTACCTTCATATATAAGTATGTGGCGCTATAAATAACTCACTATGCGTTACGTTTACATTTAAACTCGAATAACACATTTTCGCGGCAAACGGTAAAAATGTGTTTTGGCAGCTGAGTTTCAATGGAGCAGAAATTAATTTGCTTTTGAGAGATAATATTATCAACTGGCACAATGCTACTGAGAAGTATGAATAATAACAGTCACATGCAAGTCATTTTTCATCTTGCAAGTAAAGACAAGTTAAACAAAATTTAAATCAAGGCAATTTTTAGGAAGAAATATTGATATTTTCTTGCTAAGCAAAACACCTGAGGGTACTATAAAAGGTACTTATTAAAAGTTTCAGTTTTATTACTTTTTATTTGTTGCTTAAGGGAAGGAATAAAATGCATGAGTCTTATAAGAAAGTAATAACATTTCTTATTTGGCAATGATTCATTGTAAATTAGAATTTTAAATCAGTGTTGGTATCAAAGGCAGCTATGTGTTTATATTGCGGTTTCCACATATAACTGGAATTATGTTATGGAAGATAATGCTTTTTTTCCCCATTAAAGGTCCACAGGAGAAGCTCCTACTCACATCTTGGCACATATTGTGATTCTTTCTGTTAATACCGCTAGCATAAGTAGAGTGCATTGAAATGTTCCTGTAGTCGTACCTACGCACGGCCTGTATGCGTGCTAAGGAGGCGAGAGCCTTTGCCACAAGGTTTTTGGCAAGTCGATATCCAGAGCTTGTCACTCCACTACCTTACACCAGGGTCAGAGGCCAGGCGTGGATGAGGAGGCAGACACATGCAATCCCGGGGGTCTGGCTACAGCTTGCAAAGCTCAGGGTGCCGTGGGTGTGGGTAGACTGGAGGACAGACGCAGGCAAGAGTCGAATGGATGAATCCAGAGGTGCTTCTGAATGACTCAAGTCCAGACGTGATCCCTTTAAGAGTACATCTGAATTATTATCTGAGGTGTTAGAGGCTGGGCATGGTGCTTCCTCTGCTGTCACATACGTGTGATAATGATAATTGAGCGCAGCTGTGTAGCTCAGCAAAAAGCTTTTATCAGCATAAAACAGCAGCTTTCAACAGCTTCACTTATTGGTGAAAAAGGAGCAAAAATACAGCGAACACCAAGAAGAAAATTAGCCAGAGAATGTAACCTAATCCAGAAATAAAAAGTGCAGTCCTGTCATTGGTTTTCTTTTATGGTGGTCCCTGTTCTGAAAGGAGAAATAGATTATTTTCACACCAGCCTTTTGTTAGAAGTGGGCAAACCTGGTCTTTGAAGACAACAGCCTGAAATATTGCAACCAGAAGCTAATTGAATTATTAAAGTGAAGCCCAAATGTTTTGTTGGGGGACTCGAGAACAGAGCACTTTGAAGTCATCTTTTTGTATATTCCGCCTTCCTCTTCAATCCACATTAAATGGAAGATGTGCAGATTAGTTTGCATGCCTTGATGTAAAAAATTTGGGTTAAAACTCAGATCGGACTTGGTTTAATCATGTTAAAGTGCTATTATGGTGAGGGTTGAAATTGGATTAGGGAGCAGTATCACGGCGTTATGTTAGAGTTAAATTGGACAAGGGTCAGAGCGAAGATTAATAAATTTGTGATGCAGTAAAATAAAGAGTCGAGTAAGATTGTTGAGGTCAGGTACAGCTTAGAGGTCTTCTCAGGGTAATCACTGGGGTGAGGGTCCGCATTGTTAGGTTATTGTTGTGTGCTTAAAATAGGAGTTATTGCAATAAATACCTCACAAATCCATATTCCATCTTCATAGCCATGTAATGAGCTGTTCTTAGCAATTATGTACATGTAACATGGTGTACAGTACCTAAATAAAACTAAATAACAATTGATTAAAAACTCAATATGAAGCATTTCCATTAATTTCCTACATTGTTAATATGGGGTTTCCTGTTTAATATATTCTCAGGAATGATCACTGATGTCTGGGAGGGGTCCTAATGGTCTTTCTTTTTACTTATGTCATTTGTTTTCAGAAATGTTTTCGTGCTCCGGGGATCAAACATATTAGACAGTAAGGAATAAAGCACAGTTTTGTAAAAAAATATTATATCAAAATACAAAGCATATGATGCCTTGAAAACTTCTGCATTCGTGGTTTTGTTAATGGCAGAAATTGCCTTCCACTTATCTCAAAAGCATCAAATGCTTCAGAATAATGACCACCTGAATACTTCCAGGAATATTCTGAAATTATCGTCTCCCTGTGGGTTTCCGGAAATTTAGATTCATCTAATAAAATCCATTAAACTCGACAAGTATTAAGTGTGTGTTTTGAGCGTCACCCAGTGGAAGGTTAGAAAATAACTACAAAAGCCTTCTAGTCTGGAAGACTAGCGAAGCAATTGTCCCTAGTGAGTCCATTTTGCACACAGTGGTTGTGGTCCGATGTAGTTGAGTCTGTGATAACGTGATCAATCAATCAATCAAATCGTATTTGTTATAGCGCGTTTTTGCAAATAGAATTTGTCTCTAAGCACTGATCTGCTCTGGGACTCCCAACAGCATCTCTTCTGTTATTCAAACCCTCCTAGTACCAGAATCTGTTATGAGAACTAGTTCATCCAGTTTTTTTCTTCACTTTATTAAATCCAAGTTGTGGTGACAGGTTTCTGTTGTCACTTTTCAGAAACCACAAAACAATATCAGCTGCATATGTGTCCCATTCAAGTACAAACAAATAAATTACAGGTAGATAGCAGCATGATTAAATTTCATGCACTTAACCTAGCCACGCTGCACTCCTAACGCAGGCCCTTAATCACTGTTATAGAGGTATTTGTGGGAACAAACAGGTGCTGTTTGTCTTTGAAACTCTGAACAATACAGAGAGATGTGACAACTGAAAACACATGTCACCTCCCTTGTAGATGCCATTTATAGTAATTATCTATGCTTCCCCATGTTTCACATGAACAGCTCGGTAAATAAAATGTGAGGCTGGAGCTTCTCGGCTTCCAGTTTGCCTTCCCAGCATCCTCTCTGGATTTTCAGGGTTATACATACTAGGTCACTTTTCGAATGACAAAGTGCAAAACTGCTGGACTTACTGCGGCATAATTAATGGATTTGCATCATTCTGAAAATCTGCTAACATAATGTAACTCAATGGATTCCATTCTTTCACATTAGGCTCCTTCTACTCCACCATGCTATAATTAGCCGTTTTCCTCATTCCATTGCTACATTTGCTAACAAGGGGTCTCTGGGCAACACATTCGAACAACTATACACTTTGACAAATATGAAATACTTACGGTCTAATACAAAGTGGCTCATAGATGGCATGCTGACGGTGGGAGTAAGGTCAAGGTTCACTGGAAATTCCTAAAATGACCTCTTCACGTCTCACACTCAAATATAGAGAAAATAAGAAACCAGGAAGATTAATTTTACATGGGAGATTTACAGGTAGAAAACTCAGCTCTGCATTTTAGCGAAGCGTAAGCCTGTAAGGACACTGTGGTATTACACAACTTTCATTTTCAACTTTTTATTTACCTTGACATTATCATAGCTTTAGTAGTGAGCCATTTCACTAATTACATTTCTAAGTCAGTTGTGTCACCAATTACATGTCTCATTGACAAATCCACACATCCTGGTTCTAAAAGCTGTCAAAAGCCTCACACCCAGCTGAAATGCATTCACAGAAAACTGAACGTACACAAACCCCAAACCAAACCGTGTTCCAAAAGTTTTTTAAAAACATGGTATCTCCTATTTTACACAATGTTATGTGGGACATTCTGCAACAGGTGAATAAAAAACACTCAGAGAACTATTGTATTTCTCTGTCTCTGTTTTTCTCACAATCAAGCTCCGCTATTGTATCCCAACAATGTTGAAGCCCAAAATGCTTTTTCACTGCTTTCTGAGATCAGCACGGGTCAGCCCTGCAGCTGTCTAAACTGGGAAGGAACAGATGTAAGGGCTCCTGATCGGGGCGAGACCTGAGTGACACCTTGTTGTGACCTTTGACTCTGTCACTGCGTTACTGGGTTGCTGTGGTTATTCTGAACAACTGTTATTCTGGACAGTGAACCATGTGTACCAATCTCCTTACCTGCCTCGATGCCTATAGATGGTAAGGTTTATTTATATTGCTAGCCACGAAGAGCGAGAAAACGGGGGAGTCGGGGGGCAGAGCATATAACATGCCCCCTGAAGCACCCTTTGCCACAGACCATCTGGAATCCTTCTTTGTCCTGCACCGCTCCAACTACTGCCATGGTGAGTGCACACTGCTAATGCACAGTTACAACAGTAAGGGGTCCTACTTGGCCTTGCCTGGCTGGGTGGACTGTAGTGGGACATTTCCAACCTCCTGCAATTTCTAGGGGTGCATCCAGAAGTGTCCCCGTTTCTTATTTCTGCTCTTCATTTTTTCTGTTCTTTATTCAGTTTGCTTTACTGCTTACCTCATCCACTGCAGATAAAGAGGCTGTTCGTATTTGCTTGGATGGCCATGTAGTGAAGAAAACAAAGCAGTGCAATTATAATTAAGCGAAGCATAGAGAAGTAGCTGAATTCAGGAATGTTATTGTGCATTTTCGGCGTTAAGAAAAGTAGTCTGACTGAGAAGAGTAGGGCTCAGCTGTATATGGTGAGGTGCTTTACTGAGTTTTACTCAGCGGGCTGTTCGTTCCCTGCGCACTGTATCCCACTGTCAGAAGTACAGGAGCTCGGAGATCTCGCTGAGAGGAGCAGCGTTTGATCACCGGTGAAAACCGCCACCCCAGTGGTGGAGGGACACAGGTTCAAGTCAGAGAAAGCTGCTCACCCCTTTTGGCTCAGAAAAGAGCTCCCCTTGCAAAGAGGCCTCAGAACCAGGCTGACCAATCTGTTGAGCTGATACGGGGAAGGGGGAAATGAACAGGACTGGATATTTGGCCCTTTCTAATACATTTTAGTTGCCTAGCAGACGCTTTTATCCAAAGCCTACAATTTCTACATTCATCCATTTATACAGCTGGATATTTTTACTGAAGCAATTCAGTAGCTTGCTCAAGGGTACAACCGCTGGGGAGGGACTAATAATAGAGGAAGGGATGCGTGTGGAAAAAGTAGACAACATGAGATGAGGCAGAATGTTTTTTGTGTGTGTGGCCCAACTTTAAGTTTCACATGAAACATAAATGACAGAGTTTGGTCGTTATGCAGTGGGTAGTAATCTGATTGCACCTAATAATTACGCAATTATTCAATATGCTAAAAAATAAATACAATAACAAAGGACAAATAGGATAAGGCAGTGGACCAGTGCTTGAGGAGGACACCATGTCTGGGCATTGAAACTAGCCGTGAATTCAGTAGGAGTGTTACGAGCATAACACAGTTTCATTAACCCCACCTGTCAGATTCCCCTTTCTTTGCAACACGGGGGAGGGACGCTGTAACCTCCGTCACTCATGTAGTAAATCGGTAGTCTGCCACCCTCACTTGACAAAGGGATAAACAACTTAAGCCTTCAGGACAAGTTTCACTCACAGCACAGCGGCACCAGTTTGTGGCGTGCTTCATTCTGCGTTGTGTTTGTTTAGAACACTGCCACAACTATATGTTTGATGGTTGGTTTATTTCCACGCGGAGACACAAAATTCTCAGCGTCTCCGCTACCTTAGCACAAACATGCAGGGAGGGGGGAGGGGGACACCCTTGAAGGGACAGGTGTCACACTTTTGAGAGGGTATATTTGTGTTCTCTCACCCAGTCACCCAAAAAGGCCAAGAAGAGGGCAGATGGAGGCAGCTCCAACGTCTTCTCCATGTTTGAACAGGCACAGATTCAGGAGTTTAAAGAGGTGGGTTTCTCTCTGTGTGTCCGTCTGCTAGCGGTCTGTTACCACCCCTGCTCAACCTGCAGACTCTTTCAGGCTTGGATCTCTGTAATCTGGTACAAGCATGCACTTGGCAAAATTCCTCAATGCTTAAATGTTTTATCGTGTTTAAAGTGCCCCCCCTATTTCACAGAACAGCTGGGAACATAGCGATCTGAACTCACTTCTCTTGGTGAATGGCAAAGAGCATTTCCCTCAGTTCATTGAGGTTCTGTCAGCTGGCATTGGTGTTGTCAGAAGATAAATCCATCACATGATTTCTCAGAACAGGCTGAGAAACATAGGAAGGCACACTAGACCCATAAATCTGCTCCCCAATTCCAACCAAAGGCTTTCCCCATTTCTACAGACGGCAACACTAGTTTACACCCATTGGGGGAGATACAAAGACTTTTGAGCTGACATTGTATGTTGTTTTAGCCATTAATAGCCATTCCTGTTTTGGACAGGCATTCACCATCATGGACCAAAACAGAGATGGCTTGATTGACAAGAATGACCTGAGGGACACATTTGCAGCTCTGGGTGAGTTTGTGTAAGAGGATGGTTCATTGGTATGGAGTGGTGGACTACCGATCAGGCTTTCATGCTGACCTTTGACCCCTGCCATGCAGGCCGCCTGAACGTGCAGCAGGAGGAGATTGATGAGATGCTAAAGGAATCCTCTGGGCCAATCAACTTCACTGTCTTTTTGACCATGTTCGGAGAAAAGCTGAAAGGTGGGTGCAGTGGTACAGCAGGCTGTTGTGTTACATTCAGGAAACTGGATAACGCACGAGAGGTAAAAAAATGTAATTGTTCATTTGCTCAGCAGTTACACGGCTAGCATGTCTGATGTTATGTTACAAGCCTAAAATAAGATTATAATAGCATTCAAATACCACTGGCTCTGCATTCTGACCTCTGGTTCACTCCATGATCTACCATGGAGAAGGAAGTTAGTTTACTAACCCTAATATGCCAATTCATGCACGTGGGTAAAAGACAACTATAACACATGGCGTATGTCCTTGTCTGTAGGGGCTGACCCAGAGGACACCATCCTCAACGCCTTCAAGGTCTTTGACCGAGATGCCCAGGGGATTTTGAAGAAGGACTAGTGAGTGAAGTCCCCCAATCCTTACTTCCTTTCCTCTTACTCAGACTACTGTATCTGCACGCGACTCACCGCATGGCGTCCTCTATTTGCAGCATAATGGAGATGATGACAACTCAGGCTGACAGGTTCTCCCCTGAAGAGGTGAGAGGGAAAGCTGTTTCATGCACTCCGCACATCCTCAAATGCAGCACTTCGCATTTATCTGATGAGAAGTTGGACTCCGCAGCATCTGGTTCAGGAGAGTAAGCATACCGGCAAAGGGATCACATGGTCCAGGGTGTGCCCATACAGTAAGAGAGAGGCAAACGTCTCTCTCCCTACATGCCACCTATGGCATACACATACAGCAAGAGAGAGATAGGAAGTAGTCTCTCTCTGACTGCATGCCGCTTATGCCACTTAAGCATTGATTCTTTGTTCTCTAGTTTCATCTCATAGCGAACAGACACTTGCACTGCAGCAGCTGTAACATACTAAAACATTCATCGCCATGAACATACTATTAATCAAGGTACAATGTTAATGCAGTTGTGCAATCTTAAAATAACAGTGAAACATTACTAGTATTTAAACAGGAGATGAAAATGAGTGATGCATTCGTTCAACCAGGTCTGCTCTATTGATTGCTCTGTTAGATGGAACAGATGTTCACCGCCTTCCCGCCAGATGTGGCTGGTAACCTGGACTACAAGAACCTTGTCCACGTGATAACGCACGGAGAGGAGAAAGACCAGGAATAATTGTTCTGTGACCGTTCCCTCCCCTCGTCTCTGGCTCACGCTCAGAATGCATGTGTAGCTGTATCAAATCAACGAAACCGCATACGTGTTGTTTGGCCCAGTTTTCTTCTGGTAGTGGGAATTAACAGTTTTTATTCGTACTGTTCACCATTTCGCAGGTTGCACAATAAATCACTTTCATATTAATGCCAACAGATTTTTCTGTTACATTTGGAACCCTGAGATCAAGTGGTCAGAGAACCAAATCAGTGGTCAGAGAAAGTTTTCTGGTATCCTCTGCATAAGGCGTGGTATGATGGACCTCAAAGGGACATATGCTATGCTGTGGTCTGAGAAACCGGACTTGACAGACCCTTGGATCGGAATGGTGTAAAGTGATTGGAGGGCCAGAAACAGGTGTCACTATAAATGTTTTGCAGGGAAGAACACACAGTGTTCACTGTTTGTCAGGCACGTAGGCTATTTGTCAGGGTTGGGCCATTCCCTGATAGTTGAGCCATCTAAAGGCACAAGGAGTCTTCATACCAAGCATTTTGCCCAACTGATGGCCTGTGTAGCACATAAGGGCATGCCTGGTCAGGGGGTGAGAAGAGAGAGGGTTTTCTATGAAACCTTTTATTCAGCATTTAAGGTAACAAAATCAGAAAAACAGAAACTCAAGGAAAGAACCCACTTAAAAGAAAACCAAAATACACCAGCTTTAAACTATTACATAAACCACCCAAAAGTACAGTCACAAACATACAGACTATCTGGTCTAACCTCTTGCTACTTTTTAAAAAGTATTTTGATTGTTGGCACCTGGTTGGTTACCATAAGGGAAATCACACTCAGGTAAGCAATGAGGTCTATAGGGTAGGTGGTTTCAGTTATCATGAAGGGAAATATTTTAGAGATGTGACAGAAAACTGTGAAGCTTCAAAAGCGATTCAGAAAAAGCCCAATAATAACGCAACAATAATGAAGCCATGACTTTAGTGCATGACTTTGAGCTATCAAACTTTTTTATGCTTGCAGAGAATTTCACCTCCAACCCTGGCTACATCTTCCCCATAGTAATACATTAAAAGGGCCTGCACTGAGAGATTTGAACTGACTTGAACTGATTTTTTCTACTCCAAGGATTCATGCTATTAAAGCAATTATTGAGTTATAAAATATGAATGATGTCACATGCTGACCACTGTCTGATATAGTCTGCATGTTTCGGTAAAAAATGTACCAACAGGCAAAGACTGTGACAAAATTGTGAAGTCTGAAAAAAGTGTAAAGCACCCTGTGGGAAATACGCAACCTCAGAGAAAAACAGACTTTGTTGCATGGCCGGAGAAAACGCAGTCCTCGTGAAATCATGAAATCAAACCCATTTTGTTTCTCAAGATCAGAGACAGAAGCTGATCAGAATAAAGTGTTCTGCTGGGCGCCCTCGTGTCATTCTTCAAAGAGGACCCGAATCGATCGCTTGTGACGATTTCCGCCGAGCGTGTCTTTACAAGGTGGAGAATGTAAATACCCCGAGATGATAAAGCTTTCGGATTTCGGTCTCCCGAGTCAGAGGCGTTGTTTGAACAGACCATGCCGCTCAGTGGAGTTATTTGATATTTGGCGGCACAAAAGAAAATATACACATTCCATTACTTTTTTGTAATTAACCTGATTGTTCCCCAAATTGGGGATTTAAATGATGATACTGGAATTCTGATTCAGTCTTTACATACCCTATGCAAAAATGGTGGGGCTCACATCACAATGACCCTATAGGCAGTGTGTTTGACCACTTGTACATTGATGCATAGAATAAACTCTAAGGCCATAATCCGATAGCCTATGCTATTGATTTGTGCAGCACTGACACGTAACTATACTGAGGTTGCATACAACCTAACGACATTGCTATCAGATCGATTTTTTTAAAATTTCCGTTTCGGTTAAATCTTTCTAAAGTTATGACAACGTGGAGAGAGCATTCACAATAGAGATAGTAGGCTATTCACTGACAATTGGCACCATCAGGCACACTTGCAAAGTTTTGTAAACAAATTGTTATGGCCTAGAAAATGAATCGATGCCAAGTAGCCTATACAGTTAACGGAGGAGGTCGGCACCGCAGAGACCGCACAAATGCAACAGTAGGCGCTGACCGATGCGATTATCACATTATCAACAGCAAGTAGACCAGACTAAAAATACAAAGTCATCAACATTTTGGGTGCGGAATATAGCTCCAGATTACCATTGGAGACAGAGTCGGGATATTTAACATTAAGCCGTTTGCGTATGTCCATTTTTTACGTTTAAAGGTTGAAAATAACGGTAGGAGAAAGAAAGCTGCCACAGCTAGGCAGGAATGCCAACTGAATATCGCGCTCGTGCACTTCCCTAGATAGCTACGTCAACCTTTTTAGCACCTTTCAAACAAAAACACCATTGCTCTTAATTTTAAAGAAATATTACGTTAACATTATTACGATAATTTTTCAGAAATATACAGTAATTCATAAATAAAAAAATAGCCTAACAACTCAAATTATCTGGGCACCTGATGGAGCCAATGAGCGGGAACTAGCTGTCACGTGGGCGGGCCCTGCCCACAAAAGCCCGCCCAAAAGGCCACGGGCCTGCCTGGCTGGCAGTGCAATCCAGGGTTCATAAATTCCAGTTTTTACCTTGAGCTCTTTTAGCACACATTGCCACTGGCTGCCATGCTGCTTATTCTCTAGCTCAATAAGAAGGATTTTGCTCTGGAAGAGAAAAAGGAAACAGCAAGCAAAAGGTGAAAAAGAAACAGTGGCCTTGGGGTGTGTTACTGTTCATCACAACCACACCGTTAGCCGGACTGTTTTCTACTGTTCACCACGCCTGCGTGTATAGCTGGGCAGCTTGGGTGTTTTACTGTTCACCATCCCACACCATCTGCTGGACTGATCAGGTGTTTTACTGTTCAAAAGCTCCAGATGGGTGGTTCACCCCCTATGGTATGCACTAGAGCATCTAAAATGGATTGACTTCAGTATTTACCAGGCAGTAAATGCAGGCTAGATGTCAACCTGTGATGTTATATGGAGAAGACTATTCTGTGGACAACGAGCTGACGAGGCACATCTGGAGCACTGTGATATCAAAACCATCAGTATACACACACAGATCAGAGAAAATGACACCTTAACGTTCAAACCGGTTAAATCTTGTGAGCGAATAAAACACACGACTTGGCAACACCAGCTTTATTGCTCACGATATAAACTGTGGGACCCATGGATGCGCAGGGCGCAATAAGCCCAGCCCCTCATGTAAACTTGCGGAAACGGTCCAGGTTCTTCCACTTGCGCTTGACTTCAGCTGTTTCTGAGTATTTCCTCGGCTCCGCCAGCAACACTAAGGGGAGCAGCCTCTCTCTCAGAGTCTGTTCGTCCAGCGGAACATCGCTATCTGTGATTCGTATTTCTGTGTAAAAAAAAACTATGCACACACGAATGGCAGTCCCGTGTCAGTGGGGACATAGCCAAGGTAATAAGTGAATGTAAAAAAGTTAGGTTTGGTGAGACATGCACTTCCAAACTGGAATCACATAAAGTTTTTTTTTCTCCCCAGTAAATGTCTGAACAGACACGCAAACAATCATTGATCAGACTATTAGTTTGTGGAGATATCGTCCACAAGGAAATGGAACAGACCACAGACTCCAAATGGCCTCGTAACAACAGCATGAAACAAAAATCACTGCCACTCACTTTCCACCTCCAGGATGTGGGGGAAACTGTCTTCTAGGCCAGAAGGCACAGTGGTTGTTGTTACTGGGGAAAAGATCCTATTGATGTCCAGCAGGGGGATGGTGGGGTGATGTCTCGCCGCTTTAGCCTTCTTTAAGAGGACCTTGGACAGATCTTTCTGCAGCTGGAGCAGTTTCGTCTCCATGATAGCTTGGGGAGGAAAACAACAGCAAAATGGGCCTCTGACAAGCAACAACAAACACTGCTTTGCTCAGAGGCAGCCCAATCCACCTGTCGCCAGGACAATGACTGGTGGTGACATGACTGCCGTAACATTGGCTACTGACATATATACATCAAGCCATACAGTGGGCTGTAGCTCAATGACACACTAATAGACTAAAGATCGAGATGCAATTTTTACCTTCAGCTCTGTTAGCATACAGTGCCCCTGGTGTTCATCCTTCTTTTTCTCCTTCTCCGTCAGAAGTATCTCTCTCTACGTAAACAAGGGCAAGAAACACTTGGTCACACAGAAGCAAGGTTAAACTGGTCACCACCCCAACACCGTCAGCAGGACTGCTTGGGTTTTCTGGGGTGTTTTACTGTTCACCACCCCTGCACCTACAGCTGGACTCTGCCCAGGTGTTTTACTAATCACCACCCCTGCACCTACAGCTGGACTGCCCAGGTGTTTTACTATTCACCACCCCTGCACCGACAGCTGGGTGGATCAAGTGGGAAAAGTGGCTTTGCTGTTCAGACTTCCATTACCAGATTACAATTTTTAGATCTGTCAACTATCAATCTTGTACAAAGGAAAAATGCAACCACTTTCTGGACACTCCTTTGCCAATGGTGAGTATTTAAAGTTGCATTGGATATTCTCCAGCTTAACAAAGCAAAGCAGATTGTGTTGTGGGTGGGCCTGAATCCCAAATTTTGCAACCTTCTGCTCGTTGATCCTGTTCTGAATTATCTCATTGCCGCGGTTGAGCTTGAATATGTAGTTTAAGATGGCACGGTTCTTCTCCTCCTCCTCTTTGAAGTTCCTCGCAACCTGGCGGAGGTCGCTCTCCTTGGTCAGCTCCAGAATACGCTGCTGCACTGCTTGGTACATCTCCAGTCTCTCTTCTTCCAATCTCTCCAACTTAGCATGCTTTACTTCTGCCCCTTAAAACAAGAGAACCAAGCCCAGAGCAAAATAAGAGAACCAGTCACAGAGCAGGGGATGCTTAAGGATCAGCTCACATCTCAAACAGAACAGGACGTTGCAGAGCTTTGGTCAGCATCATTCTACTTTTTTAGGAGTGTATAGTGTGTTTTTTAAAGCTATCGAGGATAAGTTAGAAATGTGAGTGTTAAGTGGTAGGTGAAAAAGGTTCTACAAATTAATATTACAGGTGAGAAACACTGTGTCAGTGTCATATTAGAGGCGTGAAAGGTGCAGTAATTACCTTGTTACGGTAGAGATGGGAGCGGTGGTGTGTGGATTTACTTTCCTTTTAGCAATCTCATCTTCTACCACTGAGGGGCTCTCCTGATGCTTCTTCGCCACTAAGTTCCACAGCCTGTTCTCATGGGTAATGGCTCTGTTCATCTCTGTCATCTCATTCTGATAGATCTGTGCATCCTTCTTAATTTGATCTTTCTCAGCCAGAATGAGTTTCAGGTTCTCCAACCTCAGACACACACAGCGCAGAGCATGGTCACAAACAGCACTAAACAATGCAATGTATTTGTGTAACACACACCAAATACACACATGAGGACACACACACGTCACAAACACCATGGTCACAAACAGCAATGCAATGTATATGTGTTTAACACACACCACACAGTTAATGACTCTCAGATGTGCATCCTTCTTCCTGTGCTGTCTCACAGCCAGCACACACACACACACACACACACACAGCACAGAGCAGAGCAGAGCAAAACGCACAAACAATACAAATGTGTATTTGTAGCACGCCGACGTGCTTGGTTCAGGAATAATCGGTATAGACACTTCCGGGTTCTCCGGCTTCATTTAAGCAAACAGAAAATAAACAATAATCACTCTTCAGGGCTTCCCCTCACGGGTTCACCCCAAACACAACTAAAATAACAAACCAAAATAACAAACTAACAAAATACCGCTATGATTAATCTTAATCAGAGACGAAATGTCGGCATTCACTTCGCCACGTCGACTCGTTCTTCCGCCTTTTCTCTCGCCGCTTTTCCCCGTCGTTTTCTCGCCCGGCTCTTCTACCAACTCCAGCACCTACTGAGGGATCACAGGTCGTTAAATACTGTTTGTAATTAGCC
>JAOYSI010000007.1:405826-417250 GCA_025775065.1 Hiodon alosoides
ATAAAGAAACACCTAAAATATTAATATTTAGGTAAAATGTTCAAGTTATCCATTAAATCAGTTGCCAGTTTATCATTTGGATTATTTTCCTTTGTCGGTTCTCTTTCGTTCTTGTTAAAAACAAAAACAAAACCGTATACCTTAGACCCCACGACGAGGCCAAGTGTAAAACATGCGGAGCTTGCTTGAAATTGTAAAACTCATTCTATAGCGTGAGGTGTCTGATATTCCTGTTTTGTTTTAAAAATGCTTTAGTTGTACGTTTCGGTGTAGCTATACTGTAACAGCTGTGTGTCAATGAGTCATCAAGCCTGATTGCCAGCTGACATGGTATCTGTGCCAGGTGTAGGTAATTACAGTAATAAAAAGATGTCTGCATGATAGACTGAACCCTTTTATGTTTGTCTACCTGTCAACCAGATATGTTGAAATTTTGGATTTCTTGCACATATGAAATATGTATCAGGAATTACAGAGAATTATGACTGATGTTCTCTAGTGAAACTCAAGCCACAAATTCTCTATTTGACATGGCATGCTATGTCCTCCTCCACACAGCAATTTGTTGTCTCAGCTTCTCAGTGCAAGGAGTGTTCATGTATCAAATTATATTTAAATGTTAATTTTAAATGTTAACTGTGCTTTTACTGAAGTTCGTTAACACAAAACACAGCCAAGTTTAACTAATGGTTGTGCTGTTGACCGTTTCCTTCTCCTAATAGTAGAATATGCTTCGGTGATGGGATTTGTCCTGCTGATGGCTGCAGTGGACTGATCTGAATCCCTGTGATTGTCATTATTTAGAAGTGCCTTACTTATGTTCTGGCCCGGTTCACTTTGGCCACATCTGATGGTTGACGAAAAGTCTTGGCAGCTGAAATGGTCCTGGAATAAATGAGGTTCCCTGGGTCAGTCTATAGCATTGGTTCCCAGTACTGGTCCTGGAGGCACCCTGTGTCTGCAGATGTTTTTTGTTTTTTTTTTCATTCCAGCTGCGCACTTCAGCTTCAATCAATCAGTTACCGCTCAAATTGAAATAGTCTAGTCTTACATCACAGTGTGGACCTTGATGGCTATTCAACAGAGAAATGGAAATGGGGAGATGGGGTTTTCTGGGACCAAGCATTGAGAACCCCTGCTGTTGTATAATGTTGGCAGCCAGTTGTAAATCAGGATTCTCAAATTCCAGTGGGTGTCAGTGTCTGCTAACTGGTTCCACCACACCTCATAAAATTGTTTAATTGGAGTCCTTGCTGTGTATTTCAAGGTGTAAATCATATTATAACTAATCAGGAGCTCTAAATCCAGTAGATCCAATGATGAGGACTGAAGTCTGAAACCATTCTAAAGGAACTGGATTGCAATGCACCCAGTTGGTTTTACATTCTATATCTGAGAAGAGGGCACTGTGGTTGTTACTTTGAAGAGAGCATTATACCTGGAATATCTTAGATGAATATACTGCTGTAAATATGCTTTATGTATGCAAGTATAAATATGCAAGATTAAATCATTAAATCATACATTTCAAAATATAAAATAAACAGTTTAGATGTGTGGTTGTGTGCATGTGCTAATGGTTAGACTGGTTAGAATGTATAGACACAAATTGTGGTAGCTCAGTAAATGTTTGCTAATTTATTTCATAACATCAAGGCTACTTTTGTTCCTTCGGACATTTTAATCGCATGTGATGAGAAAAGCGTGTGCTGGTAAGCGAGTTTAATAGCATGTTAATTTAGGACATGCAGATTCCCAGACAATTTAGCTATCGTCTAAACTTGTCCATATGTAAATTGTTGCTCATAATAAAAATTATTATTGTGCAGATATTTAGTAGATCAGATTTTTATAATAATAATAATGAATAAAGAATAAAACGGTGCAGTTAATGGTGCAGAAAGAGTTCTCCTTTAATGCTTTTTTAACGTTTAAAACAACCTTATTTCCTTTGCCTCTCTGTCACATAGGCACAATTACCCCTGGTGACATAACTATTTTACTGTTTTTCCGTGTGCCGAAACCCTAAATCTCCAGATTTCCCCGGTATATGAGAAAAGCACAATGTTTAATTGGGGTCATTTTAAAATGAGCTTAACAGTAACAGTTCTCATGCTTGAAGAATCGTTGGTAGGAATATATATATATATATATATATATATATAGTTTTTTTTATTTTATTTGTTAATACCACACTTATTTTTTCCATCTTATTGAATCTTCAGGAGAAATGCCTCGCTGTGGGCTACCCGCAGTCCCCCAACCTGAATTTGAGCAGCATTACCTTGACCTGTTTCTTTAGCAGTGGTTCTTTATTTACCATTTACCATTATATATATATATATATATATATATCAGATATATCTGATCCTGGTTTTAAGTATTAAATGGAGTCTGAGAAAAAAACAAACTTGTTTCATTTGTTTAGTGTGCAAGGTAATAAAACAATGTTTTATTAGTGTGTACAGAGGAAATAAAAACTTCCTATGCCCTTATATATATTTCTGTTATTTGTAGATGTTGTACCTTGAGAAACACAATCAAGTTGGGAAGGATAATCTGTTCAATAAATGAAATTTCCCATTTCCAAACTGATCAGATATAATCAGTTAAACAACCCATTCATTTTGTGTTGAGTTTCAGAGCAACTAAACTAATTTTTAAATGCCATTACTTTTTCCGAACTGTACAAAACAGCTCAATCGATCCTGAATGAGTCGTTGATGCCTACTAATCTGGAAAGTGAAAAAACCCTTCCGATGGAAAATCAAATAACCACAGTCATACTGTCTAAATGGAGAAAGTTTGGAACAGTAGTGAATCTTTCCAGGAGTGGCCGTCCTGCCAAAATTTCTCCAAGAGCAAGGTGTTAAATCATCCAGGACGTCACAAGGAACCCAAGAAATAAAAATTCAGGGATCTTCACGCATCTTTCAGCTCGGTATTCTGTATTCATGACACCATACGAAAGATACTGGGCAAAAATGGTACTGGGAGTTCCATGGCAAACCACTGCTCACTAAGAAGAACATTATGTTCGCCTAAAGTTTGCCAAAAAGCACCTGAATGATCCCCCAAGAGTTCTGGAACAATGTTCTAGGCTGATGACATGTATCAGAGAATTCTACACGAGAACTTCAGGGCAACCGTCTGTAAGTTGAAGCTGAAGTGCAGATGAGTCATGCAGAAAGACAAAGATCCCGAACAGACAAGCAATTCTATCAGAATGGTAGAAGAAAAATACATTTTAAGTTTCGGAATAACCTATACCCCATTAATACGCTGTGACTGGACCTGAAACAAGCAGTTTATGCTTGGAAAAGCACACATGTCGAGTTGAAGCAGTCATGCATGGAGGAGTGGGACAGAATTCCCACATGGTGCTGTGAGAAACGAATCAATAACTAGAGGAAGCATTTAGTTGCTGTGATGGTTGCTTATTGAGTCTAAGGGAGTGATTACTTTTTCACACCAGGGCATTGAGTGTTGCATAACTTTCTTAAATAAATGAAGTGAGTATCTCAATTTTGTGTTATTTGTTCACTCATGGTCCATGTTTATCAAATATTAGGTTTTGGTTTAAAAACATTCAGTGTCAAAACTCAGACTTTTATACCATACTTTTCCTTTTTTTTTTTTTTATTCAGTGTCCTGAGTTAGCTGAAATTTTAAACATGATGACCCACTAATCTGCAGGCAGCTTGGAGCCACACCCTCAAGCCCTGGGGATCGGCTTGTCACAGCTGGGACCTCATTTTGCACCTGAATGTTGTTTTGCTAATTACACCCCATTCAGGTGCTTGCAATTCAAAGAGATAAAAAAAAGGGGGGGGGGGTGATTTGAAGATTAACTTTAAAAATTTTATTTTATAATTGTATATATTGTTGATGGAATTTATCTGGGTATCTGGTTTAATGCTTTGATCAAAGCTGTGCTTTTACGTTGAATCCTCTGCCTGTGTATTTGATGCTGGTAAAGAAGCACTTGTCATGTGCACTTGAATGTTGTCACAACAGGACATCATCAAGCGATAATAAAACAATTACTAGATCCCAATTGAATGCATGGCAATTGTCTAACAAGACAACTGACCAAATTAGTTGAAATTCTGGGGAATTATGAAAACGGATTAATTGTATGCATTAATGCAATGCTATATGAATGGGTGCCACTTTTTAGTTAGAGTTTTTGACACTCAAACCATGTAGTTAGCTAGTAATCTAGTACTTGATGTTAAGTCCGCTAGTACAGTGGTTCTCAAACTTTTTGAAACTGTGACTCACTCATGTAGGGAAAAAAACTGAACCCGATCATTTTTCATTTTTAAACCAAAAATATTTGTAGTACATTCATATATTTTTTGCCTGTTTTAAAGTCCATTTTCAACACTTTTTATATGCTAAATTTTGTTAAAAAGAAAAACAATGTAGCCAAACAGCTCTATATACAGATTTGTATGATTTTTTAAAAAGTGGCTATGATTTTATTTGCTGACTCTCGAGAACATTTATAGTAATTGTAAATGCAGGATTTAAGATTAAGGTAACATTAAAATTCAACAACTTTATTTAATATTTAAAAATGCATTTTGTTAAAAATAATCGGCTGATAGTGTTATTAGACTATATTAGTAAGCCTTCTCGTTTGTACAAATAACTGATTTAAATGCATATGCTCGTGTGTGGGATGTTTTGGACAATATGTGTTTTTTCTGGAACAACAGAGCAAAAATGCTTTCACCATACAAATAAATCTAAAATAAAGTGTCAGTTTACTCACTCTAAGGGGTGAATTTGCTTAGACAGAGGGAGGAAAGCCTTTCAGATGGGGCTGAGGAAGAGACACAATCCATCTTAAAACCTCAGACGGGTTCTGTAGACTACTTGTTTTTCATCACTCGACTCACAAAGGTATGGGGATGCAAACGGAACACTTTCAATCAAATTTATTAATTAAATTGTTATATTTAAAAATAAAATTAGGTAAGCTTGTGGTTCAATAAGGCTTTTTTGAGAGCGAAAATAAATAGCAAAACATTTTTTTACTATGTTTGCACACAATATAACAAGAAGAAAACTTCAAACACGTTGTTCACCTACATGTTTCAAATGAAGTGCATGTGCTGTGTACAACTGAATATAGATGCAAATTACACTAGTGGTACACATTTTGTTCAGGGTTGTCATTTTTAAAGGTTTAAGTAATAGTAATAATATTTTACATCTAATTTTAATGTTACCTGACTTATCTGATGGTCTTGATTTTGAGTTTTGTAATTAATAGTTGAAAATTTAACGTTTAATAAAATATAAAAAACAGGTGTTAATTCAACTGAGGCAGTTTATACTGCCCTGGAAATGTGTGCAGGTAGACATGAATCTGAGCCTTGGCTTGATAATAATATCAATATTTAAACACACATAATGTATGCTTCTCTGCCAACTTTTTGGCCCAAAAGAAATTTTTAGTAGCTGCTGGATAGTTATTTTTATTTTCTTACTAAGTCTTCCTGTGGGTTGGGATTTATTTGTTAATTATTTGGAACCTGAGAAAGCTGTAGGAACATATTTGTCCACTACATTCATTTAATAGCTTTTTTTTATTTTTTTAAAGGTTGTTAGTTCATTGTTGTGGTCATGCAGTGTTTTAGTGTCTAAGCATGATTATCTCTCTGGGAGCCCTACGGGGTAATGCTCTCCCTGTAAATGTAATCGAATGCTGCAGCATTCCTGTAAAATATATATACTTGTTGTTCTGCCAAAGGAGAAAGCCGCTGGCTCCTGGGCCATTGCCAAAGGTTTTTTTTAAACCATTGCAATTGTAGTTCATTTATAAAATAAGTAATTTATAAATTAACCTACCATTTTATGTTGTACAGTTATCAAGGGGACACAGTAAAATGGACATTGGCTGTGATTGATTTAATTAGCTGATATGCCCCAAAGACTAAACAGTTTCCACAAAACCACATTACAATTATGGCAGTTCTATGTACAGTAAGTAGTATACGTTATAAGTTTAAGTATTGGGACAGTAAGTATTTTTTCTTCTTTCGGCTTATACTACAGAAGTTTTAATTTGAAATCAAACAATTAGTATGAGGTCAGTCAGGTGTGTTCTGTTACACCATTGCTGCAGATATAAGATAGCTGTCAATGTTTTTTTAATTGAGCGATTGTGTTTGGCTTTGGAGTCTGCTATTGATATCTGTCAACTGTTGGACCAAAGAGGTGTCAGCTAAAGTCAAGGAAGCCATAAATATATCAGAAAACAGCCAAAACCTTAGGCTTACTAATAACAACAGTTTGGAACATTATTAAAATAAAGAAAGCTCTGATGAACTCAGAAATCGTAAACTTCGATAGAGGATGACCGGGGAAAGCTCACCATAATAAAGAAAAAAATAGTTTGTAGTAATTGTTTGATTTCAATTCCAAACGGCTGAAATATGACTCAAGTATTAAGGAAAAGAAGACAAACAGCTTCACTGTCCTCATACTTATGCAGGGCACTGTATATGTAGAATTATCATGAACTATGGTAATCATGATTAAATAAACCTTACTTAGAGGAAAATCACAGTTCTCTTGGTGCATATTTGTTACCCATCACAAATTGTCATTATATAAATAAACAGTTACCATAATGCTATTTAGAATATTCTCTTTGTGTGTTTATTTTTTCTAAATTGTTTATCCTTTACTTATTTTGTAGAGAAAAAATCATTTTAAATGATAGATTCTTGAATGGCTAAATAATCAAATTCCATGCAGTTCTTCAAATAAATGGTAATGATCAATAGATATTGAAAGGAATATATCTTTATCTGACATTTCTAAATTGCACTGTAACAGAAATGTGAATCCAGCTTTAGAAGACAACGACAGAGGCCAACGGATGCATTATTGCCATTCCAACACTCACTTTTAAAGGGTGGACATTTTAATTCAAAAAGTATACACACATCCCCCGAGAATTCGTGAGGGGGGAATAATCTCCATGGCTGTTGAACAGTATGTTCCAATTTCAATCGTGTGACTGATCAAACTGAGATCCCGGGAGCCACTTCATTGCCTTGTGCTTTAATGACACTCGGGGGCTACTGTAAATTCTCCCGAACACTGGTGCTTGTGCATGGAGAATTGGTCAACATCAGGCTTTAAGCCAGTGCTGATTAGCGCATCCGCTGTGCGGAGGTGTCAGTGAGCGATGAGAGCCAACAGGATGTGCACCAGACAATTTTCATATTAACTCAAATAATTCTGTCCATTAACCCCCCTCCTTTACACTTCCCCATCCCATAGTGCTTGCAGGGTTCCGAGGGGTAATTGTGCTGATATATAACTGAATTAACCGATTCCTGGCTACAGCGGTGTGTATGTGTTGTTCATACCAATAGGATTATAGAAAGTGATGACACTGTAAATTTCTCCACATGCATGAATAGTTTTCTGCCAGCTCCCACTTCAGAAGCTCAGGGTCTCTTATTTATGTGTCTCTGGAATCTTCTAAATATTAATTGGTAATTATTAAAAGGGAATTGTCAAAAATGTTAAATAATTTTTGAACAGATTAAATGTGTATTTTCTCTTTAACTCTTTTCCCAGCATAGATGGCTCAGATGTCCAACTCAGAGCAGGAACTAAGGCAATACGGCCCATATATTACAGCTAAAAAAAAGCTATAATCAACATTAATGGAAATTAGAGAAAGTAAGCTTGTTGGTATGCTTGGGCTACAGACATCAAACTAAGCACAAATAACTTAAAAGAATAGATTATTTTTCACACAATTTGAAAATGAGATTACAGATATTTTTTAATGGTTTTCATTAGAACAGAACCACAGGAATCGTGGAAAAACTTTAATGACAAATATACTGATCAATTCCATCTGCCAAAGCTCTCTGAGGACAGGATATATTCCTGTTTTGCATGTCTCTTGGCACTCTATCTCTGTTTCCACTCTGAATCATAGCACTGAGACAGACAGTATGGTAAACCAATCGAATCGCGGTGTTCATTATTAAGCAAACCACAGAAGGAGACCAGAGAACGGGCCCCTTAGTTTAATAGGCAGCTTAGATGAGCAATTTTCATCACAAGCATTTAAAATTAAGCCCTAAAAGGCCATGGTCTATTAGAATGCAGATTAGTCCATCGGTGCTTTTAAAACTGATAGCTATTGTAGCAGGTGAGTAATCAGTACTCTGTGACTTACATAACTGCTGGTATGATGTAAAATTGTAAATTTTTGTAAAATTGATATAAAACATGTTTTCCTCAAACCCACTCCCATTTTTTTGTCACAAATTTTACTTTATCACAATGATTATATTATATTTTTATCTAAGATATTTGGAAGAGGAGGTAAGCTTTTACGCTTCCAAGATCTCTTATCTTGACTAAGGATGACTATAGTTTTCCACTGTGTTCCACAGTTTTTTATTATACTTCTAAAGTTCATTAATGTATTCATGTTGTTGATTTTATTCCTCTTATTTTGAAGTACCTGGACATACATTTTTTTAAATGTATTCATTTTTTATTCTTAGTTCTGTATATAAATGGGGATATGACCATGGGATTATGAAGGATTGCCGAACAGAAAGGTAAAGCTGAAATTATATGTGTCAGAGGATTATAGATGGGACCAGCAGAGTGATGTGAGGAATAATATATAGAGGCAGAAGCCCCTCAGCGTTCAGTTTAATGAAGACTTTCTTCCCTTCTCTACACAAATCTCCATAGGCCACTCTCAAATTAGGCGCTTAAACCTCTCTCGCTGGGCCTTGATAGCATGAAATATTGCTCTGATCCTTCGCTACACAATCACAGTGAAGTCATCCATTTCTTCATTATGGAAAAAGACAAAATTGTTCCTCCTACTAGGCTTCAGTAAAATTGGTGCATACAGTACTGTGCAAAAGCCTTAGGCGCATGTAAAAAAAAATCTGTAAAGCGAAGATGTTTTCAAAAATTATTAAATGAAAAGTTGCTGAATATTATAAAGGGCAGTAAACATTAAAATAAATAAAAAATAAATAAATAAATATTCGGTGTGACCACCCTTTGCCTTTAAAACAGCATCGGTTCTCTTAGGTACACTGTCATGCAGTTTTATAAGACAACCAGCATGTTGATTATTCCAAGCATCTTGAAGAACTTTCCACAATTCTCACTTGCTTTTGTCTGTCAAGATAATCCCATATAGCCTTGATAATGTTGATATCAGGGCTCTGTGGAGGCCATACCATCTGTTGCTGAATTCCTTATTCTACTTTCAAAAAATGAATAAAATCGTTTTTTGTCTATTGACACACTAATGCAGAAGACAAAAATTAAATATCAAAGACTACATTTAAGTAAAAAATCTGGGGTTTGCACAGTACAATAAACAAAAATTTTTTACATGTTTTTTACTTTTTTTTAAACAAAAAGAAACCTGTAAAATGCTGATTGATGCTGACATGCTGTATCTTTGGCCATCTTCCACTGCAGGGTTGCTGGCATGGAACAGACGATGCGTGTGGTCCCTTCTCCAGGTTTCAGTGCTTTCGCAGCTTAGCACTGGGGAGAAGATATGCCCTCTGAGCTGCCGCTGTGAGGGGAAGATCGTTTACTGCGAGTCGGGTGCCTTCCAAGGCATCCCAGAGAACCTCTCTGCCGGCTGCCAGGGTCTGTCCCTTCGTTACAACAACCTACTGACTCTGCTGCCTTACCAGTTTGCTCACCTCAACCAGCTCATCTGGCTGTACCTGGACCACAACTCCATCAGCAGGGTGGATGGCCAGGCCTTCCAGGGTGTGCGGAGGCTTAAGGAGCTGATACTGAGCTCCAACAGGATCACGCTGCTCCACAACAACACCTTCCACGCTGTGCCCAACTTGCGCAACCTTGACCTGTCCTACAATCAGCTGCAGGCCCTGCAGCCAGGACAGTTCCACACCCTGCGGAAGCTCCAGAATTTGCATGTGCGCTCCAACAGCCTGAGGACCATCCCTCTACGGACCTTCCTGGAGTGCCGCAGCTTGGAGTTCCTGGACTTAGGCTACAATCGTCTGCGCGCCCTCACCCGCACCACCTTCCTGGGGCTGCTGAAGCTGAAAGAGCTGCATCTGGAACACAATCAGTTCTCCAAAGTGAACTTCTTCCTCTTCCCACGTCTTTCCAACCTGAGGGCGCTCTACCTTCAGTGGAATCGCATCCGCTCCGTCAGCCAGGTTCAGCCCTGGTTCTGGCACACCTTGCAGAAGCTGGACCTCTCTGGGAATGAGATTCAGGCCCTTGAACCAGCAGTTTTCCAGTGCCTGCCTAACCTGCAGATACTTAACCTTGAGTCCAACAAGCTCAGCAATGTTTCACAGGATACGGTGGCAGCTTGGGTCTCCCTGACTACCATCAGCCTGGCCAGCAATGTCTGGGACTGTAGCCCCAGCATCTGCCCCCTGGTGGCCTGGCTGAAGAACTTCAGAGGCACCAAGGATACCACCATGATCTGCAGCAGCCCCAAGCCACTTCAAGGAGACAAGGTAATGGAAGCTGTGAAGAATTACACAATCTGTGAAGAGATCCCAACTTTAGCACCTTCACCAACCTTGAGTCCAACTTATATGCCAACCGCCGCCACTACAAAACCTCCTCCCCCTGCTATTGTTACCACCCTAGCTCCTTCGGCTTCAACAAAATCCAGGCTCCACCGACCTTCCCCCAAAATGTCTAACGTATCCAATAGAGACTTAAAATCTTTGGCCAAATCTCCAGCCACAACGCCTCCCACATTCAGCAGTCCAGCTTTCACCGTGGAACCGCCCTTTGAGCACATGTCTTTTCACAAGATCATTGCGGGTAGCGTGGCCCTCTTTTTGTCTGTGTTCTTGATCTTGCTGGTGATGTACATCTCCTGGAAGCGCTACCCCAACACCATGAGGCAGCTGCAGCAGCACTCCATTAGACGAAAGAAGAGAAAAAAGGCCCAGGAGCCAGAGCATAACATCAGCTCCCAGCTTCAGGAGTATTACATGAGCTACACCCCCACAAACTCTGAAACCATGGACATACTGGTCAATGGGACAGCGCCCTGTACGTGCACTATCTCTGGCTCCAGAGAATGTGAGGTATGATCCATTAAAAGCCGTCCAAAAAAAAAAACTTTCTATGACTGGGAGTGAGAGGTAAAGGAATGTACTGTATGACTTTAGCGCAGGGTAAGCACCTTTGGTAATTCTATTTAAGTAATTATATATTCAGTAAGTTCATTCAGTCTGAATCATTGAGTCAAAACGTTATGGAAAATTCACCGGGGGGGGGGGGGGGGCGCGGCGGCCGCGCGGGGGGGGGGGGTGTAAGGGAAGGGGGCGAAGGAGGGGGGGGGAGAGAGGGGGGAGAGTGGGGGGAAGGTGTGAATGTAGGAGAATGTGTGGA
>JAOYSI010000007.1:417350-440042 GCA_025775065.1 Hiodon alosoides
AATAGTTGATGATGAATAAAAGTATTAAATCTTCTTTGTAATGTGACAGAATCGTGAGCATACCTGAAATAAGAAGGTCTTACAAGGAACAACTTAATAATTATATAAATTTAACTATAAAACTTTCTGACGTAATATCCTGACACAAATGTGAATTTGCCATGGTAATTTCCAGATGGGCCTTACACCTCTGTTCCCGGTGACTCCACCTCCCATGGTTGTTTAATTGGTGGTTAGTGGCTGTTCCCATGTAATGGGTCAAAGTAGATGACCTGAGAGAAAGCTGGTTTAGCGAGCCGCCTACGGTGCCCGGGTTTTCCCAGGCTGGGATTGTGAGTTGTCTGGAGATGTGGCACGCAGTTTAATCTGTGACTGTTCAAGAGACGCTTAACTGGAAACATCCGGGCTGGAGGCCGGCCTAATGTGGTGCAGCTGGGGACAGGGAAACGCCGATTTAGACACAACTCGCAGAAATGAATTTAAGAAATGGAACTGAATGAGGGGCCCACAACATGAGAAATTACTACATGGTCTGGTGAATCTACAAATGGCAGTGTTTCGGCAGGTGCCTCGCGCCGTGTGACGGCACAGCCTTCCATTGGTCAGAAAAGGGCGGGGCTTATTTCGGTCTCTGGCGCCATGATGGCAAAGTTTTCTGTTTAAAGTTTAAACATGTCACTTACTGTCTATTTTAAGGGATGAGAGGAGGCTGGCTATCTAAATTAATTGTGTTTGGCAGCAGTCGGAAATGTAAGGAAAATGAACGTGTTGCTTATTAAATGAAAATGCTTATTAAATGCGTGCAAACTTTAGAATTTGCTAAAGCATTGGGGTTCTAGAAGAGGAAAGTAGTGCAGAGAAGCAAATTTCCATCGTAGCTCAAAGCAGTTTTTAGATTTCTGACTGTGTTAACAGTGCTGCACCTGAGGTATGGGCAGCAAAGTAGACTGCACTTAGGGTACTGTATTTTATTGTACCTGTGGCCAGAAGCTGACGGGAGTTGAATATTCAACCTACTGTTATTACCCTCAGAACAGTGCCCTCAGGGCATGACCAAGTGCTTCAGTCAACACCCTGCTGTATTCATAGATAAAACAAAAAAAAATTCTGATTCAGTAACTAACTATAGTGATAGTAATAGGCAGAACAACGTTAAAGTAATTGATAGGGAAACAATGTCATGGTGATGTTTTCCCTCAATGAACAGAGAAAAGGAAATGCAAAAAGACGTCATGTCATCTTTCTTCAGTCTGGAGATTCTACGCCTCGTCAGGCCCGGAGAAGCCAATACTGTTCTGAAACCACTTCAATGAGATTTAGGAGAAATGAAATAAATAAGCAGAAAAAAACTCAAAGGCAAATCGCAGGCCAGAATAGCTTAGGTCTGCCTTTACTAGGCTGTCTTACTTGTGGCAATTTTAGCTAAACATGTGGAACTCATTTAAATCCCGGCCTGCAGAAATGGGTGTCAGTGTCATCATATGCAACCAATTAAAGACATGTGGAGGACATGCTCGCGATTTTAAGATGGCAAAATCACCCAGACAGCGGGCCTGCCCACCGGGTGACGCGCCATGCCACTTCAAGCGAGTCTTTACAGTTTGAAAAATGTGCACGTTTTTTCACTGTTGATGGTATCAAAGAAAAGAACATTTTTCATTTTCATCCTGTGTCCTCAGAGGGGTGAAAATCCCTCAGAGCTAACTCAGCAATATTGGACAGTCATTGTGCACCTCTTACAGGAGAAACTATAGGCCTCACTGAACACGCTGCAGGCTAGCATTGTAGCATGTTGACCTATCCCCTTGACCTACTGACTAACACACTGACCCATTTAACACACACCTGTCTTGTCTGAAGGCATGCTTACCTAATCCACTTGCACACTGATCTACTGAACACAATACATTTGTGACACACAGACACAGTGTCTCCCGTCTAAAGTGATCAGAGACAGGAAAATGAAGCACAAATTAGATTTTTTTTCCACCAGATTGTGGCCGGCGGATGAACAAAACTGCATGCACACACAGCAATAAACAGAACGGAACGAATGCTCTCTGGAGCTAATTATCACGAAAACAAAACTTTCATTCTTCAGAACATGAAAAGCACCATTGACAAAACCGCCAAGTATCACAACAGATTTGAGCTATAAACAACCTATCAACTCTGTTTACTCAGCCCATCCCCTCTCTCGCACTCTTCCGGTTAGCCCAGGCCATTCATGAGTGTTCACACCTGGGCATGACCTAGTTGACCTACCCAGGGTCACACACGCTGGTCCCGTCTCCACAGCGCTGCAGGTAGACCGCGTCCTCGCCGCAGTGGTTTAATGCCTTGACACACTGACCCGCGGAACTCAGTGACCCGCGGCGCTGCGACACACTTACCTGCAGTCTAATCCTCTTAGACGCCTGAACGCACCGCAACCTAATCGTCCAGCTTCCTGAACTTGACTGAACTGATCGTCTCGTACCCATACCCGAATGTTCTGTTGTTCACAGATTCAGTGCAAATGCATTTCACGGTATAATCCTGAAGACGGCTTTTTTATTTCCATATTTACTGCTCTGTTGTTTCTTAAGATTTATTTCTAAAGATTTAATCATCTGTGAAAGAGAAAATTCATCAGTAATATGAGATGTTAGTGACGTCAGCGTCAAGTATGAGACGGAAAAAGTTTGACTGAAAAACTGTAAATGTAGGTCAGAAATGATCATCCCCTTCGCATTGCTTGAAATATGTAATAATATCACTGTATTACCGGCGGTGTGAAAGCTCGGACTAACATCCACATCACTGTATTACCGGCGGTGTGAAAGCTCGGAATAACATCCACATCACTGTATTACCGGCGGTGTGAAAGCTCGGAATAACATCCACATCACTGTATTACCGGCGGTGTGAAAGCTCGGAATAAATGATAATTTATCATGGTGATGCTTCCGCCACACACAGAGAACGGAGACCGGGAGTAATCCAGAGTGTGCGACGTCTGCAAGTAGTTGGTACCTCTCACCATGCAACAGTGTGCCGGAGGTTATCAGCTCATATGTGAGGGACTCTAGAGAACTGTGTAGACGTTTGTTGAAACTGGGCATTTATCATTCTGCGGCATTAGAGAGCCGGGAAAGTTAATCTCCTTTCCATAGTTAAGCTTCTTTACATAATTCAGAAGTCATCCTTTTGAGTATAACATTGACGACACATTTCTAGGTTTACTGAAGTGAGCCCTGACTGAAATAAACCAATATCCGTCCGTCTCCTGCAGGCTCCTCCTCTTCTAGTCCCAGGCTCCTGACAAAGAGCCTCTCCTTGGAGCCTGACCCCTGCCTTGCGGTCCACGAGATACCCCAGCGCCTCTGCTCCGACCCCGGGCCTCTGGGACCCCGCCACTGCAATGGCACCAATGAGAGGGGGCCCACGGAACACCCTGCCGCCACCCCCAAAACACGCCCACCTTTGCCGGGCCCCAAACCGCAAGGTAGGGTAGCTGCCACACTAGCCTCCCGATGTGTGTCGCTGACATGGCCAGGCGGTGACGTTTTCATTCGCTCCGCAGTGCCGCCAAAACCGCCCCACCTGCTGAGCAGTGCGCGCCGCCCACGGGCTCCAGACAAGCCCCTCCCCCCACCCCCATGCCGGCCTCTCCCCGCGGACCCCCGCTCAGCCCGTTCAACCCTGACCCGTGCCGAGGGGAGCTCGTCCCCGTCCTGCGTACTCTCGCTCATTGAGAAGTTTGAGAGGTAATGGGTGAAAGGGGGTCTCTGGGATAAAAGGAAATACTTTGGTAATTAATAACCTTTAAAGTAGTAATAATTGGAACTCTCGATATTAGTAGTTTTTACTCCCTTCACATGTTATGTGTTGAAGAGATGTTATACTGGAGATTAATAGGCGATTCAGTTACCTTACTTTTGTGAATGGGGAACAATGCGCTGGATTTTACTAACCATGTTTATGTTTCACCCAGAGAGCAGATCATTGTGGTGCCAGATATCACTGGGGGGGCCTTGTGTACCCCAAGAGTCCCAGAACCACCGCTGGGAACAGGAGTCTCTACCCCGCCACCAGAGCCATCTCTACCCAGTCCTGAACCTCAGGAGATCCAGAAAACGGCTGAAGGAGGGGAGGAGGATGAGAACAAAGACGGGGAAGCGGAGGAGAGAGAACCGGGGGCGCTCTGCTCGGAGAGGCGTCTGTCTCTGGAATCTGGGTACAGCACTTCGGACAAACTGCTGGATGCCCTGGAAATGAGGGACCTGCTGGCCAGCCAGTCGGAGCTGCCGTCTGAGCGCCTGTCCCTGCATCCACCCCAGACGGACGGGAAGCTGGCCAACCGGGACAGTGGCATCGACAGCATCAGCTCCCCCTCTCACAGCGAGGAGCTCTGCTTCGCCGGGGAGGAAGAGAGGGCAGGACACGAGAGAGACGCCTGCCTGTGCAGCCCTGCCCGGACCCTGCCTCGCCTCTCCTCCGCCTCTTCCTGTGGCTGCGCAGGGGGACCGGAGGGTGAGGGGGCTCGGGACTCTGAGGGTGACAGTGACATGGAGGAGGGGAGTGGGGATGAAAGCGAGCTCACCCCCACCGCTTTACAGCCCCTAGTCTTGCCTAAGGCTGAGAGGCAGGACTCCTCAGAGGTGAGCTGCTCCTCACATACTGTTTGATTAATGTCAGATTATAATGTCCTTCAAGTGTTTCAAAGGTTACTTCTATATGGCATCACTGCGGTTTTATTAAATCAAAACGTTTAGCAATGTTTAAGAGTGAATTCTGAGTGAATTTCAGACACATTAACATTTTTAAGCAGATTAACGATTATAACCAACCACAGTGAGTAATTAGGTAATATTAAACTACAAACTTCACTGTCAGTTGTAAAATTCATAGGCACCAGAACTAAGTTACTAAGTTAGTTACACTTGTCTGTCAGTGACCACACACATTTTCCTTATGGTCATTATGGTCATTACTTTACTTTAAACATTTTGCATGATTTATAAAGATTTACTCATTTTGATTAAATTCACCCCATATTCAAGTAATTTTGTAAATCCAAGTCACATATCCCTTAGGCAATATATTCAAACACAAGAAAGTTAATTAGACCATTCACTAAGCCTCAAACGGTCCCGATCTCATACCGTCTGCTAGTTAAAAAAACAAAACATTTAAATTGACTAAACTTTAGTTACTTAATTTAATTAAGTTTAAGTGCACCCAATGGCTGATGAGTTAGAACCGATGAACGGCACTCGTTGAACGGTCTCGGGACACGCACGCACGTCCGTGCCACAGGTGACTGTAATTAATCAGGCCCATCAGTTAAATTAATTAAACCCAAGGTCTCATCTGCTCTGCTAAACCCAGGAAGGGTTTGGAACTGTTGCTGTAACTTTTGGCTGTCACAAAGGATGACACTCAACGTATTGCTCCTGATTACACATGTATAATGTAAAAGAGTCATCGGATGTTAAAATAAGTTATTATTTGTGCTATAATGATATATTTCAGGTTGTGTGTGTGCGCGTCTGTGTTTGTTCTACAGCTCTCTGTTCAGCAGAGGGTCTTCAACATTGCAAACGAGTTGCTGCACACGGAGAAAGCCTACGTGTCCAGACTGCACCTTCTAGACCAGGTGTTCTGCTCCCAGCTGATGGAAGAGGCTCGCGCACGCAACTCCTTCCCCTGTGAGGTGGTGATGGGCATCTTCTCAAACATCTGCTCCATCTACTGCTTCCACCAGCAGTTCCTGCTGCCCGCCCTTGAGAAGCGCATGGAGGAGTGGTGAGTGCCTCTCCGCTTTCCGTTTCCATACGAAAGAGCCTGTACAGAAAGTCATACAAAATAATGACAGGATGGAGACGGTGCTGTTTATGTTGACTCTGGCCAGCAGGGGATTTGGATTGTTAACCCATTCAAACCGAGGACAAAGGAGCCTGTGAAAATGGCCCTTCTCAATCAGTGTTTTGCTTGAGTGCCACTGGGTGAATGAAGTGCCACTTGCCAACCCCACCCTTCCCAGATTACAATGACCCATTTCCCTGCATCCCCCCAGGGAGCTGAACCCTCGGATCGGGGACATCCTGCAGAAGCTGGCTCCCTTCCTGAAGATGTACGGGGAGTACGTGAAGAATTTTGACCGAGCCATGGAGCTGGTCAATACCTGGATGGAGCGGAGCTCCCAGTTTAAGACCATCATCCAAAACATTCAGGTTAGAGCCTCACCCTGTGGTGCCAGCTTTCTCTCTGGGCTTCAGATCTGGGATGGGACCCACCATCTCCTCTTCTGGGGAGGGGGTCTTCCACTTCTTTGTATTGTTACCACTTGCCTGAGAAGATTGCAAATTGTCTTATGAGCTCATCAACAGCTGCTTTCCTCTTTCAAAGTATAAAAATTGCTTTAAAATAAATGTTTTCTGACCATGCTTATGAATAAATTTGAGGGAATTGTATGTAATATTTCGGTGTTGGAATATTACATTGTAATTCCACGTCAAAGACCTTCATTGGCAAGTTGATGGTGTAGTGGTTAATGTGTCAGGCTTGTAACTAAAAGGTTGCTGTTCCCAGTCCAGTTGTATCCTTTAGCAAGATACCTAACCTTGCTTCAGTAAATATCCAGCTATACAAGTGCATAAATGCATAACTTGTGTATAAAAGCATCTGCATAGCAACGAAATCATAAACCAAATTGATATTTTCTCGGAAGCCCCTACCTTGTTCTGTTCTGTCAGTCAGTTCTTATTGTTCGTGTGGGGTTTTTGTTATTTTTTTATATGTTGTCAAAGCTACTTAAAGCCACAAAAAGTAAATTTGTAGAATTCACTCAGATTTAAAATAATCTGGTCGTAAATCTAAAGATTTAACCACTATATCACAGTGCAGCCATTCAGGGAGTCCAATGTTCTCCATCATTATTTTAAAAGTCATCGACGACGCCATAATTGGCCATAGCAGCGAACAGCCTGACCAGTTTGAACCAAGACCGACAGGCAATCACTTAAACGGCTCTATCACCTTTAATAAATAACTGCTTTCAAAAGGAACTGTTTGGCTATCATATATGCAATGACGGGTTTAAAACGCGATGTGGGCAAAAGCCCGGCTTGTTCATTTAAAAAAACTTAAGTTAAGCTTAGCTGGCTGTTTGGCTTCCTTGTGATCGTGTTTCCCCAAGGCTGTTGAAATGCTGTCCAGCATCGTGCTGACGAACCACATAAATGTAAGACGCCAGGTTAAGATTGTCATTGCAGACCTGTGAAAATAATGATCTTGGCAGAAAAACATAATTGTTGCCACATTTGTTGTCAGCAAAGTGGTGAGTGGTGGAGATTTGAGTACCATGTTGTTACATGCGCATTCCATTTTTTACATGCGCATTCCATTTTTGTTAGACTGGTTTCCATTCCAGTCCAGTTTCCCGGTTCACTTTGGCCAGGCCTTGTATAACCCTTTTCTCCTTTACATAATACCAGTACTTGCTCAATGGAAGTATGGGAAACATAGTTTTTCTGTAAACCAGGGATTTTTCTTGCAGAAATCCCAGACACCACTGGTTGGACTTGCTTGACAGCACTGTACTGATTCAAATAACGTGTGTCAGCCTGCGATTTATTTGTGAATCCAATCTGAAATAAGCCGTCAGTCTGGCAAAAGTTACCATTGAAGTTTCAGTCAAATGCGGGCATTGCTTTTGTTTGGATGGATGCATTTTAAAGGAATATCCTGGTAATTGAAGATAACTCGTACTTTCGTAAATCCTACAAAGGTATAGATCTACTTTTTTCGTTTTTTTTCTAGAACCAGGTTAAAGCCGTTGGTCATAATCAGCATCTCAAAGCTGCGGTTGTTTGATGTTGGAAGAAATGGCAGCACCATTGAAATGTTGAAATTCAACATCAATATTTGAAAAAATATTTTTTAAGGACGCCCATGCTGATAGAACACCTTTTGTGAAAATAGATAGTTAAACCCATTCGTTCTGAAATGGACACATGATCATCATCTCAAAATAATTTCCATTCTGTGACTGAGCCTAAGCAGTGAACACCGGTACAGCAGGAGATACTCTTTATAAGCATCGGTTAACAGTTTGTTGTATAAACAATCTGTAATTCTTTAAATTAAAAAAGAGTAAAGACGTAAACAATCACGTGACAGAGAAACTTGTTGATTGCATAATTTCCTGCTACACTGGTATCGCGTCATGTTATGATTAAGAATGTTTTTGATTCTTTTTTTTCCAACCTAATTAAGAATGAATTTTTATCAAGAAAGATGGGTTATTCCACAGAAAGACTAACTATTCTATCCAAACCATGTGTGCCCTCCTCAGGCTGATGCAGGTGTGGAAAATTAATCAGCTCCTTCTATCAGGGTTCCAGGACTCCGCCTACCACACATTGGTCGAAGGATACGCAAAGATTTGTGACACCAGAGAATACTCACGCATAATCAGCGGTTTCCAATAGCGTGTAAATTCAGGGGGTCATCCTTGGCAAACCTGGTCATCCTAGCCATGGTCGTCTCACTTTTTCCTTTCGTTAGTGGAATGGCGACATGAACCACCGAAATGATTTCAAAACAAATAACCACTTCATTCATACGCTCTTAGAGAGACATGCTGAAACGATGGGAAGTATTTGGCTTCTGCCGGTCCACCTTAAATAAGCTGTCAGATCCGACGGGCAGCCGGAGAGCGGCCGCATGAGTCACAGTAAATGTACAGAATACTAACGGGCCTGCGGCCGCGTGAGTCACAGTAAATTTGCAGGATACTAACGGGCCTGCGGCCGCGTGAGTCACAATAAATGTGCAGGATACTAACGGGCCTGCGGCCGCGTGAGTCACGGTAAATGTGCAGGATACTAACGGGCCTGCGGCCGCGTGAGTCACAGTAAATGTGCAGAATACCAACGGGCCTGCGGCCGCGTGAGTCACAGTAAATGTGCAGGATACTAACGGGCCTGCGGCCGCGTGAGTCACAGTAAATGTGCAGAATACTAACGGGCTTGCGGCCGCGTGAGTCACAGTAAATGTGCAGAATACCAACGGGCCTGCGGCCGCGTGAGTCACAGTAAATGTGCAGGATACTAACGGGCCTGCGGCCGCGTGAGTCACAGTAAACGTGCAGAATACTAACGGGCCTGCGGCCGCGTGAGTCACAGTAAACGTGCAGAATACTAACGGGCCTGCGGCCACGTCTACGGCACAGCTTCCAACGCCTCCCTTACTACACCTGTGGAATACTAACACACAGCACTGATGTGCCCGGCGTCAGATCCTAAAACCACAGGCGAGGACCCTCCTTAAATCCATGACAAAGCCACTGTCCCTGGCCCTTCCCTATAGCAACAGGGAGAGATTATACAAAAACCAAAACTTGTATTAAAGCTGTATTAAACAGTGGACATTTTTGGTACTGCCACACGCCCAGGGTTCACATGTCCGGACACTCGATATTAGTAGTCCTTGTGCATCTGTCCTGCTCTCTGTAAAATATTCTGTTGCTGAATCTGTATTTTTCTTTTTTTTGGCACGACAAGGATGACCTTGTTTTGCTAAACCGTGCATGCAAAATAATGATTAAAATGATAATGAGGTAGGTTTAATTAGAGAACGGGTGTGTGCCTCTTCCTCACTCTCCGTTTTCCGTTTCCGCTGTGTGTGTCTCAGAAAGAGGAGATGTGTGGGAACCTGACCCTGCAGCACCACATGCTGGAGCCAGTGCAGCGGATCCCTCGCTACGAGCTGCTGCTGAAGGACTATCTGCGGCGCCTGCCACTGGACGCCGCCGACTTCAAGGACGCGCAGAGTGAGGGGCTTCCGCCTCGCAGACAGGCGCTGGCCTGGCTGCAGCGAGCTGGCCTAGCAGTCTGTGACTTCCACTGCAGTCTGTGCATCGTCTCCCACCCCCATGACTGGGCTAGCTCCCAGCGCTTCTTACCGGAGTCACGGCTGTAGCCAGGCACAGAGCTCTCAGTGCAAAAACGCATGCCAGATATCAAAATAAATATCTCACTTTCACAACAAATCACTGGGATTAGGCTCGGTCTTAAACGGCCTTTTTAATGGAAATTTCCGGTCTTATAGAATCGCTGGAGTTGATAGCAACGGCGGCCGAGCATTCAAATGCAGCGATCAAAAAGATGGTGAGTAGAGGACGTTGTCCCATCCAGAGCCAGACCCCTGACCACATCAGCACTCTTCCACCCAACACCACAGCACCCAAACTAATACTGCAGAAAAACCCTCCCAAAGAGGAAAGATGCTGCTATTTAAAAGAACTTTGTAATTAAGGGTGGCTGCTTCCCTAATGTGTAGTTGTTGCTGAAAGTCTTTCATATAAGGCTGTTTGTTGGTAATGCCTTCAGGGAACACTTTGTGTTAAGCTAGGATTATCAATAGGGGTATTTGAAATAAAGTTTAAAAAATGAAAACTCTAATTTTATATTTCCTTAATTTAGGCAAATGTAATTTGACGTTTGATGCTCCTCTGCTGTGCCTGCGTTGATGTAGACTTTGCTCTGCGGATTGGAGTGTTTATGGTGAGGAACACCCTTAACTGTCTGTCTCAGGAGAGAATGCACAAGCTGCTGAAGGTGTATGAGTTGCTGGGAGGCGAGGAGGACATTGTGAACCCCACTAATGAGCTCATTAAGGAGGGACACATCCTCAAACTGTCAGCCAAGAACGGCACTTCGCAGGATCGATACCTCATACTGGTGAGTCAGCGTCAAATCGGTGCAAGATTATTCATGATCTTAACACTTCTGTGACGATGATAAATAATAACAGCCTTATCTGTGGTGTCTATACGGAAGGAGAGAATGAAGTTAATGGGGTTGTAGAACCTTCCCTATGCCTTGGTCGTGGTCCAACCTTGTATCTATTCCTTGGGAAAGATGGATGTATGTGTGCACTCCCAGTCAGGTTTTATAATCCTCCTGTTTAATGCCAAAGAAAGGTGTCCATCATCAGTCTTCACCCGGACCTGGGGATGGACGGAGGTCTCTGATGTCATACCATACTGAACAGAGTGTATGCTCGTTTCTGTCCATCTGCAGTTCAATGACAGGTTACTGTACTGCGTCCCCAAACTGCGGCTGATTGGACAGAAATTTGGAGTCAGGGCCAGGATTGATGTTGATGGCATGGAGGTTGGTCTCATTACTTGCTTATAATTTATTCAGTAAAAGGAAGATATAATTGAGCTCTGTTAAAACTTTACTCAGTTCATACATAACCAGGCACATGCATCTTGCTCTGCAATATCTCTACAACTGTTTTAGCAGATTTTTTGGAGGGGAACTAGAGTATTAGTATATATGTTACGTTTTTTATTTATTTTTCCTGAAGTTTAGGTGTGTGATCTAAATTGGTCTGATCAACAGAGGATTGGTCCTTATGGTCACGCTTTGCTGATTTTGCAGCTTAAGGAAACCAGTAGCGTGAACATGCCAAGGACCTTTCTGGTGTCAGGCAAACAGCGATCACTTGAACTGCAGGCCAGGTACTGTGGAGCTTTCCTATTGAGAAACAGTACAGGCCTTGTTAGAGTTCACCTGTGTCAAACTCACACATTATGCCGTTATTGATACCATGGTCTGGAAGGTATGTTTAGATATGTGGCTTTCCTTTTAGCCTATGCACGGTGTTCAATAGGCCTGAGATAGCGGCACCTGAAATGAGTCGCAGGTGTAATGTAATAGGACCTGTGAGCTCATGTGTGGTTGGTTCACTCAGTCAGTGCATTTTCTTCTGTGCAGGACCGAGGAAGAGAAGAAAGACTGGATTCAGGTAAGAATCTTTGATTGTCCCCTCTGCCTTGCAGACTGCCCCCAGTCCCCGTCCCCCAGGAAAAGATGCAACGTAATGTCGCCCCCCTCCGCTCTCTCTTCTCAGGCTATTCAGGCCACCATTCAGAGACACGAGCAGACATTGGAGACGTTCAGGCTGCTTAACTGCTCCTTCCGTGACGAGGACTACACCCCTCCAAACTCCCCGGTAAGCCCAGACGAGCAGCTGACACAAGGATCGATTTCAGGGACGCTTCGCCCTGCGGAGATGTCTCTGAGCCTCCCTCTGTCCGTTGCACGTCTGTGACAGAACTGCACGGAGCTGGGGAAACGAGCCCCCACGCCCATCCGGGAAAAGGAGGTGACCTTGTGCATGAAGTGCCAGGAGCCCTTCAACTCCATCACCAAGCGACGGCACCACTGCAAGGCCTGCGGACACGTACGTCTCGCCCGCTTCTCCTTTTTATACCTATCAGCATCCCCTGACGGGTTCGATAATAAGCTTGTGGTTATTGTAGTTTTTACTACTTGTACTTCCTGCAAGTCTGTTCGTGTTACTCATCCTGCTTTCTTTTCATCGAAGGTGGTGTGTGGCAAGTGCTCCGAGTTCCGAGCCAGGCTAATATACGACAACAACCGGGCAAACCGTGTGTGTGTGGATTGCTACACCACCCTGCACGGGGTGCCTCCCTCGCCCGCATGCCTCACCCAGTCCACACACCGGCGCAGGTCCATCCTGGAGGTGAGGCTTGACAGAGGATGGGACAGGATGGCGCTGTGAAGCTTCACTGGGTGCTAACTGAAATGTGTGTGTCCTCCCCTCCACAGAAACAGGCCTCAGTAGTAGCGGAAAACAGTGTGCTGTGTAGCTTTTTGCACCACATGGAGAAAGGAAGTGGTCGTGGGTGGCAGAAAGCCTGGTTCGTCATCCCAGAGAATGAGCCCCTGGTGCTTTATATCTATGGTGCACCTCAGGTAAGAGGGGAGATGGTATTTCCACTGGGCAGCCGCTGATCACTAATGTCGTTGCCTGTTGACAAACAGGGCTCTTCTGTTTGGTACAGGGCCAGAAGAATCTGCATGGAGGACTCAAATACTTTAGATCTGGGGTCCCCAGTGCTTGCACTAAATTGCCACAATTGGTCTGATCTTATAACCTCTTAGATGTTTAGAGCTAGCCATTGGTCACTGAGTGTCACATGGTCAGAAATTACCTATTTAAAATCTAACTGGGCAATCTTTAGATTGAGATGGAGAATTCTGCCTTAGAATGTTTTGTATGAATATTTATGACATCTTTTACTGAAAACAGTTTTTCCCACACTACTATCACTCTCTGTCCAGGACGTTAAGGCCCAGCGCAGTGTCCCTCTTATTGGGTTTGAAGTGTCCCTGCCTGAGTCGTGTGACCGACTGGAGCGCCGCTACGCCTTCAAAATGAGTCAGAGTCACCTGACCCTTTACTTCAGTGCGGAAGGAGAGGAGCTACAGCGCCGTTGGATAGAAGTTCTGTCGAGAGCAGGCCGAGGAGAAGAACAGCAAGTCCCTGCCCCTATTTCAGAGGCCTTAGAGGAAGAGGGAGAGGAGATGGTGCCTACCGGAGAAAGCAACACGTGATTGGAAGACAAATGTAATCAATACCAGTATCATGTACGCACACACACACACACACACACACACACACACACTAAGTGTCGGTTTTTGATTGCATGAAATGGCTATAGGTTCATTTCCTTGTATTACTTATCTTGTCCATTGATGGATGTTTTCAAAACAATGCTAAAAACATACGTACCCTACAGAGAGCGTATCAGAAAAAAATATGTACGGAGATATTTAATATTAAATAGCGCAATTGTTTCAAGTCATTTACCTAGACTCAATCTTTCAATACACCCGCTGTGAAATATTTCTGTGGTTGAAATGATAGCTGTATGAAAATAGAGAGACTGTAAATTCACACACGTTGGCAAAAGGCTGCTATGTTCCATTAGAATGGCCACCGGGCGGCGTCCGCTGTAGACTTTGATGCAGCAGAGTTCTCTAGGTGACGCACATTGGTGAGAAGGACTTGAAAAGTAGCATGAAAGTCTAAAGGGTGTCCCAGGCCCAGCTGCTGCTGGAGGGACAGAGGGCACCTTGACAGCGTGGCATTAGTGAGGAAGCATTGCAGACAATCTTGGGACAAACGGGCCTGAAATCATGGCAACACTAAAGGTTTTCAGTTGACAGCTTGAAGGACAGTCAATTGTGGAGATACCTAAGGATCTTTGAAGAGCTTTCCACAATGGTTGAAGTAAGGGGTTGTCTTTCCTGCTAGATGTGATGAACTTAAAGCAAAACAAAGAATATACTTCTTTTTTTTTTTTTTTTAACAGTGTATTGAAATTTCAAGACCTTGAGTAGCACTTCTCCCAGCATGCATCAAATGGTTGTCCGTGATGGAACTTTTTGAAGAACTCATCCTCTCCCTGATCCTGTTTTGCATCAGGTCGTTTTGGGCAAGTCTCTGATTTTCCCTGTCAACATCTTAGAATTGTTTCCCAACAGTCCAAATTCAACTAGTTCCTGAGTATAACTCACCCAATGAAATATATTGACACATCCCAAAGGTTTTGTGCCTGCCAGAGTGTCCATTATTTTCCTGTGAAATGCTACTTCGCGTCCACTGAGCAGTAAGGCATTAAATCAGTGGTTATACAGCTTTTCTGCTCTCTAGTGGAAGATTATGGGTATTGCACAAATGTACACCAAAGACCAAATTGCAGAGGAATATTTTACTTTATAGGTCTCTAACTTGAATCCGCGACAAAACTAGATCGTGATAATGCCTTTAAACCTTTGGGCTGAAGGGCAGTGGTCAAGTAAATGCCAGGAGTATGAGCACTTACTAAATTGTTTTTAAGTTAATTTAATAGTTTTTGCACTTTCAATGCAGATCAGTATACTTTCTTTAGCCAGGTCATTCTGCTACACAGTGGTTTAGCATATGTAGTCAGGTTTGACGTGCGCAGTTGCTCATTTAATTACGTATGATTATTTTTAGTTAGTGGATTTTATTTTTTTATTTTAAATTTTCCAAGTTGTAGTATCTACAATCGATTAAACCAACCCATGCCAGTTAAATAAAGGTGATTATTCAGTGACTAGTGGTTTCGTTTCCCTAAAAGCATGGTCTGAGCGTCTCAAGTCATGCATTTATATTAGCAAGCAAAGTCGTAAGCTGCATCAAGGCATTAAAGACCAAAATAGTCTCCAGAGAATGGTATCCGTGCTACTTATTATTTGCTTTCCCTGTCAGTTCAAACACTTGTACTTGGGTTGCTGTTTTAAGAAATGTGCCAAACTGTGGGAAATGTGGGGAACTGGATGGACTCAGAATTTGGTGGTATAAAACTGTTACAGATGTGGGCGACACTTACCCGTCATGTGAAAAGTAACTGTTTATGACAATAGGGGGCAAAAAACGGACTTGCAATCTTACTGCAAATGTAGTCCACGACTTTACATTTTGAAGGACCATTAATATGCAAACGGAAAAAAAAGAATTTTTAAATTTTTAAATGTGTGCTTTTGTATGGTCATATTTCACCAAAAACAAAGTGAAATGTTTTGTCTACTTAAATGTTCAGTAAAGGAAAAGATATAGCAAGTGAGGGCTGGTTTTTATAGCGATAGAGCTGGGACTGTTGGAACATTGGGGAAGCAGTGAAAGAGGTTCCCTTTCAAATATGAAACGTGAAACCGTCACTAATAGGTTATTTCTCTTTAAGAACCCCATAATTCTGAGCACTTGTGCCAAATATTGCAACAGTGCATCTGAGGTTGTGCATCACGAAATCCTATAAAGGCATGTCAATTCTCTTTTTCCTTCGGACGTATGGCTTTGAGTGAAAACCGTGAACAAAGTAGTCGCTTGGTTTTTCTGAGAGAACTCTCCTGTGACTTTGTAAAAAAAAAAAATGTTTGTATGCTAATTGCTTTGCAGCTTTATGTGCCTGCAGAAGCCAACCGCTTTGTAAAAAAATTGTTTCACCGGTGCATATAGTGATTGTGTTTATTTCCTCATTGAAGCGTGAATTCAGTGATTGCAGCTGCGTCACTGTTATTCTCAGTCTTCGACTGAAGTTAAGTGTTTTATCTGTGTGCAGGGCTCTGTGACAGCTCCAGTACAGCCTGCTTGTTTAAAAAGCTCACAGCTGTTTTGTGCCCCCCGGTACTCACATACCCAATCCTGGTTGGCTAACCATGATCTGTGTGGTTCATCATCAGCTTGTGTGCAACATTCCAGCGCATTGCACCAACTTCAGTGTTGACGGGTTATTCGGCATTTTCAACGCCATCGGTGTTAATCATAGTGGGCTCGCAGTTCCAGCAAGACGGTCATCGTGGCAACACCCAGACACGGCCACTGTAGTCTCGTGTTCCTTTGCTGGCGTTACCCACGGACCTTTCTTTGCTCTGCAAGGACGCTGTTTGTCTCCACAAGCAGTGCCAGTTAACCCAGAGACTTCGTAGAAAGGCTTACTTCACCGGTGTTTTCCTGGTCCATCTAGGACGCTACAGTTGAGGCCTTACCAGTCCAGGTTGCTGACTTCAACTGTGGGTGGGCTCTGCATCGATCAGCTGACGGAGCTTCAGCTGATTAACAGGCACCAGCTTCATCTGTCTGAGCTAACTGGTCATGCGACGGGCAGGGACAAGCCAGCTCTGGTGGCAGCCTGCCATTCATAAGCCAATAAGTTGGCCCTCCTGGACGTGCCCATCATGCCAGGCTGCAGGCCCTGCTGTGGATGCACTTTAGTGGTGGTCCAAGGAGGCAAGAGACTGGAGGGCAGATACCGCCTAAGCAGGTGATGGTGTGGAAGTAATGAGGCTGTGCAGTTTCCACTCAACGCGACCAGGACCTGCCCCAAGCATTGGGTGAAACCTCTGGTCCTGGGCGATTGCCTCTGTCTCGTAGGGCTCAGGATCCTTTTTCCCAGGACCAACTGGAATACTGCAAAATGCTGTAGATACATACTCTCTGCAGTTTTCCCACTGGCTGCCCCCGTTTCAGGCATGGCTTTCTGATCCTCAGGCCCACAGCTCTCTGGGCATAGAGATCCAGACTATTTTTGTGAAATTCTAACGATGAAATCAGCGGGTGTTCGTCAAAGTACTTCATGCTGCCTAATCGAAATGGTGTTCTCAGTCAGATTCAGGTCAACCTCTATCCAAGCCGCTAAGCAACATGTGTAGAGCCATTTGGCTGTCCTCACGACAGATGGGTTATAGTCATTATTGATTGTTTATATTTTGTATTTGAAAGGGAACATTGGGTTATTATCATAACAGTGCTTCCCTACAATAGAAATATTAACCATCACTCTTCGTGTTTGGTGCAGGGCCACAATGGCTCAGAAGTAATGAAAGAATGGACAGCTAACTCTTTTCTTTACAGGATTTCATGAGGCACGACGCCAAGCGTGCTCTCGAAAGATTTGGTGTAACCGCTCAGAATTCTGGGGTTCTTGGGAAACAACCCATCGTTGAGGATTAGTTTTTTTTTATTTCAGGAGACCACGGTTATGAGAATAGCCCAACATTTTTCTTATTAAAATTGTGATGCGTATCTTGGGCTTTGCGTTTCTGAGTGTGCGACGGAGTGAGTGCGCCTGTTAAACTGATGCTAATGGGCTTTTCTCCCTACATTTTCATAAGTAGATATTTGAACACTTGATCGCAGGGCAGAGAGGTTAATGCTCTTGCAGTGTTTTTCCTTTCTTATTTTGCTGCAGTGGCCTCTCTACCTTTTTCATTTTTTTATAAAAAAAAAAAACACTTGATGATAAAATGAAAAAATATAGTTTAAATAAAGGATGTTTTAAATGGGGTGCATTTGTGTTTGGAAAAGAAAATATGAAGGGGTTTAAAAAAAAAAAAAAAAAAAAAAAAGGCATTTGTAAATATAATTTATTCAGCTCAAAGCCCAGTTCCGGGTGAGGTCATGTTGACAACTTGTTGTTCTTGCTATTTTGTGCAGTTTGAATTGGACTCGTGACTATGGTTGTAAAACTTCCTTCGGGGAGTAGCTTTTGTTCTTTACATGACCACTTGTGTGTTTCCCAGCCTGAAGATCTGTGAAAGTAAACAGAATTGATTTATCAGCCCTTTATCCCTTCATTTGATCTCTAGTTCTCTGGTACTATAAATCGGTGTGGTTCATTCAAATAACTTCTTCAAAACTTCTCTATCAATATTTGTTAGGTATTGTTTAATTTTTTTGTAATAGTTTTTTTCTGTTTATACAAACAAATGTTTTACCTGACTAATAGTACACCAGACCAGTCATGACCTCAGAGTTAGTGAGTTTGTACATAACTGTTTGGTGTATTTTTTTCACAAATTATGTTTTCCTTCGAGTGCCATGTGAGCAACACGGGCCGTGCCTGCTCAGCTGAATATCGAAACGCTGTTGTTGTTGAGATTGTTTTTTTTTTTATTTGAATTGTATCGTCTGTGGAGCTGAAGTGCTGTTACTGGTCAGTTTGTTCATTGAAGATCGTCGTTTCAGGTGAAAGCGACAAGATGACTCTCCCATGTATTGTTCAAATATGGCGAATTACAAAAACACTTTCACTTATTTGTGTTCACATTCTTAATTATTTTTGTTTGGTTCATTTACCTTTTGTTTACCGTGCTTTTCAGTTTATGGATCAGTAAATCCGTATGATTAGTGGTAATTACAATTTTATTTTACCTCTGCTTTTGCTGCCATAATATACAGCAGGAACGTTTAAATATGAATGATATGTTCACAGTCATTATATATATTTGCTGGTTTGTTTTGTATTTATTATCATTTTCGTCCAAATGTTAATCTTACTCTCACTTCCAGCTTGTGTAAAATCAGGGAAACTGCTAAATTGGATTTAGTCATGTTTTCCCTTTCTGCAATCTTCAAATGAGCAAATTTGGCTCCAAAACACAGACTCTTACAAAATCAAGGATGGTTGCAAAACAAAAGGATAGTTGGAATCCTGCTTTTAAATGACAAGTGGGATGTAAGATCTGTAAATATCCATATAAAACACCCGTATGTATACAGAATCCTCACATTTTGCGTGTTGTGTCCTGGGATTCCATGCATGAATTTAGCATATTCTTTGTGCATCATTTATTTTCAAACCTCGATGTTTACATTTTGTGTTCCATTCGTGTTTACAGTTCATTCAGTGTTCTAATGACTTCGATCTGGCACCATTTCAAAAAATCGAATTTACCTTGTGAACAAAGATTTCTGTATATAAAAACTCAACTGAATATTGAGCATGGAAACTGCCGAAATACAAACTAAATTAAACTCTGAAACAGCATTTTAGTCTTGCTAAAGTCAAACGTCATATGTGGCACAATTTTTCTTCGTGAATACAAACTGTATAGGTTAATTGTAAACATGACTAAGTATTACTGTTATAATTATTATAATTGTTATTATAATTATTATTGTTATTACTATTAATTATATTAGTGGCAGGCCACTGGGTACCATTGTATGTTGATCCCAATGAATTCTGTGCAAAAATAATGAAAATGTTTATGAATTAAAAAATGAAGAAAAAAAAATCCACTGAACTCTTTTGTTTTTTAATCATATGGTTAAATTATTTCAGCTATACAGAGTTGTTTATTGTACTAAGCCACACACCTTTTTGCAATTTGAACACACAAGAAAACTAATCCACCCAAAAAAACAATGTTTTGTGATACATCATTAGTGAGAAAAGCATCGCACAAAGATTTTATTATCTGGCAATTAAATACATCTTATGTTAAAGGCTTTAACATACCAATGATCATAAAATTTAAACTACATTACATTAAATTAATTACATTACATTAAAGCGACGTGCCGACTCAAAAGCGTCTGTTTTAAATGTATCCTGGTTTAAATTTAACGCATTGTAAATGTAAATGTGACAAGGTTAAAGGTGTTATGTCTTAAAAGAAAAGAATTAGCCATTTCTACGTGTATACAGAGTGCTGGGTGATTTCTTAATCCCAATACGCAGAACCCGCTGCTTCCAACTGATGTTTGAAAATTCCGTAGGAATAGCATTCCCAACGATATTCTTCGGATATTCGGAAAACTCGGAAAAATTATAGTCTACAGTCCTGTACCATCCATAGGATTACTACCTTGTCCTTCCCATCTCAGCTGATCCATCGTTTGTAGGTTACGTCATTTTGGGTTTCCCCTACTTTTCCGAATAGCGTGACTCAACCCTTTAGCCTATGCTTGGAGTGCTAGGAGCGTAGACCCATCCGATTGGTTAACGGTAGATAAAGCCTGCTAACATACATTATCTTGTTTTTACTTGTCATTTAACGAACAGATAGCTCATCTTGAAAGTGCTAGTGTTTATCCAGTTAGCTTGCAAGCTATATCCACTTGAAGCAGCTATCCTGGTAACAATTTTGATCGTTAATAATATTCGTTACTTTTGACATACATAACGAATTGTGTGGCTACATAACTCGCTAGATTTATTCCGTAATTTGACAGTGTAAGTGAAGAATAAACTTTTCCCCAAACGGCTGAGAAATGTCTGTAGTCGCTTCAGAACAGGAAAAGCGTGAAAAGGGAATATTATTGTTGTCATCGACCGCAAATTTATATCAAGAAGGTGGCAGCCAGGTAGTGTCACCTGGACAACCAGTCCCGCACGAGCAGACACAGACTGTTTTCGTCATTCTTGACTCAACCGCAGACGCCGTGAATTTGTTTAGGTGAGTTCGTGACTGTGATCTGTTACGTAGCTATGTATTTGATTTGTGCAGTCTAACTATTCTAGACTACTCTTTTGCACACGCTTCTTTTCTTTACTTTCTGCTGCGATTTCGGTACCATTCGCACCAAATATAATTTGCAGTGATGTTGATGCATGTCGTTTGAAAAGTGAATAAAACAATTGACGTAGTTAGTTAGACGGATAAACGTATGGCAATTAACACGAACGGGGCCTATATTTGGATGGACAGAGTGTGTTTCTCAACACCAGAATCGGAAAGTTTCTGAATGTCAGGATCGAGTATTGTTTTATTATTTATTTATTTATTTATTTACTGCTAAATAACCATAGCCTAATGTATCAACGTTATTTGGAGGGCGGGGAACATCCATCTGTCACTGAGGTCGCTACCAGGAATTCCTTGGCTAGCTACATGTCATGATGTTCAATTAAGAAACATTATATGTCGTTACTAGTGCATGATATAGAGCTACAGAAAAAAACCTTGCCATTGCAAAATAGATTGAGCCCACCCCAAGGCCAATAGAAACGGATGTTTCTACGTTTCGTTTCTACACCAACAAGACTAGGGAAATGACTCGTAGTAATTTGAAGATCCAACGTTGGCCTCGTTCTTAACCCTTTTACACCAGTAGTCCTACGAACAAATCGCACTTAGCATTCAGCAATATATATAATGTGTGTGTGTGTGTGCGCGCGCGCGCGCGTTTATTTATTTAGTGCAATACCAGTTATTAAGTTACTAAATTATCCACTCACGTACTCAATATAGGGAAATATAGAACATTAAAATACATTTGCAAAATAACCTTTTAATAGGAATACATTTATGATAATATTGCAAGTGCCCCTACTGAAGTTTTCACTCTTATCTCATGTCTAAAAAATGTTAGTGGATGAATAGTTCCAACAATTTATCCCTGTAAATTGTATTGTATGCATTAAAGAAAGATGTGTGTTTTATTATCTGGAACAATAGGGCAGTTTAAATAAGCTCGACAGTCCTACTTCCACAGTAACGTGTTAGTTCATTGTGCCAGCGGATGTTGTTCATGTTTAGAATTGATATAACAACTTGTTTACATGAAGTTGTACACTACCGCTTTGATGCAGAGAGTTAGCAGTTAAGTGATTCTTGCAGCCAAGATAAAAAGATAATGTAGTATTATGTTATGATCATAGATGGATAGTATGTGCTTAAAAGCGTTCATTTTTTTGCCTTCATTGCATTTCTTAAGCTGCACAATCATGTGATCAGGACTTTCTGACTTTGTCTGACTTTGTCAGTTATTTAGTCGTAACACGTTTTAGTATGTCGCCAAATCAATAAATTGGTAAGAAGGTACAAATGAAAACCTGCTTTTCTGTACCTCAAGTATTTATAAATGTTTTCCTGATACATCAAAAAAAACATTAATTCATTAAAAGATAGATAGATAGATAGATAGATATTGCAGAAGGCCAACGATGTGGAAAGAGCAGAAGCAGCAGATTATTTAAAAAAATATTGTGGAGGTGCTTAAGGATTCTTTAAAATGAGGTCAATCAGTGCAGACTTTATCATGATTTACCATGACCGTTAAGTTGCAAACGTTTTTGGAAGATTCATGATTGGCCATGAGTGCATGACAGTAGTACAATTAAAACGTGCATGTAAATCCCGCCATAGATCTTGCAGATTAAATTGTTCCATTTAATTTGCGTTTCACCCTATATTGATGTACAGAGAAATTAGCAAATTCTAACTATACACCAAACAAATTAAAGAACCATCTATTATTTAGAAGGCTATTTGTGCTGAACACAGGAAAAGTTTTTTTTGTCCTGTGCAATGCATTATTTATGCAGCGCCTGCTCTCAAAATAGGCAGGCATTCTATGCCTATGTTTGGAATAAGAAATAAGCCGGTTGAGTGGTAGACATGTTGGAATGCGCCTCTACGTTCATGGCTTGTGCTTAAGCCATTACATTCATTCTTTCATTGCTGTATAATTTGTGTTTTTTATATAAAAACTACACATACCATCACTAAAACTCTCTCTCTCTCTCTCTCTCTCTCTCTCTCTCTTTCTCTATATATATATATATATATA
>JAOYSI010000007.1:463364-497690 GCA_025775065.1 Hiodon alosoides
AGGGTTCACTCTCTGTTACACAAGTTAAAAAGGAAAAAATGCCAGTGTATCAATTGGCAATATCTATTGCAACTCATAAGTTCCAGCTAACAGCGAAAAATTATGCAATCCTGGATTTTTGCAGTCCATTCAGTCCGTCCATTTCACCTAAATCAATTTAAGAATTTCACAGCTATCCTTTTCATTGCACATATCCACAGGACTTGTTGTTAGAGCTTCATACCTCAGTCAGCAACATTCTCTGGGCCTCTCTTTCACTTCACACATCTCGTTATCCTGCAGGTCTCACATGGAATTCGTGTGCTTTCCCCATGCTTACCTCAGGGCTAACTGCATTCTGGGGCCAAGACTTATGCCCTTTTTTTATACCAGGCTAGCAGTCAGTAACATGGATGGTTAACTTGGATTTATTTCCTTCCCCAGAAGCACAGAAGCAGCCCTACAGACCACCATTGTGAGTTTCACTGGAAGCCTTTTGCTTCATACTGTCTCCCTGGCTTTTGGCCTCCTAGACGCATGCTGTTTCATATTTTGGGGAAGCGGTAAATGACTTACAGCTGTTGACAATTTGAGCTGGCTGGTAATTAAGCTAATGCTAGGTGTTAGGGAAAAATCTGAAGTATGTTGAATTCCCAAAACTGTAATTAAGGGTGAAAGGAAATCAGTACAATCCACACACAACATCATGCGAAATAATAAATAGGAGTCAGGTTAACTGACATTTTATGAATGCATGAATCCTCAGTAATGCCTGGAGCATATGTATTCTCAATATCAAAAGCTCACTCAACCGTCTCTAAAAATAAGGAATATGTACCAAATTATTAATAACTACTAACCCAATTGTTTACTGTATAAAAGTGTGTAATGGATATCTGAACATATGGCACCATAAAAGAAGATTTATTAGACCAAGCTTTTAAAAATGAGATATGAATATTCACTATACCCTTCAAGCTTTTTTTTTGGGATGAATAATAATTTTAAAGAAAAAATAAAAATATATAACTGTGTTCCAGTATGTGTTGTTTTTCTATCTATTCTTTAAGCCAGTCAACAGATGACATCACTTAAAAAGCTGTTAATTAAGTAGGCTGGCCAGATAAAAATGTCTTTCATCCACATAACCTGATTGGGTGCTTGTATCATAAAAACATGCAGAGCAAAACAGGTGGAACACCTTGGTGTCTGCATCTAAAACTGTATAAAGGTTCAAAGTAATTTCTATGGAAATCGATCCATTGACTTTTAATTTAATATATACCCCTTAATGATAGCGTTGCCATTTTATGAAAGTCTTTGGGGTTTTAAAAGGCTGTAATTCTTGGAAACCTTTGAGGATGAACCTCAAGGTTCCCAAATAGTACACAGTAACCAACAGTGCCCCCCTCAGAGGAAAAAGATAACTCGACTAATTAGAAGACTACTTTTTGGGGAAGCAGGTGGCCAGTCCATAACATCCAGGCAGCAGAACTTGTAGGGAGGAGTGGGATGGCTTTGTAAAACACCAGGCACTAAACTGAGCATTGAAACCTCAAGCACAGCCCCCCATCTTTCCAGCTTTTTATATGACCAGAGAGGAAGGTGAATGGATGGGGTCTTATGGTTGTTAAGTGACTTGGATTGTCAGTGGCTGACTTGCTATTTTTAAGTATAACGTGCAAATATTTTGCCACTGAAAATGTTGCACTTCTTGGAGTTTTTCGTGGAAGTATCTCTTTCAATTGTTCACCGCCTCTGTGCTCTCTCAGTCACAACCGGCAATTGACATTCATATCTCAGTTTCCCTTTAATTTGACTGATAAGATTACGGTGTAAATCCAATCTCTATGTTTAGTACCTAGAATCTGTTGGATGAGTCTTGCTTTATTGGTGTTGTTATTAAACTAAGCAATGTCTGCACAGGGTTTTCTTCTACCCAGAAAACCAGGAATTTAAGAAAATACAACCACATTTTGACTTCATGTGGTGTCATTACTTCCTGTCAGTATATCTTGGCAATCTGATGGTGTGTAAAATATCCATGACCATATGGTATTCCACAGTACATCCCTGCCAAACTACATTCTATTTACCATTAACATTGACCTTTTCACTCAGCTGATCGCTGCTGTCCCCATCTGCCATTCTCACTGAATATCACAAGAATGAGTTCAAGCTAAGAAATCTTAGACTAATCTGAAAAACAAAAACTCATCCTTGACATATAGACGGCTAACATTCCTACTAACATTCCTTTTTTTTTTTTTGTCCTGTTCAGTCTATACTTATTTTAAGGTCAAGGGTCAACACATGCTATACTTCAACAATCACCTCTAGTCTCACAGAAGGGCATAGAGGAAAAAAGTTGGATGAGCTGAGCAGTATGGAGTCCAATGTCACATGCTTGGCAATCACCTTAACTGTAAGAACCAACAGAGCAGCCTATTGATCAACCATATGCCTCCAAGTTCAACCTGCCCCCTGTGCAAAAGCAGAGTGTAGTTTGTTTTTCATGGAAGGACACAAACTCAAAAATAGTTGAAGGGAAGAAACATAGTCATAGCATCATACTTTTAAACTTAGGATAAGCACACTCAGAGAATCACTAACTTGTCCCTCAACTGTGCTCCAGTTTTTGCCTTCCAGGGAAATGACATGACGGATAAGAACTCCAATTAGCTGTAAAACATTCTTAAGCACCAGCGCTCCACAAATTTATTCCTTGATCTGAGCCCAAGAGCAGAAGAGAGCCCTATAATAATAAACATTTAAGATTCTTAGTCAGCTTGCGACCCATAATTTTTGAGCAGGTAATAAAGAGTTAATTTCAATGTTAAATGGCACACTTTGATATACAATCATTTACCTTTTAGCTATTCCACAACTTTTAAAAGAAGTGAATTTGGCATTGCATATTTGAAAGAGGAAACCTGCAAGCCTGCAGGTGCCCAGTGAGCTGACAGGAGAGAATGGATAGCAAGGAGCCATGCGAGAACCCTGCCTATCTGCCCACCCTACCTCAGGCTGAGCTCTATCAATGGCATGAAAAAAAAATCCTGGCAAATCAAACTGGTTCTGTTTCCTGGAATGAGCATCATCATCAAAAGTATTTTGTACGTATTACTCTATTGCTCCAATTAGAAAATGAGAAAGGCCTGCTCCCTGTACTAGCTCATAATTAAATATGGGGGGATTGGATTTTAGCAGTAGGGTCAGCAATAAAATGTTTCTCTTCAGTGCGCCAAACATATTTATTGTGAGTTAATCAGGCCAAAACACAGCCTGTACTGATTCAAAGACAAGTTAGAGAAAAACTCATCCTGCAATCAATGTGGAGAAACCATTCCTTGATCAAAAACCAGCTGAATGTGTGTGGGGTCAACTAGACCAGTGTTACCAGTTGGTTACCGATGCACCCTGGAACATCCCCCAGGAAGTGGCCTGTCCTCTTACGGAATAGTTGGTAATCCTCTAAGGTGGAAGCTTTACTGCTTTACTGCCTCAGTGAGCCAATGGGACAGCCTTTGCTTAGACAAGGCCTGGGTACTGCGATTGAGATCCGAAACAGACAAGCAACAGTTTGGATAGGTGTACACTATCCGTGCCCTCAACGGGCTCGACTCGTGGAAATGCGGAGGACAAAAAGCTACTAGTTCCACTGACTGGTTTACATGGAAAAAGCTAAACCCACAGTAGCAGGTTGAATGGGCTGTGGTGCCACAGAGTGCCCTGTGCTTCACTGGGAAGATAATTGGGATGTTTCAAAGGAAGGCTGTGCAAGAACTGCCTGATTTTTTCTAGCTAGGCAGAATGGAAGCAGTGCCAGCAGTGGATATGCCAACTGTGTGCCAAAGTGTCTATCCCCAGACACTCCCAGTCTCGTTTTATGTAGAACCAATGCAGGCAGTGTGCCGTCTCCTGGGAGGCAAAGAAATTGATCTGCGCTGTCCTGAACCTGTCCCAAATGTGGCTCACAACCTGAGGGTGGAGCCCCTGGTCGGTGGTGTCAACTCCTCTCGAGTGGAGATGTAACTCTGAGTTGATCATTTCAGAAAGACAAGCTGTATAAGCAACTAATAAATGACCCGTGTTAATCCAGATCCCCAGTTAGAAATGCGTAGGAAAGAAGTTTTACAGAAATCTGGGGGTCACGATGAACACTCATATGGTCATATATGGTGACTGAGAGTGAGCAGTGGACAGTAAACAGTAAATTTTCCTTAGCGTTAACTAAATAGGCAATTCCCATTGGAAAGTCTTCAGAAAAGTCCTCACACAGAATGCAAAAGGTTCTACATACTTTTCATCAAGCTTGGCCAAAAAAGGGCCTTAGGGAAATAAAACTGTATTATATGTATACTGGCTGAGACACATAACTGAATATTTGGAAGTCTCAAACCCTTCATCCATGTCAACACTCTAATAATTTATGTTGACGCGATGAAATGCAGTGTGATCAGAGTAAAAGCACATCTCCAGAAACAAACATGTGGCCTTCACAAACAAAAAGCTTGTCTGGCTTGACAAAAAAAGAGAAAGATATATTATCAGAGTTGGTCATATAAATACAAAAGACAAACTGACAGGCCTAAACACACTAGATATACAAAATAGGTTATATAAAAATAAATGAAAAGTGACAGTGTGATTTGTTTAATATTAGATAACACTTGAAGTGAAGATCAAGGAGGAAAAACAACATTTTTTTAAAATGACAATGAATTTTTTGTCATGAAAAAAATCTTCATAAAGCTTCATAAAAAAACTAGCTTCAACTTTTTCTGTATCCTCTGGTTTTGATTTTCAAAAACGGTTATTACAATAGGAGCAATATTTCTTGTGGCACAACAGTTAGGGAATCTGTATCCTTCCCCTTTAAGACAGGTCTTACAAGATTTCTCCAGAACAGACATCCGATGCATCCTATGACGTCTATACCACAAAGGGAGTTGAGCTACAACATGTAATCATTTTGTTATCGTAATTGTGGTTGTTTTAAAAAGCCCAGGTTTTTTTTTATATCTGTGATGGGTCTTTGCAATTTTATTGCACAAAGTGCTTGTAATCTCACTCGAGGGCACATGCCTTCATTAGACACATCTTTGTGAATACCACCTTATTCACAAAATTATTGAATAAGAATCAGATGTTAACGCCTTTTGTTTTCTTTTCCTTTAAGGGGATGAGGTCCTTAGTTCTCTTGCCATTTAAAGGCCTGTCTCGTGTTTGCATGCCATTTATAAGGCAGGGCCTGCCTTGATCAGAAAATCAATAAACACAAGAATGCAGAGAACAGCTCACAGGGGAGAGGAAAAAGTGGAACACAACCAAATCAATGAAAAGCAAAATATTTTAAATGGCTAGTGTGCGCAGCTCTGATTGGGGGGGTGGCTGTCAAACCGTGTGATCGGAGGTGGAGTCAGACCCAGAGGGCTTTTAATTTCCCAGAGTGGTTCTAAAGCTGTGTCCCGCGCCTGTGGATTGGGATTAAATTAGTCCTACGATGACAGAAAGATGCATGCCAACTCCCCAGGCTCCATCCATCCTACACAGCATTGACAGCTCAGGAGAGCCCAAGAACTGTCCGTGGACGAGTGGAGCAGAAGCAAAAGCATTTTTCAAACCTCCTCTCCAACATTCCTGTAGCACATGTGCACCCGGCGCAATATTACCTCATGCAGTCAGCTCGACGTGAACAGTGTATTGACATCAGCATGGCTCTTGGTTTTGGTTACCCTCTGCACACGGTCTCTGGAGGTGGTGAACACATCAGGTTCAACGCTGAAGGCAGGTGAAGAGTTCATTCGTGTTGCTAAGTGTGGCATGTCGTATATTCCAAATGCGCTAGAATGAGAAGCATGCAGTTCCTATTTCAAATATGCCAAGTACAGAACGTGAAGAAAAAAGGGAGAGGTTTCAAATCAGAGTCAGCTTTTGGCCTTACCGATTTAAATTATATGAATGCCTGACAACCAACCTCATCGCAAAGGATGTAGTTCGGCTCATGATTTAACAGAAAATCATACGCGTTCAGTGTTAAGCGTCTTAACACTTTTATCATTTGAGTCAGTGACTGAGCTAAGTCTTTGAATGAATGTGTGATCACATCACTCATATCCAAAGACCTCATCTGTGGGTGTTACTGGTCAGTTTTACTGTTTTCCTTTGTGGTTTTGGCAGTGTGGATAATCTGGCCACATTTATGAAGAAACCATAAACTGTCAAGATTGTTTAATCAATATCCATTTGTCTCCAATGACCAAATATGTCTGTAATGTGCATCATTGCTAGGCAACATCTTGGAAGTCTGAAGTTTTTCCTGTTCTGGCATGCATGCACATTGCTCTGAAAATGGTTGTCTATGAAGCTTAATCCTTACACCTTGCTTTGTGTGTCACTCATCATTCACATTTTATTGTTTTTAGGAACAATAAAATCAATAAAATAATTTTTTTAAATAAAATAAAGTTTCTTCTTTTGAAGCCATGTGCTATTGTTTGCATTAAATTAAGGAATGTTCTCCGCCTGTCGACGGGACGGCCGTTTCCTTAATCAGAGGTGAGAGAATTTCAATATACAGGTTGAGATGTAATCAAATCTTTCTTCGGCAAGTCAGAAATCGAGTTGTGAATATGACCAGTAGGCTTCAGTAAAGTTAATAAACCACTTTTTGCAGCTACAATCCAATCAGCACCTGAGCTTTAGCGATTCCCATTTTCTGCAATCAGGAGCCGCATGTTCACTGTTTTAGCACGAAGAAAGGAAATTACATCCTTTTCAATCAGAACCATTGGAACCCACAATTTACAGCATGTTGTGTTGCAAATGGAAAAAAAAAAATGAATCCCATAGATGTATTCCGCCTCATTTTTATTAAGTTCAACGAGTCCTCCCTTAATCCAGGTGTTCACATCTCCAATTTTATTTTTGTATTTGGGTTGTCACTGCGCTCCGTGTGTTTGTGCGTTTGGGCTGGTGCATGCCGTTATTTTGCAGTTTCAGATTCTTGTTCCCCCTGGAACTGAGAGTGCTCTGCTAATGAGTGCCCCCCAGCATGCATTACTTATTTATAGGCCCCCACACCCCCGAGGCAGCCTGCCTTTTGCCGCCTGTTTTTTCCTCTTTTTTTCTGTTGTAATCCTTCCCTTTTGTCTGGGGGAGCAGCTCTTTTTCTCCTTCGCTCTGTTTTGCACCGTCAGATGCCGCACCACCCTTGGACATTAATATTCATGGCAGTGTTATTTTTCTCATAAATTCCATCCTGTGTGGAAATTGGGTGGAAATAAAAGTGCGGACACTGATGTACGAACACCAGAGAGTGGAGAAGCAGCTCTCTGGGACAGACATCTCTCTGGGACAGACCACTCCAGGCGGCCTGAGGGGCTTCGCGTCGACATCACAGCACCGCGCGCCGGAGACCTGAGCCCTCCAATCAACCCGAGGCAGCGCTCAAACTTATTTTGCCTTTCATTTCTTTTTCATGGCTGTATCCTTCTCCAGATCGCTATCTAATGGCACTTCACACCCAGTCACCGCCGTCCGCACATAAGAGCACTAACGCCAACAGCAGAGGACGCTCAATGTGCGTGCCATGGAAAATAACTCATTTACACACTATTCCCAAACAGAACACTCCGATACACATCATCATAGTTTCTCTTGTCAACAGACCCGGCGTGTTAAAGTGGCACTTTATGGTAAACGAAACTGGGTCGCCCAAAAAAAGCTCTCTATTGATTTTGTTCCTCTGAATTTAAATTCTTATTAATTGGAGAACTAACAAATATTGTCAACGCTGTGGCAAATTTGTGAGTCGCGCGATCATCTGTTCAGTAAACAAAGGTAGGCAGAGTTAAGTTGACCTATTTTACTGATGTGTTGATTTAATTGTGTGGATTGTTAATACAACAACATTAAAAAGCTGTCACTGTTCCACATCTCTAGGGGATTGGAAGAAGGCACCGAGTTCCATCTTTAGTCATAGCACCCCTTTCATTCAGTTTCATTTCAAGTCAGTTTCATTTCATTTTTGCATTCAGTACAAAGTCAGCTACTGGCTTCTTGTTTACGGTTGCATATGAAGAATTCTCCTAAAAAACTGCAATGGCAAAGGTGTAGATAATATTACGACACAGTATCCTCACAAAGAACAAACAATCTTATACTAATGAGCACAGCCACGTGAGACAGAGCTACTCGCAGTGCTTCTATAAAATCAACAGCAGTCTGCATAAAAGCTTATAACTGGTGTTAGTTCTCATAGCCCATATTCTTTGTATAATGGAAATTAAATCACTTCAGGGCCACGCTGTGTGCAGTAAGACGACCCCTTTCGATGTTTTTGTCAAGTTATTTTTCCTGCCGGCATGTGGTATATACCGCAGCACAAAGACACTCATTCAACGCGGACAATAATACAGGTGGTACGAAGGAAGGCTTGGATCATTTTTGCATGTAAAAAATACGCAACGATATACCAACCGTTCCAGCGTTAAGTAAAATAAGTTGTTTTTTTGTTTGTTTAATGGTTGAAGTCAGTCTTGTTTGTTAGCTTATCTGCAGTTTTAGACTTTTTTAGACAGTTTTTCTGCTCTAATTTTCTCAGGGAAAAAATAAAAATCCCACTAAATTTATGGAACTTCACCATTTGTTACAGAATGCTTGAATATTGATAAGCTTGTTTGTCATTTTTATTCATTCATTCCGTTTGATTTAAGGATACTGGGGGGATTCTACCTGAGTAATTACTATCTCTAAGGTTGGTTTTACCGTTTCTTCAAATTGTGCCTGATGTTCTGCTTCTTTCATCTAAAGCTCTAATTAATAAAGCAAAAACTGGGAAACTTCTGAAAACTGTTGTCCACCATCACTTCTTTTGATCTGGAATAATCGCGTGGAGGTTGATATGGAATCCACTGCCCTGCTTGCAGTTCACTAAAACAAAAAGGACAGATCCTTTCCCCTAAGCTTGTAATTGCTTGCTGGGTTCAAAGGCTTTGCTATTTTTATTATGAAGAATCTCTTTTCTAATTATGTATCCACGGTGGTACCGCATGAATTTATATATAAATTTACATATGTTAATGTGATTGTTTATTTGCTTCTTGTATACCTATACTTTTGCTTTATTTTCTTAATGAACACCGAGTTCAGAGCTAATGTGTGTCGTCCCACATAAAATGGCACAATTGGTGTAAATTGAGGGAAATGTTTGTGAATTTGTGACAGACGCTTTATTTGAACAAAAGCTCATCTGTGCAAACAAACACCTCCCTTCAGATAACATGAATGGCCACATTTAAGCACAGATAGCATCATCCACTTATTTTTAATTAGCAAAACAAAAACACCATGCTTGTAATTTCAACATTAAGTTATAATCCCATCTTCTGAAATCCTCTCAGACTGTGTCAAAAAAAGTGCAAATATATACAAAACACTTCATTGCAGCCAGCGTTTCAAAGGATTCACTACTACAATTCCTTCAAAAACAAAAACCAAAAAAAAAAAACCAAAACAATAATTTAAAAAAACAAATAACATTTTAACAAATAATTATACAAAATATATTTATATATTTATATATAATTAAGGAATAGGCAGAGCAATCACCCATCAGTCAAGCAGTCACTCAGAAAGTCACTTCCTCTCTGGACACATCATTTATATATTTTTTATATCTTTGAAATTGTAAACAAGTTTTTTTTTTTTTTCCTTTTACGTCAAAATGTATTCAAACATTTGGGATAAATGAACGAACAAAAACAACAAATAAATTAAAACCTCAATTTATTAGAGACAAATGTTTTACTAGAACACTGACTGAAATGTAGCCATGGAGCAAAAAACGGACAAATATCTTCTACAGTATCTAGCGAGAAACACCACACGTTTTTGCACCGACTCCTCTTTCACCTCACGATTACAGGTGCCTATTTTATTTTGCTGTATATACCACATGACAATGACACATCGTAGCATCTGCAGTGGCTCTGAGTTCTGTCGCCTCCGCGTTGGAGCTGTGCAGCGCTAATCCACTCCACCAATGCCATTTGCATTTCTTAATAGACTGTTGATTTTATTTCACCCCAAAAACCTGATCGCTTGTTTCTCTGTCCTCATTTCTTCGGGTTGGCTTACAGAATTCATGATACCCGTCTAAAGTCCTGGAGACATGGTTCCGATCAAGAAGTGTTAAATCAAATAAAATTCATCGCTGCGTTTTTTTTCTCTCCCTTCCTTCCCCCAGACCTCTGCAGATTTATTATTATTTTTAATTTCAGAAAGTGGCTCCATCAGAGCTTTGATATTTGTATTTCACCTACAGTGCTGACACAGCAGCCCTCAGATGAAGTATGAGGCGTTTCCGCTCCCCAACACAGACATAACTGCAGCACAGACCAAGATGCAAACTGTGACCCCATTCCCTTCATTAAAAAAAATAAATGAAAATTCTCAAAAAGGTTATTCCTAAATGATTATCGCTGCTGCTATTTTAAATATTAATGAGCTTTACAACCCATTTGCAAATATCTCATCCCCAGAAGCTATGTTAAAGCTAAACATGAGTTAAAAGATTCGACTGGGTGTCGCCATACAGCTCTCTTGCGTTAAAACAGTAAAGACTTAGAGGTAATGTACGATAGGAGGCGGTGGGAAGAGAGGTTCTGCAGTCTTTCTCAGGTGAGAGATTTCAAATGAGCCCAATTAGCCGCCTCTGACTTACCATCTTTATAACAGAAAACAACATGCGAATATAAAACAAATGGACCTAAAAAATTTGGATCTTTAATTGTAATTTTTGTAAAATCAGACCATGTGGATATATTATTAAAATTACATACTATTGTGAAATACTGGTAACTTACTGGGCATCCATATAAAGCATTACGGCTCCTCGGGCCTAATGTCAAATACCAATAATTTTTCATTTCAAGAACAGGTGAATGGATTTACTTTTGGGTGTTAGTATTTATTATGAGTCCTAGACCGTGTGCACTACAGTATAAATGATGGCATAGAATCATTGGCTAATTTCAGCTGCAGTTTGAAATGGATAAAAAAGGGCATCTTTCTCAGCTCCTCACTTCTGTTTTTGGTACAATGCAGTTAAGGTTGCCTACAAATATGGCCACTGTGGTTTTTCCACTTCTTTCCCCAGGGTCTTCCAAAAAAGAAGTTCTTGGGTTTATTTAATCCACATCTCGTGTGAGTCTTTCCACTTTCCTCTCGGAACCATCATTCAGATGCAAATACAGGTAAACACTAAATATTAAACTAATATCCTGCTTTCTCAACAAACAAAACAAGTAATCAAAAATCACCATTCAACAAACCCCTCCGCTTGTGGTAGTCGTGTTTTACACATGACATAATCAGTTAAAGTAGGGCATTAGGTTTCAGCCAGCAAAATGTAGCCGTCTACATTCTATTGTGATTTTTTTTTAAAAGCTAATAAATATTATCCAATAAATACTCCCTCAGCAGAAAGGGCAGAACTCAGAACCACAATATAATATTTTCAGGCTTACTTATTTCACCCCCTGATTCCTGTCCGTTTACTCTCCTCAGCAGGGATGTGCCGCAGCTTAGGAGACCATGGCAACACAGTGGCGCACTTCTGATGTGGAAAGAGTCCTCACTGAGTGACGTCGTCACAACCCACGTCAGACGCCTAAATCATTTAATACACTGCGTGACAAACTGCTGTAGTTTCCAAGAGTTAAGGGACATTTTTTGTGACATACTGCGCAAAATTTTCCCCCCAAATTTGAAATCAACACTCATTGGACTGAGACAACGACAGATTGCGACATGGAATATTGTTACCTTGGTTGTGGTAGGTCAAACACCAATTTCAAAGTTTCAGCTAATTATTTTAGGGGTGACGTATAAAAACGAACAGGCCCCAACCAACCTCACAACGCCAATCTTCACATAGCATTTACAACCATAGTTAAACATTTTATTGAACTTTATATAGAGCTTCACATAACATTAACTTCATGTCTCTGCCTGCTTTGTCTTGTGCTTGGGGTTGTGTCACCTACATGCCCAGAAAGTTATTTTGAATATAGCTAAACTCTGCTGACAGTTAAGTGAAATATTAGATTAGATACTGAAAAAAACATAACTGGGAGTCCTATGGTACATCTTGCCAAAATGGAATTGGTGAGTACATCTAATGGCTTTGTTGTTGAACAAAATTTATTGCTCTCAATGGATCAACCAAATTTGGAAATGCCTGACATCTGTAAAATGGGTGTGCTTTCCACGACAGCAATGCAAACTGTCCATGAAACGTCATATTGTCTGATTGTTACGGAAACACAGTGGTACGAAACACAGGAACGCAGATTCCATTAGCTGGCCAATCAGAGGTGGACGGCCCAATAAAAGACTTTAAAACCCTGCTATTGCAACAGAAAGGCAAGATTTTCTGGACTCTGTGCCTCATCCTATCAGGACAACACTTGTCCTACTTCCAGAGTCAATTTTGGCCCCAAATTCAAGTAAAAAAATAAAATAAATAAAAAGGCGCTTTTTTTTTTGTTATTAGGTCTGTGGTGGCGGAGAGGAAAAAGGGGGGTGCCAGTTATAAACGCCCCCCCCCCATCCAGCTCCGATACTCCCTTCAATGCATTTAGTTTTTTTCAGGCCACTGGTGATCCTGCATTTTGGTCTCTTCCCCGTGAGGAACTAGTCCTCTTTTACTCGCACAACAAAAAGACAGCCGCAGGGTTCACCTCTCTTCTGATAGGAACCACAAGGGTCCTTCCGGCAGCTGTAACATCTTAACTTCTGCAACATCCAATATTTCTCAGATAGCATCCCCAGACCAAACTCTGTTCCGGAATGTACACTGAGAAGCTGGTTGTTATTTCACTATCTTTATCATAATCCTTATCTTTATCGTTATTATTCTCATTTATTAGCTCAGACCAAAACTATTCTTTCCATGGCACTAGCTTGGCAATTCATCACAGTTTCCAAGGCAACTGTATGTATGCCTTTCATGGAATGTATCTCATAAAATCCATAGCAGTCCACTTCCAAAAGACCAGGCAGTTTCTTTAGGGTCTTTCATTGAAAAAGCCAGTGTGGAGGAAAAAAAACTAACAAAAAACAATCACTGCAGGTCCCACTGGCATGGCAGATAGAAGTCTATGGGATTGAGGGTTTGGCCACAGAATCTGGTCCAAAACAGTGGGCTCTGTAAGCTGTGCTGTGGTTCTTGGAGTTGATTGTCCAGTGTCTTACATTGTCCCCTTATCAGCACACGCAAGTTCACCGACCTCCCATCCCCCTTCCCAGAACCCCGCCCCAAGCCGCTCGCCTCAGCTACTGCCTGACATCAGGTTGATGGCTTGTTCCAATTTGTGCCGCAGTTTGTGTTTGCGGCAGTATCCGTCTCTGTCCAGCGCTGTCAAGATCTGCAGAGCAAGGGCAAACGGGTGACCGAATGTATCATTAGCTGACACAGCAAGCATTTAACAAGCTTGTAGTTTTGTATTCATGTATTTAGCATTGTTAGAAATGTATAAGCCAAAATAAAGCAACAAATTGTCATTCTATAAAATGCAATCAAGTCAAGGATACCCGCAAGGTGGCAACAGCTAACACTAGGCCGTCATTCACCCACAAACAAAACCCACCTCTTCCTTGTACTTGTTAATATAGAAATACAGTTCACTGAGGGCGCTGAGTGTGTTGAACTCATTAGCATGGAGACGAGACTGTTCAACCAGATAAGCATCCATGTCCTGATCACTAATGCTGGGCATCTTGCTTATATCCCGGTAATACCTAAAGAAAGGAAAGTCAAATTAAAACGACTATAAACACTTGAATGAAAGTGGATGTAGATCTGACATGATTTAAAAATCTGGGTGCTCTCTGCATTTCATTTTAAAATGTAACGTCAACTATGCAAACAATATTAGAAGTAAACTAATGCCATTTTGTGCCAGCAATGGAATGACTCTCACCGTTCCACCCAACCCTTGTAGTTGGGGATGTCCTTGGCGTAGAGCAGCTTGTTGGAGGGGGAGTCCTTGCCCAGACGGTGCTCGGAAGTGGAGCACGAGTCCATGAAGGTCTGGGCCACCACTGACAGGCAGGCATCTGTGATGCTGCTCTTGTGGATGTCAAATACAAACTGTGGGTTCTTGATCACGTTCACCCAGAAACGCAGGGGTAGACTGTCAAAGACAGGTGAGAGATGAGTGAGAGAGGTGTGTAGAGACAAGATGACTGAAGAGCTAGCAGGCAAGAGGAAATGTTTACTGCTGTTAGCAATAATATTTGCAGTGAAAAAAGATTTTATGCGTAAGATTCGCAGCAAGAAGGCACATATCATGATTACACCCATTGACCTGAAGTCAGAAGAATTAAAAGAGTATGTGTCTGCTCACAGACTACATCTTCTCCTCTAGCTGTGGATAATATTTTTGGGGAAAGCTTTAAACGGCCTGAAGCTGGGACCTGCACGTGGCGGTGTGGCCCTCGCCATATTATGCGCTGAAGTTCCACGCTGCAGCTCACCAGTTGCTCTTCCAGGTGTGGCGCACATCTGGGTCGCTGATCTGCCTCCGGTCCGCCTGCTCGTCAAGGAAGTCGAACATGTACTTGATGGCCAGGGGCAGGGCGCTGCCTCGGTGGGCTGTGCTGAACACCGTCTCGAACAGGTCGTCCACAAACTTCTGCAGAGTGCCCTGTGGCGACATCGGAACACCACTTACACCGCTGCGATCACGTGGCAAGTTCAACGTGCAGGGTGTTTTACGCAGAGACAAAGCGAAAACACTCAGGGAAAGGATGGAAGGATCTGAAGCGGAATCAGGCCAGTCACCTTGGTAGCCAGCAGGCGGGTGAGGTAGATCTCAGAAACCATCTTGCTGCCACGGTCGCCCTCTCGCTGGTCGACATGCTCGTGGTTTTTTACCAGGTGCCAGAGTTTGGTGCCCGTCTCTTGGTCGGGGGTGATCATAGGGGCGCGGGAACGAAGGCTGTCTGGGCTGCTGGAGGTTCTCAGCAGGCTCTCTGAATAACACAAGCAAGGAGGATACACAATAGTTGCTAAAGAAAAGTTTTAAACCGGATTTACGAGTCGAGACACGACTGAATGGACTAGAGCTGGTTCTGGAGGGGAGATGGCTGCTGTTTACCGTATCGGCTCAGCGAGCGGGTAAAGGTGAAGGAGTTGGCAATGTTGTAGGCAGAAACTTGCTTCTGGACCAGTGCTACCGGTGAACCATCAGTCACCTAGAGGGAAAGTGCAATATAGTGAAAAATCCCTTTCTATGTTAGTGTTGACTCTTTGAAACTAGGGCATAGTTGATCAGAGTAATGAATGATCTAGATCTTTGATATTACACTTCATGCGTTTGAGCGACGGTTGACTCAGGCCTGTCTGCCATTAGAAGTGCACCAACCTGGTAGTGAGCCAGTGTGTTGAGTCTCTTCCAGTCACTCTCAATCTTGGTAGTGATGTCCTCATCTTGAAGAATGACTCGAGTCAGACGCCCCTGTCGCCACTCTGGGGGGTATCATGTTTAAAAAATAATCGTCAGTTTTCATTTAATGTTTCTGCGTTCAAATTTTACATTTCAAACGTGCATGTGTTTATTATTTATCTGGCAAGATCATTTGTTATAAAACTAATGTAATATCAACATAGTTTCAAAATAAAAACCTTTCGCTCATTAAAGCATGCTTCGTTTTAAGAAAACGTTTCAGAGCATCAGAAAACAAATTCATATCCAATATCGGTCTAAATATTTCATCGAAAAAGAAAACGTTTTACACAAGAGGTGAAAAAACACTCAATCTCTCTCCTATTCATAAAAAGCCTGTGTGGAGCTGATATCCAGGCCTGTCTCAGTTCAGCTTACCCAGGTCCATGTCTTCGGCCTGGGGTCTCTGGGAGAACGGGATGCCCTTGTACACGGCGTCCAGCAGCTTGTCCTTCACTTGGGTGACGGTGTCGCAGTTCAGCACCTTCACAGGGATTTCGGTGCCGGCCTCGCCCTCGGGCATGATGCACATCAGGGTCTGACCATGAAGAGACACCAGACGCTTGAGTGGGGCCAGAGAATTCAGAGTAGGGAGAGCGGGCTGTCCGGCATGTCCTCACATAGAAAGACAATGCCAGTGCCCACACGCCTAGGCACCATAACTGAATCAGATCCACTTCATAATCTTTTCCCAACAGGAAACTCGGTGGACTCCAGTTACTTAGACTTGAGCTCCTTTGCAATTTCCTCTGATGTTTGTTTTTCATAAATCAGCTCAGATGCAAAGCGAACAGACTTAATATAACATTTGCAGCATTCCTTGGCTGATGTAAAGATAGCCCCCCTGGAGATAATGACTGTGGCATTTATAATGTTATGAAAAGCGTACATGTCATTTACCCCAAAATAGTTGCTTGAGATGCTATTTTGTGTGGGTAAGTATGTGTCAACCAAACAAAGTAGAAATATTTATGCGAAAACTTGTAAGGGTCAATAGAAAATCTTATTACATGAATCACCAGGAAAAAAACAGGTATCGCAATGAGATACAAGACCGGTGACAAATCCGGTGGGAACGACTTCAAGAAAATTCCTACAAAATAAGAAATCGAAAAGACCAAAGGACCAGAAGAATTGATACATTGAAATAGACGCACAACATTGAACCACATGGAAAACTACTGCAGCATTCAACAGAGTTGAGTACAAAAACATTTCACAGGGCTCAGGTGGTCAAGACCACATGACGAGAGTCTGAATTGCAGTTTATCCGTAAAATGACATTAGGGCTAAAAACTTCAATAACCAATGCAGATACCCTAATGACATTCTAACTGGCTCCGTTCTCATCCCCATTGTTATGGTTTCCTAACTTGTGTGCTTGGTGTGTAAATCAGGTGATTTATATATTTTGCAGCAGGCAAAGGCAGCATATGTACTCCTGCCACTCACTGATCATTAGCAAAGTCAATTTCCAGCCCTCTGCCATGAAAAGAAAAATATTTAACAAGTGAAGCATTTCTGATTAAAAACCAATTACACAGCAAATTAAGGCAGGAACAGGCAGGCAAGCTATATTTAGGATGGCCAGTCAAGTTTTGGACAGTACACAGTAAAAGTGAATTTCTCTTGTTGTTGTGCTGTTAGGATGGGACCAGGGCAGTAAATAACCACCCTCCATTACAACTGTAATTTCATTTATGTCAGCCATGACTTCGAGGGATGCTGTAGTGGGGCTCGCTGTTCTCCAATTTCACATTCCAACACCTTTTCACATTAACGGAACCGGACTGATAGTCGTTTTCACAACAGTTCATTGGTTTAGTGGGATTAGAATTAAATGGCAGATAGACAGCAATTGATCTCAGGCCGTTCGTGAAACATCACACAACCAAAAAGTCTACAACACAAAGATAACAAAATAAAGAGATGGGAGCGGTATGCACAGGTCAAGGCGAGTTAAAATGTTGTTGGAGGTCCCTAAGGGCTTGTGAGACAGACAGCCCAGCAGGGAATCCCTGTCTCTTTAAGAGTAATTCTTATGACATCTGCCATACATTTCTGGCTATTGATTTCTTCCATGGGAGCAGACAAAGAAGTCATTTCTTGAAGACTATAGATACGATGGTTAGAAATGTGAAATGTCGCTTATTTCCCCCACAGCATCCTACTGAATATACTGATATTCTTTACACTGAGGAAATCATTAATTGTTTAGTCATAGTGTTGTCTTGTGGTGGAACCTGGAAGTTCTCATCGAAGAGAACGATGTGTAGGCAAGGGTGCACTTCAAAAGCAGACAAAAAGACATTGTGCATTGCGTGAACCGTCACTGGCCCACAGCAGGTCAATATTGTGATTGAGCACACCAGAGGTACAACCTCAACGCCCACATCTCTTTTGGAAGTCACGTAATTAAATGAATACTTCTGCTTTTAAGAAACTGTAATTAACATCTTTCCTTTACTCTTGCGTTTCATTCTATAATCTCACAAATGGAGAACCTTTCCAAGTGCTCTGACAATGCTGGCAGGTTTGGCAATGTTGCTAAGAGCGGGTCTGCCATGCAGAGTGAGGCAAATCGAGCCGTGGCGTTCCAGCAGCCTAATGTGGGGGAGCTCGGGGAGAGGCTCACCAGCTGTTTGTAGTCGATCTGCTGGCGGATCAGCTTGTCTTCGCTCAGGGAATAGCGCGCCTCGCCGGTGATGGCATCGATGGGGCCCTTCTCCATCTGCTGCTTGATGGCACAGTACAGCATGAAGAGCGGCTCTCCAGCACACTCCTGCGAGAGGGGGCGAGGGGGTTTGGGGAGGTGCGGAGGGAGACGGAGAGAGAGGCGGAGGAGGGTGTAGTCAAACGGCCGATCACTCTTCATTCCGAGCGGCATTTGTGAAGAGTGAAGAAGTCACCAATTACCCACTTAAAAGCTTGTGATGACTAAACACTGATACTGAGAGAACACTATGATTTAGTCCTTAGGCACGATTAACTTGACATTATTAATTACAGTGTGACATCCTGACTCACAAGCTACACAAGCAGAAGGGAGTTCTTAAAAATCTTGGGCTGAACACAAAGCGCTTGTCAGCGACAGCGTCTGTAACAGCGCACTAAATCATTCCCTTGCTTAATATTCAAATCCAGGTGCTGGTCAAATACTATCTTTACCTGTGAGCCTCACTGATGAACACGGGCGACTTTCGGGGCATGTTAAATGACATTTTGCCAAGCCTCGCAGGGGTTTTATATTAATTATGCCGTTAAGCTTTTTTTTTTTAACCTAAAAAGCTGGATTTGTTTTGGATCAGAAGCCTAAAGAAGGATTTTTAAGATTAGAATGCTAAATATGTGATCACATTCGCTGTACAAGTACTTGAAAAATGTGTTTATCCAAGCTAATTGCCTCCAAAATGATATGGACGAAGAAATTGTATTTTGCTGTGAAAAATCTAAAGCAGGAAGTCACGTTGTATCATTAACATTTCAGAGTAATTGCTGAGGGAGGCCCAAAATACGGCCAAACCTCTGTCACATCTGCGCTGATCTAACTGTTATATTTGGATGATAACCAAAACACATTTCAATAGTTATTGGGAGCTAGTGGACTCAGTAAGCCAAGATTTCATGGCTTGTTTTTAAACCAAAATCTTAGAAAAAATCTCTTCGGCCCCAGAGATAAAGGTGCGACTAGCGTGTAATTATCTTCTGAACATTTAAGGTGCTGGGTTTTTTTTTTTTTGTTGATAAAAATGTTGTTACAAAAAGTGTAGCCACTTCAAAGAAATGTAAGCTTTGATAAGTCATTCACGAAACCACCCATTAACTTTAGGGTTAAGTTTTTAACAAAATCTGATTGTTTAACTTTGCTTAATGTATGCTTAATGTAAGCATGTATACCCAACTGTGAAATTACCCTTCTATGACAGAAATTCGCTCCAATGCATCCTGGAGTGTGACAGCCAAGATTACCTTGAGGAATCGGTGGAGCAGAAATGTGAACCAGTTTGTGAGCATCTTTTCAGCCACCGACTCCGTTCTACAGGAGGAGAGAAAATGCCACACTCATCAGTCTGCGACACAACATGCTAACTGACACAAAGTCATCTGCAAAGAGCCCTCACCGTCTGAGGAGCAATTTTGGATGGTTTCGGTTTTCCAGGTTCTTCTCGATGAGATCAGCCAAGAGCTGCTTCAGGACCATGGTGGCATACTCCATGCGCCCTTGCAGCGCCGCCATCAGGAGGGAGGCCACATTACCGCGGTCACGCATTGAGAATGAGCGCTGGGCTTCTAGTGTGTGGATGAAGGTCAGCAGAAACATCTTGTTGTGCAAAAGCTGGCTGAAAAGACGAAGCGCCTTCTCCACATTGGCTGGAGACTGCAACGAAGATAAAGCAGAAAAAGGGTGGACAACACAGGCATATGGGACACAGAGAAAAGGGGGAGGGAAAATACAAAAGTGTATAAGTGGGGAGAGAGAGAGAGAGAGAGATGAAGGGGCAAACTGTTAAACACAGAAGCTTGTAATTTAAGGTGCATTAAAAGAGTTTACCTTACTCATTAACAGGAGTGTGTAATTAGAATATGCTTCCCTGCTGACTATTTTATAAACATTTTTAGTTTTAGGTAGCTTCTAGGCAAGTGTTTCACTGGGAACACATGGGGCTTATGATTTGATTTAACCACTAGTTTTAATTAAAAGACAGTAAGAATAAGGTTTATAGGATCACTACTGAGAGACACATACTGCTGGCAATGAGGCTTAGGAGACTTTTAAAAGGGGATACTATTCGTTGATATTACTTGGCTACAGAAGCCACTACATAAATGTAAGGAGCCCATTTGTATCTTCCACTCAGTAGTGCACTGCTGACTACGTGAGACCGGACCAGCACTCCATTCTGCTTTCCCCGCACTCTTACGTCCAGTTCCTTCAAGACGGGATGCTCCTCAATGCCCGGGAACATGACTCTCATGGTGTACGTCCGGTACTCCAGGAAGGGGATCTTCACTCCATCCATGTCGTTGGTCAGCTCCTGGATGTCTGTCTGAAGCTCTGCAAAAGCTGCCAGGACCAAGCCATGGAAGATAATGTTAGGCTGGTGTTGTTCTGTCCAGTAATTGAATGTAATTCCTAGGGGTTGACACTAGGGTTGGGTAATCAAAGGGTCTTAACGATAAGATAGGCATCATGATATAAAGGTCTGCTTTTCTGTTTCATGTTTATTCCTTAAAATATATTTCTTTAAAAATAATGAACAGTAGATCATTTAAAAATAGAATGCCAGTTTTATAAATCCTTAAAACAACATCTCTCAATTCAAGTGGTGGTCGTTGGTACATAAACATAAAACAATGGTACATAAACAGATTTCCAAATTTGCGATTTGTGCTTTTTCTCCATAACTGCCTAATGACCAATCTGAGATACAATAAAATTTCTACTGTGTAAAAGTTAAGTGTTTTAAGATGATTTTAAAATAATGTTTTTTCCAGCTAGTTTAATGGATCAACGGCAGTGAAATGTAATGGCACACTGATGCAAACCTAGCTTAGGTATTAGCTAGCAAACACTAGCTTATGTATTAGCTTTAGGTATTAGCTAGCAAACACTAGCTTATGTATTAACTTTAGGTATTAGCAAGCAAACACTAGCTTAGGTGTTAGCTAGCAAACCTAAGTCAACTTGGGCAGTTAGCTAGCATTTCATGATAATGTTTAAATGTTAGTTGGCTTGATGTTAGCTAGCTTGCAACTAGAGAACATATCTAATTTTGGCTAGCAGACCAATAGACATACATTCTGAAATAACCATACAGCAGTGTAGACTGTTGAAGAATAATTAGTTACTACCAGACCTGCACTCTCGAAGGAGTTCCAGCCTCTCCACTGAGTTTACAGCTCAGCATTGTGCAGTATTATTTATGTAACTGGGTCACGTATCAGTATATCTGCGTTTTCAGAACAATTTTCCCTACAATTCCCACTTTTCTTACGCGGGTAAAATGTAGAATTCTGCTTTACTTTTGTAATAAATATTGTCAGAAGACCGTTACATTTAAAATGTTTTTATTATCTAAGGTTGTTTTAGTAACACATTTGCTAGCAAGAGAGAAGAGATTATTTGAATTTGGAAGTTTGGGTGTCAGCAGCTCCCCCCCCCAAAAAAAAGCAATCCAGAGACCAACACAATGAGTTTTGTTACATCAAAATTGATTGATCAGCTGCAGGAAGATTGTGCGACGATGTCCGCATCCAATTAGAGAAATCTGCCTAGTTTTCTTTCAATAAAGCGTTGGGGATTATTACGTTTACTAATGGCCTCTGTATATTTCCTACTAGCGTAAACATGCCTTAAGGGAAGCAAACAATTAAAATATGAATGGGATTATTGCACAATTCAGTCCTTTCAAAAAACACAGTTCACAAGGGCCAAATGCTGACAGTGCTCAATCCAATGTGGGGACACAACACAATAGATTATTTCTTTGTAGCAGTATAAACCACGTGTGCACACCTACACTAACAAACAACCAAATCAACCTTTTTTTTTTGGTAGAAGGATATGAACACAATGCTCTAAAGCACGTCTAAATGCCAGGGAGGACAGCGCGAGTGGAGGGAGTAGTAGTGCAGACTTACCCTCCTTGCACTCCAGCGCCACCCTGGACTCCAGGTTGTCCATCTGCAGCTGCAGGCGTTTGAGCGTGCGGTCGGCGTCGCGCGTCTTGCGCTTGTAGGCGATGAGCACCGCGATGATGGCGATGAGGAGCACGCCTCCTCCAGCCCCGATGCCGATGATGGCTGGCAGCGTTAGGGTGCTGTCTGAATATATGTGCAGGGTCCCTGGGGAGTATTCCAGACCTCCCACTAAAATCTGGAGGGACGAACACGCATGCCGTGCAGATGGTCAGCATTAGAAGGTGTCTGTCCGTACAGAGCTGGTTAGCTACACATTCCGGGGGCCGAGGAGATGAAAGGTGTTTTACCTGTCCTTTGGGAGTCTGAGGCCCGCTGTAGGTCATTTGGCCAATTAACTGCCGTTTCCTACAGTCTTTGCTAACGACTTTCACCTTTACAGGTTCGTTATACCCCTGCCCTGTTCAATTAATTATTGAGTACTGCATTGTGTATTGTGATGAACCCACATTGTGGTCAATATATTCCAGGTGAATAATCCTCCCGTCTCCTCCATCGCCCCAGGGTACCACGCTATTTCTCACCTCTGTACTAACCACTCGCCCCACACTAATCTGCTCTATGATTTGAAAACACCTCTTCCTGTCTCACAGTGGCTCTTATTGATCATGTTAAATTGGGTCTGAACATTTCATGGAGACAAAATCTGAGGCAAATGGCAAAGAACTAGTTCAGGCATGCTGGTACCCTGCGTATCAATATCTAAAGACTTGGCTGATGCCTCCCAAAAGTTTTATTTTTTAATCTCGTGATTGGTTTTGATCATGCGACTACTGATGTAAAACTATAACATTTTATTTTAAATTGAAAATGTATTTAATCTTACTAGAACTCGCTGCTCCCCAGTGAGATCTGGCGAATCACAAAGCAGCTGGGACTCCGAGACAGTTAACATACAGGGGGTTTCTCCAATCATCACGCTGTAATTAAGTCGGACATTCCCTGGAGCGGGCGGTATCAGATTCTTCCCCTGTTTTGAAGAAAGTTATCAGTTTAGTGGCTAGAACAATGACGCCTCTAGGAGATATTAACAGAACTTGTTTTTGGAAGCTGTTCGACAGTCCCTAATCCCCAATTGGCATTAATATCATCTGGAGCAATCTGAGATCCAAAATTAAATCACAGTTGAAAAGGTGTTCCACGTTACCTTGCCATAAGGCAACGACTCACTTTGAGGATGATTGGGGACCCTGGCTTGACTTCCAGTATCCCAGAGCTCCCCAGCGGATCAAAAGTGGGATTAGGGTAGTAGGTAAACGGAGTCCCATTAAGAATGAGTAAAGATGACACGTGATCCAGGATGAAGCCAAACTCATCTGGATGCAGGCCAGACTCTGGAGCTTGACGCTTGGTGTACACTATGCCAGGAGCCAGACAGGTCATTACTGAGTCATTCACAACAGTGCACACCTGGAGAGATAAGGAGAGCAAATGTGTCACGTCCAGGTCAGTAAAAACATACCGCTAACATCACAGGCGTGTCATAGTCTAACCTTTCTTCACACCAGTTTTTGCACGTGAAGACCGTAACAAGGAAAGACACTTTTAATAGCATCTGAAATAAAACAAACTGCCGTAAATGTCACTCACGTTGTTTGTCTCCAAACCCCCATATTTAGCGCGCACTTTGGGCTCCTGAATGGTGAGCAGGTTGCTGCCGGTGACTGTGATTGAGGTGCTCCCACTGAAAGACAGACATGCGTCAGAAGCCGTAGAGAAGTAGGCAGGGTCAAAGACCTGTACGTACACTAACAACCAGTATCGACTTCAGTAGTATGGAAAAGATGCGTTTTATTTTTATTTAAATCGTATTAAGACCAAACACGCTTTTCAATTTTCTGTCTGATTATTATTATTAAAAAACAGTGTTGGTGTGGCAGATATCTGGACTGCATTGAAGTGAGATTACTTCGCTGCCTGCAGTCGATATGGTTTATTTGGCTGAGAGAGAACTGCTGGGGATTTTGAGCGAGTGGATAGTTTACTGGCCCCTCGGGCTGCAACGTATTAGGAATTTATATTTATATACACTTGAGACCTCATCAGTCCTTGTATATTACTTTATAAAAAGTGTCGTTATGAAATTGTTACGAGGAGACCTTATCTGTGTCCGAGTGTGGCTTTCAAGATGACCATTTTAATCTGCAGGAGATTTGTGCCCGAGGTATCTCTTGCAGTAATGGATATTCTTTTCCTTCGTATTTCCCCCTTGTGGGGCTGCTACGAGCGTCACGGTTGGTCCTGCAGGCAGTGCCGAAGCCAATGGGAGGAGGGGACTCACTTCACAATGCTCCAGTTGGGCTCAATGCTACTGACGGTGGGGTCCTCCGTATAAAGGTAACGAGTGTCGGTGCTGGTGATCTCTGCTTTGTCAATGAACAGCCTGATGGGTGATGGGCCCGAGCCGGACTGAGACGGCGGAGTCACGCACACAATGTCCCGATTGGTTCTCCTACAGAAACAAAAACATGCCTCACACGTTGTCTTCAGGTCAAAATCAAAGCAAATAAAACATTTCATAAATGTTGATCATAGACCTGTGCAATGTGTGTTATGTTGCATGTAAAGTTTAGAGGGACAGACAGATAAAGCTCTGGTAAGGACATCTGATCTTTGTGACGAAGGGCGTCATTACTGTATTCACCTGACGAATAGACATTCCCCCTGCCCAAGGAAAACAGTCACTGCACTTCCAGCATCCAGGTGTCTTCCCAAGACAGTCAACCGAGTCCCTCCCGACAGGGGTCCCTTCTCTGGGCGGAGCCTGTTAAAACTGGGGGTCTGGGGAAGGAACATTGTGTCAGTGGACCCTAGACTGGTAACACCAGTATCGCCCATTGGTAAACCTCCCCCGGGAATGAAAAGGGCCAGGGTACAATTAAAGATCCCTGGTCTCAGAAACCAAAGAGAAATTCAATTAACAACAGAGGAAGGTCTGTTCAGCAAAGCATTAGACGCTGAGACAGAGACCGAGACCGAGACAGAGTGGTGGAAAGCTCAAAATTAACGATGTCTAAATAGATGAGGACCCACTGATATCAAGAAAGGGGATGCAGAGACTGCCAGAGAAGGGCAATCAGTTTTTTGGCTGCTGTAAGGCCAGCCAACCAGATCAGTTTCTGTCTGAATCAAAAGAGAAGGTTTGTCATCTGATAACATTTTAGGTAAACAAGGGAACTCCCTAACATACAAGCCAGAAGAGAACTACTTCCAAAACACAGAACTCCAGGACATACCCATGAAACCCTGGAGACAGAGCGTTCAGAGGGACAAAGGGGCCAATTTCATACACAATAGTTTGCACAGTGAACAAAGTCTAAAACAAAATGTATATAACATGAAAATGGTACACATGTGACAACCAGGATGGGACAAACAAAACAACTCATTACTTTCCAATGCACTTATACAAAGAACCTTTCATAGATTCTATTTATACAGTTATATGCATCTAATGACGCAATTTGGGTTGGTGACCTAGCTCAAGGGTATTAGAGAATAACTCTTTACCAAGTAGTTCCAGGTCCAGTGACTCAATCACTACACCATAGGCAACTTGTGTCAATTGTTACCATTCATTTAAAGCAAAACGGTTGTGTCTGCGCGATTAACTAATGCAAATCAAACTCCGCCACATCACACTGTTTGAAAAAAATCAGTAGAATCCTCTTTTTCCCACCTACATTAGCTGTGTAACTGCATAATCATCCTCCGCAGATGTACTCCACTGCTGTGAAGTACATCTGCCTCTCCTGGAATTAAAGTGCAAGGCCACTATTGATTGTTCCTTTAAGGGGGGCAGCCTGGTCCATTCATTCCTGTGTGCGGCCAAGAGGCTGCTGAATAATCGACCGTCGCCACATTCGTGGTTAGCACTGCTTAATGCGCCACGGGGAGGACTGGGTAATTAGCTCACGTTGGGCACACTTTTACAACCACATTCTTCCCCCTTTGCATGGCAACACGAGGGCCATGAGCATAAGCAGCCACACAGACTCCCACAACAGCGAGAGGGTCTACCGACAATTTAAGGCTACTGTAACCTCGGCCGCTCTGTGTTGTCCGGGGTATAAAGGGCCCAGGTGCAGGTGGGGTGGGAAAGACATACCACGAAGGAGTAGATGAGTGAGGACTGGGTGCGATACTCTGCACTGCAGTCACCAATGCAGAGCTCCACCGGGCCTCCGGGAGGATTGGCGAGCAGCGACTCCTCCATGTCACACACAATCCTGGGAGAAGGAGAGCGCGTGTGTCACACCCACGTCAACATCCCGGCGTGGCCTTAAACACTGAAGGCTCATGTCAAAATCACACAAACCAATGATGGGTAATCCTACACAGGAACCTAAATAGAGTCAAGCTTTGTTGACCATTACTTCAGACACTGATTTTAAGGAAACTTTCCAGACATCCCAAAGCAGCCTTTAAGGGGCTGTTAATTAAGGGGTTGTTAATTAAGGGGCTGTGGTACAAGTTTAGAATCTTAATGAGTGCCTGCACTCACCTCTCAGCGCTGATGTATTCTGTGGGAACTGGGTTGCAACGAACGCCTGCCACTCGGACGTGGGTGATCTCCCGCACCTGCAGGCCAAGATTCTCTCCCTCCATCGTGACTCGCGTCCCCCCCTCCTTGGGCCCCGTAAGCGGCCGGATCTGTCCAATAGCAGCAGGAAATAAGTCAAACACGCATGCGGACAGAAGACGGCGCATTAGCAGGACAGAGGCGTACCTTGGTTATTCGGGGGTGGCTGCAGCGTACGTTCCTCCGGCCCTGGTGCATCCAGTTGTGCTCGGGGGAGTGACAGTGCTGCCTGAGGAGACACTTCCTGTCGGCCAGGCACCAGCCACAGTCAAAAGGGCTGTCCGCCTTCAGACACAGGCCGCAGCTTTCCCTCTGAGCCTCGCACTTGTACAACAGGGCTGAGCACAACAAGAGCCAGTCACAGTCAGTCAGACAGCAGAGTCCAAATTCACCATTGTCCCAGTGCAGAACCAACTACAGCCAATATAAAGCTCTGGTCTGGGAGCGCCGCACTCTTGCTGCGGTGGGCTCGGTTCTGATAAAACTAATGTAGGGGTGAGGGCTGTACGCAGCGAGAGTCTGATCAGGTAGAGTGCTGGCCGAAGGACTGATACTCTGAGAATCTTCACATAAAAGGCAATCGCTGACTACAGATTAAATCTGCCGTACCGTGGTGAGCAGGGTCATTTCTTTTCAAATGGCCATTAGAAACTGTGCTACTAAATACATATGTGCTGACAACGAGAGATACTGGTTTCAACTGTTCTCCAGGGATTTGAACTGTTACTATAAAAAATTGGCCCATAAAATACAGAACTGTCCAAAAAAAAAGTTCTGAAGAAAATTTTACGGTCTATAAAACATAAAACAAGTATTCCATAGTAATTTAGACGTAAAAATGTAAAATGACCATTTGCATATCACTGGTGACATAACCAACTAAATTATTTAGGAAAATTAGAAATGTATTAACTGCTTGTCTTCAGCATGAGGGTATTTATTGATTATTATACAAAATGTAATTATTAGATTGCAAGGGCATATCTGAAGAAAGTAATTATTGGAATTTTACTAGGTGTGGAAACATAAGTTAAAACATAATACGTATATGTTACTAACAAAGAAAAAGAGAACAATTAAATATTACACTACATTAAGTCATGTTTTGGTACTGGTTAATGAAGGATGAGTCCTGAATTTGCAGGCAGCAGTAATACTCAGAGTACCACTGGAGGGCATTACACGTTGCCTGGTTGTGGAGTTGCATTTTTAACACAGCCATTCAAAAAAGTGAATGTGGGGATCTAGGATGAGAATCATATCAATACGCTGTTGCCGCCTTCTTTTCTATTGGCTCTGATAATGCAACACACCCATTTTATGGATTAAAAAAAAAAAAAAATCATTTTATTTAGGCAATCCAGTCATGTCATAACATTTACCTTTCATTGTGACCGGTTTGTCGATAAAGAAGTCTCCATCCCAAACAATGGAGAAATCCACAGGGAGGTCCCCAATGTCATCTCCATCATACCAGTACTGTACACAAAACAAGAAACGGACAGAAAAGCAAAATATCACATTTTACTGCATGATTCACGCAACAGAAGTGTAAAAGATTCACTTTTTTACTGGGGTTTCTTTCTGTAACACACATGCTCTAAGACATTTACTATACAATCCCCAGCAGTGTCCAAATGGAATGCCATACTCTGTCACCTAAATGGAAATGTAAGCCATACCACTCTATATACCCCTCCCTTCTCCAATCCTAGATTATTTCATACCATTTTCTTACTTGTGCAACTGTAAGGCAAGTACTGGATAATTTTTTAGTCTCTCACCACCCCTTCCTAGCATATAATATACAAATGTAAAATTATTATTTTTATTACAATTGTTTTAGTTACCGGTCTGGGAGAAAACTTGGAATACTGCCATCGGGAACCAATTAGTAACTTTTACGTCACTGAAAAACAGTTTCACTTTACTTTTTCCCTGCCCATTTCGGAAACCAATTAGCAATCGGCGGCAGGGTGAGACTGCTATAATCTGTATTAAACCCAGAGAGATTATAGAATGTATTAGTAACTTGCAGTGGTGAGGGCATAGCAGTTGGTAGAAAGGTGTTGTGCTTTTCTCAAACAATTGTTCAGTGAGTATAAACTGCTTTTATGCCCTGTGGCTGCCTGTCAGGTAAAGGGAGTGATAGTGGTTTGGCTGTCTGTGTTTTAATTAGCAGCGACACTCAGAGCACTTAGCAAACGCATTTCTGGGAGAATATCGCTGATCAACCATATCGATCGGCAGCAGGGCAGAGCACTTAGACAGATGGGGGTAGACAAGCAGAGGCAGGGCCCAGACAGGACATTGAGAAGCCCACCTTCCATTAACTGACCCTCTCGGTCAAAATTAGAGAAGGAACAATCTGACTGATCGGCTATGGGGACAAGGATAAAATCTGTAATATCTAAATTTTCGCCCGTAACATTTCAAATAGACAGTAGATACAGAGACGAAACGCTTTCCAACAGCTGGTCCCTTGACTTGATGGAAATGTCAGACAGAGCAGTAATGCCATTTCATACAAATTATGAAAATAAGACTGACTGGAGAGAAAGAAAAAAAAAGCAACCACCACCAGATCTCAGCTGAAGTAGAATGCCGTGGTAAGTGAAAAATAGTGTGTGGGGCGCGGAGGTTTAATTTTTTTCGCAGCTGTTCTCTGAAATATCTAAAAGGAATTTGAGCATGGAACGCACTGTGCTTAGTGCTGAAAGGCTGCATTACAGACCACTGAACCTGTTGACACCGAGCTCCCATTGCTTTGATATCTATATGGTACGGTGGTGGGTCTCTCGAGCAGGGGGCAGGTATTCATGGTCCACGCATGAGAGTAATTAACTATGCATTACAGGCACCAATAAATTTGCCCCTGAAAAACCCAAAATGACAAACATGGCACCATATACATTTATGATAAAACAAATCACCGCGTGAACGTCTGAGGGAATCTTACAGAAACAAAACAGCTGTATGTTACCACGTTCTTACACGTTAAATCTAGCATCTTCTCAACACTGAATCTCACCAAAGTCTGGGTAAAGACTTAGAGTCTAAAATTTAAATGAATAAATATTTCATCACAAAATTTAAGCATTAAGATGCATCTCATTTCCTATTGAAATGAACAAGAACTACTTAAAATATATATTTTTTAATCCTCAGTATTGTTGGAGCTTTACGGACAAGCGTTAGTCTCTTCAAACAGGCATGAATTTAAACATTGCGCATCAGAAAACTAAAGGCAGGCATAGGAAGTTATGAATCAAACAATCTCGAGCTTGTTGACATCAGGCTCCGATAATTAAGTCCGCTGGAGAGGCATGCGATATATTTTTGGAGCTAAAATAATGTCTCTTCTGGCCCGTTCCCTCTCTTCAAAGTGAAAAGCTTTGTGGAGATTAGTGACTCTGTGTAAGTGGGTGGAAGCTTTTGTGTTTGCACGTACAATGACGTTTATCTCAGCCGGTTGTGGATTGATTTCCCCAGGCCCTACTTACGCGGGATCGGAGAGAGCACGCGGAACCCAAGCAGCTGCAGGTCGACCCTGCTGCTAAAACTGATCTACGCTCAATGTGGAGCAGATATGTCACCCTGCACGAGACTTCAAAAGTGGTGTTTTTTTTCCCAGTTCAGCTTTCCTCATTAACGTCTTCCTAAAGCTGTAGCTGCTCCTGCAAGGGCTATGGGTTTCTACCAAGTAGCTGAGATACCGAAGTGCTCAAGATGAGTTACAATGTAAAACAGTGTCCTGCCTGCTCAGGATTTTGATTATATGATGAGAGAAGAACAGACAAAAAGGTGACAAACAAGAAATCTATGAATGCATTTCAGTTTAGATTCAGAAATATTTTATAATTATGTGCAAAGTGACCGTTTTTGAAAACTACAAACTGCTGCACCGCAATTTAAGGAGAAACGACCCCAGGTCTGATAAAAATATTGCCAGCAGCAAAATGGGTTGCAATTGTTTTGTCAGAGTTAGTGAATGGCTTCTTCAAGTTAGAATGAAAATCAATTAGACTTTGATACTAAAAGCTTTCCTCTACATTTAATTGAAGCAAAAAATTAGGCTGGATTCTGTAAAAAACAAAAAAGACGCATAAGCAAAAAATTAAAGGAAGTATATTATTCTCCATAAATTATCTGCTATCAGTAACCTCACAATGGATTCTAAATGATTCTTAAATGAAAAATCATTTTTAAAAGCTCATTCCAAATAATGAATGATCTTTAAAGATGTAAATGACATTTAACTTAATAGCCTGATTACTGTGTGCTGCTAGAGAGACAAGCAAAGCCATTTGTTGTAACAAATATAGCACATATCTCACAAGACAAAGTGCCTTCTGGCTTGAGGTAAGTTGGAATATGGGTTTTTTTTCATACTCTTATGAGGAATGAATGCGGTTTGAGTGCACTTTCCTAAAAAAGGGAATTTGACTTGCATAGTGCTGGACTGGAAGGACATCTGAGTTTGTGTCATCATAATTGAGGCAATCGCTGTATTCCAAGGAAAACCAAAACATTCTTTCTTTATGACATGTCAGTCCTTGTGCTGATCTCAAAGAAAACATACTGCAGTATCGCTTTCAGTGCAAGTTCACAATTCAGCAAAAACAGCGGAGACTGGCTTAGAATGGTGAATGTCATAGGGACTTCATTGTGATGTATCAGAACAACACTGACCCCATGTTGCATGCTACTGACTGTAATTACTTAATTTAGCTTGATTGTATTGATTTGCATGAGCATCACAGGTTCAATTCACTCACAATCCCAACCTTGGTCATATTGAACTTAGGGCACCTCCCTACACTGCCAAAACAAAGCATTGTCATCTTTAGAGTGCAATGTCAGACGTACACAAAATCAAAGCATGAACAAAAATATTATGTATATTTATGTATATAGACTCAGTAAGACATGACAATGCTAGTATGCGTATGCCTTACAAATAAATACAAGTAATTAGCTACTTTATTACTGAGAAAAAATCCTTTTGCCTTTTTCCATATATTCATCTGCCATAATTTGACAGAACAGTTCCTGGCCAAATCCTGTCATTTCCAAGAGTGCATACAATAGCATCTCCTATACTGACTGAACTCTCATTGTTTGCCAACCTGCACAGTGCATAACATACATGATTGATAAGCACTGCAAATGTGTCAGATTGTCCTGCTATTAGCACTGCCACAGCTACCACTATACTGCAAACGGGGGCCCAATCCCTTTCTTAAGGTAGAGCTGATCATCAGACCAATTCAGGTCTAAACAAGTTTACCCCATCCATAAAAAATTGTACATAAAAACACATTTGCTAGCACAAAAAAACAACAACCATGTTATACGGGGCTCAGAACAAAGGTTTTCATTTATTTAATTACAGCCCTGGGTTAAGAAGGAGGTTGCAAAATTGAAATAATTTTACAAGTAAATGTCCGACTTAGCACTTCATGTCTATAACAATACAACAAGGACAAGAAAAAGTAAAAGAAAAAAAAAATAATTTTGTCATTATTTTCTCAAATAGCTTTACTAACAAGAATCTTCAATAATAGTGCTCTTTGTGAGAACACTTTCCATCAAGAGGAAGTTCAGAACTTGGTCATTGTTTAAAGGCCTCTAATGCATGTTTCCTGGGTAACGCTGACAGGGTCTGTCGCTAAGGGGTCATCAGCGCTTAGCAACACAATGGTCATGGAATCATTTGGGATATTTTCCCTTTTATCTTGATAAAACCCAAAATCATGTGCTTTTTCCACAGCAGTTCTTTGAAAAATGCTGTTGTGCACTACTAACACAGATGTTAATCGAGTACAAAAAACATACTTTCCCATATGTATTTAATAGTACTTTTGTACTTAGATGATACAAACAGGCAGTCTCTAAGTGTGTGAGAGGGGTCCATTTACAGCCGATTTATTCAGGCACTGTGTATTGCTGATGTTTTAGTACAGATAAAAAGAAATGAGAGAAAAGAAAATGGCATGCATGAGGAATTGGAATGGATTAAGATGTATAATAGCAATGCTCTTGGTGTGGTGGTAAATTAAATCTCAGGAAGGTTATTTAAACGTACAAACTGGCCTTATTCCTTACAGCCCATCAATACATCTGAGTCCGTGTGTGTGTGTGTGTGTGTGTGTGTGTTTAGGTGTACAAAGTACTCCATGAAACTGACAACCAGTGGTTTTCCCTGGGTTTCTTGCGGTCTGACTACTGTAGGAGTTCAAATAAGAAAAGATTTTCAGCCTGGGGCTAGTAAAACAATCCCTTATTGTGTTGGGTTCAGGTCAAAATATTTTCTAGCTGGCCATCAATCCAGGCAAGACAAGGAAGAAGGTCCTTTGGTAAGCCAGTGGGGCTTGTTGGATACATTAATCAAGAGTAAAAAACACATTTGGCGGCCACCGTGCAAAAAAAATAAAAATAAAATAAAATACAGGTAGTGAATTGTATCATAAGTCAAACAATGGGCTTGGGTAAGGTTGTTCGTGACAGAGTGGGATTTCTTTCAATGGTAGGAACAGTGGCCTCGAGTCCTGATCTTGAGCCGTGCAGAAGAATCAGAACAATGCACGTTTCTATCGTGTGTGTGTGTGCGTGCATACGTGCGCACGAGGAAGAGAGATTGTGCATGCTATTGTCCCGACAGCTTCACTTTCAGCTTGGCTGGGTAGAAGTAGTGCATAATAAGACCTGGCGAGGACAAGGCCGTACAGCCCGCTGCACTTCCCTGGACAAGCTGTCAAGCCCATTTGCTTTTCTGGGCTCTTCACTGGCCAGTCTGTTGTACTTGTCTGCACCACTGACAGAGACTTCAGGTAGGTAACCCGGGCAACACTTTCACCATGCAGGGATCTTTGACAAGAGAGAGGATTTCATATACTCTATAAAACTGGGAGAATTTAACTCTGACGCATTACGGCTGGTCTAAATGCATTTTTCCTATAAAAAACATTTGCGGAAAAAAAGTTGAGTGTTTGTGCATTGACTTTTACTTTGCAGTATCCAATCTATCATATGCTACATCAATGAAGGATACATTAAGAGGACTTGGTTCGGGAGCTAAGGGATGTATCAAAACTTTATTTCACCGGTCCGTATAATGATAATGTTGGCATATGATCCTCCAATTTTTGCTCAGGGAAATAATGTACTACTAATGTGTTCGTAGGACCTGATTCAGATTTGCAAGTTTGAAACCAAGATCATGTAGGGTTTGACCCCCAGGAGTCCAGAGTGGTGGTGTCAAACTCCTAGGATGACGTCTGGGTCAGGAGAGGCTTGGGTGCTTTTAGCTCCTGGGGGACAACGCCCTTCTGTGACTACCCGGGTGCCAGCAGGCTAGCAGGACTGCGAGTTCGGGAAATTACTATCCTAAAATCAGAGATGAACTTCCTGTGCTGGCTATGTGGCCTGTGGTGTGGCTGCTGCAGTTAATGCTGGTCAGCCAATTACACTGGATTGGTGGCTAAACTCAATTTTAAAAACACACACACACACACACACACACACACACACACACACACACACACA
>JAOYSI010000007.1:497790-530838 GCA_025775065.1 Hiodon alosoides
CTGGATTGGTGGCTAAACTCAATTTTAAAAACACACACACACACACACACACACACACACACACACACACACACACATCTTGTAGAGGTCACAACAATTCATTCTTCTGTCATTGAGCTGGTAAGTGAAGGACACACTACAGTGTGTGAAAGAGCCATTAAGACCGGAGGGATAGAAAGTGATGAATGGAGCAGGAGGGGGTACCAGGGCGCACGGGGCGCCAGATTGTCCAGGAACAACTCCAGCAAACCACTGCCAACCTGATGATCCCCACAAAGCTGAGTGTAGAGATCCCCCTAAGCAACGCTGCAGGAAACCTACACAGGACCACTGGCTTGAGCTCCAGGGGAGTAAGACGGAGCACGAAACCGGAGAAGCCAAAAGCAGGCATTTTGCTGGATATTTCGGTAAACGACAGGTGGCCAAAACAAAAAGATGCTTGTCATTAGGCAATCATCGGTTTTATTTATATATTAAACAACCCCTTACATTGTGGCACACAGAATTATCAGCTTAGATTTAATTCTGCAAAAATGCACGACAAAAATAATGTCCTGCAAAAATTGCTGACTGGTATGCAAAAGCTGTCAGTGAGAAATAAAGTAGGCAGGAGTCAAAGCTGTTTGATTCAGCAGTGCCAATCTGAAGACACTCACAATTACATTAGCATGGACCTCATGGCCTCAAAGTCACCTGGCTCCAGCTTGCTGGGAATGAAGCCCCTCTGCTTGACTTGACAGCCCTGCTGATTGATAGTCATTGCTGAGTGTGAGTGAGTGTGTGGGGGGGAGGGTAGACGGCACATACCCCTGGGACTGAGTGTAATCTACAACACGTCTCTTCTAACGCTAGATTACTATTCAAGAGAGATTCATCGGATGCAGGAGAGAGACAGGGAAGAGGAGGTGATCTGCTTCTACTTTGCTGTGTCACAGGTAATCAGCCTGCCAATTTGTCTGACAGAGAGAGAGAAAAGGAAGAGACGGAGAGATAGATTTGAGGGGTACAGGAACGTTTCCTTGTGTATGTGCGTAACTGTGTTTGTGGAAGGGAGAGGGAGAGGTGACCGAACTGAAGGCAGAAGGGCTGGTTCTTCTCGGAGAGAACAGAGCGGGTACGTCGTGTGCTATACTCTGTCTGCTAACCATACGTAACCCAACCACCATGCTTTCATTAACGCAGACGGGCGCACAAGTATTCTAATACTACCTGTGATTAATATCATTCCCGTAATGTCATCGGCCTTGTTAAATGTATGTTTCAACACACAAACCAACTGCACGATGTACGCTTGTGTTTTAATTGAAATACAGAGAGGGAATGCACAGGGGAGCAGTAGAGACAGGAAGAATGATGACCGGGAGAAAATGAGTGAAAGCCGAGGAAAGGACAACAGTTGCTCTTCACGGCAGGGTCCTTCCCCATGCCTTCAAAAAGTAGTGCAGAAGGCAGCATGTGTCATCCGCAGAGAGGACAATAATCAATCCTGGCCAGTGTGCCAGAGCAGGGCGTGTGCGTCTGAGACGTGATACTCATTATTAAATTGCCACGGGACATGAATTGCCTTGTCAGAGAGCAGAGGCCAGCCGAGTCACCTTTCAACCCCCGGGGTCGGAGGTTGAGAGGGACACACCGGCCAACCTCCTGAACCGACTCCACCCCTCCTCCAACCCCCCATGGAAAAGTCCCACTATATTCCCTTTCACTGGGTCACATTGTCAGACCGAATTAAGACCTGCATCCTGTGCCTGGCTAATTATTTTACAAGATTCCCTGGGGTTTCTGTGACAACCAGATGGGTCACAGAAGGCATCCGTCTGTAACATCAGTGTGAGACAGAGGCAAAGGGGAGATAAACAGAGAGGGGGAAAGGGGACACTCAATGTCAGCTTTTTGACATGCCACATCTTTCACTGCTATTGAAAAAATGTAATGTTTTTTAATGTCCGCTATTGATTTCTTTAATCAACAGAAACTGATAACTAGATGCATAGGTAGGGCGTTCCAACATAAAAAAAGAATATATGAAATGAAAAAAAGACTTGGACATAAAAACTTCTGGTATTTAATAGATTTTGTAAAGGCCATGTTTAAAGTTAGATGAATTATGAAATGAAAATATTTTTCTGACCATGCATCAATCTCGAGAGGTATTCTCAACTTTCTTTATGTCATATTATGAACCATTATATAACAGGTAAGGTAGGTATATGTAGCCATTCATATTGTAATTATTTAGGAAATATACTTGGTGTTGTTTCCAACAACAACAGTAAGCGATATCCTTTTAGTTTTAAAACAATTAGGCATCAATTGTGAAACACTGTATTCATTTGTTGAATATAAAACATCAAATGCATACCAAGCACATGTAATTTTTATTTCCGGCACAACCTTGATTAATGCCAACAGAGACCAGGACGCCTTTCATGAGTGTGCTGGTTATTTTCACTGGGGGGGTGAAATGTCACACCTCAGAGTTGAAATCCTGCATGTGGATTTGTGTTGCATGTGTTATCCGTGCATCAGGTGTACTGGTGTTAAAAATGCAAGCTCTTACCGATGTGTTCTGGCACTGGATGCAGGAACTGTTGAAGCGCACTGCAGGGATCCGCTGCACCTTGCCCTGAATGTTGAAGACACACTCATAGTTCTTCTGTCCTGACTGCGGCTGGGGCAGGTTGCGGGCACGCAACGTGATTGGCCGGACTATCCCCGCAGGTACCAGGATGTCATTGATGGGAAGGATCTGTGGGCAACCCTGGGTCACAAAAAAAAAAAAGACAATTCAGCGGAAGTGAAACAAGGTCACAGCTGATTATTGATTTCAGTTGACTAAACCTGGTTAATCAGCGTTAACAATCAGCCCTTATTAGTATGAACAACCCGATTACTGTACGGACAGCCGGATGTGAGAGTTCAGAGTATTAGACGGGAAAGCAGAACAGTCTGATACTAATGCATACTGAGGTTAAACCCCCTGTTACACAGCTGTTTGAGATTTCACAAGCTGCAGGTTTCACTGCAAATTGTGTTGATGAAGCGGGAAATTAATGTCTACTAAAGTCTCACTTGGGGTTGGTCAAGTGACTGCAGCTCGAAATCTTGAAACGGATCCAAGATTTGAATAAATGGAATCCGATTCAAGATTCCAGTCTTGAAAATAACCGGAGTTTCACCACTAACAAAAGAAACACGCACACGCACACACCGTATACATGAACACACAAAGACATAACTGCAGTTTGTCCTTTCCAACGCAGCTGTGTATTAAAAGGATATTTAGGACAATCTGTTATCTATTTAACTCTGGGAAAAAAATAATAAAGGAGGCTCTAAAAGCAATTTGCCAGTCAAGAAGTAATAAATCAGCACAGGGGCCGAGCAGCAGCTAAGTCTTCTGTCTGCGGACACAAAGTGCCAAGTTAACAATGATGCAACTCCAGGGCCCACAGTGCCATAAATCTCATCTCTGGCACCTAATTTGTATGGGTTTGTATTCCGGAATGGTACTAAATCACATATTCATGTTCCGCGTATGAAAGCGGAGGGAGGGCCCGGTGGTGCTGCTGTGACAGAGGGGTGTAGCTCGGAATGGCCGATACTCTGCTGGAGGTAGGTGAGAACAGGTTCCCAGGAGAACCTCATGGACCAACAGCAGTTATTGAACCTAGACCTGGCAAACCCAGCGAACAAATGGTTCAACCCAGTCCGGAGGATTTAATGCATATATAAACATTTAAGGTTGTGTAACACTGAGCAGAAGTAGTCGATGCTTAAAAAAAAACAAAGGTCTTAAATGATAGATGCGTCATCCAGTTCAAACCTAAATTGATTTATGATTAATTCTATTCACAGACATTCTAATTGCATGGCAAAATACGTTGTCAGTGTCTCTCTGCAGCCTCTGAATGACAGGAGCCAATGAGCCTAAGTGGGGTGTTCATCCTGATCACTGCCATCTCCCCCAAGAGAATCGCAGGATCTAATCAGCCGGCCAAACTAAGAGTACACCTTTTGATGAGTGCACTGAAAGGAAACACATTTATGGATTGCCGGCTGTTTAATTTGACCACCGACCATAGCAATATAAAGTCAAAATGTTCCATCCAACGCTTGTGACACCTGGTTGTTGTGGGGATTCATTGGACCTACACCACTCCTGGGCAGGGATTCCAGCTACGGCCACGATTTTGTCTCACTACAAATTTCTCTGTTCAGCTATATGGGAGATCACTGTCCTGTCATCTGAGAGAGACCTAATTTAATGGATGACATATCAAATTACTCTAGATTTGCTTACCTAGCTCCGGCTTATTGGAGTGGATTACATTGGGGTATTTGAGTCAATTGGAGTATTTAAGTGAGGGCAGAGCCTTAAGAAGCAATGGCAGTCTTCTCTTGAAAAAGGATACAAGAGGCTAAAATGCCCAAAACACATTTTTCATTCAATAAATTACAGCGCGTATAATCAATCTCTGGTAGCGACGCATAATGGATCATTATGGTTTGCACAATTTTTAATTTTCAAATTGCACTGTCTAGACACTAAAAAGGAAATAAAGCCAGCAAAGCGAGGTAGCAGCCCCGAGCAGCACATTTAATTAGCTGCACGTGAAGACAGGGCGTGCTGATCTTCGTGATCCCGCTGGACTCAGCGGCGGCTGCTAAAAATAACAACCGGGAAACGCAACCAGTGACTGGCCAATGCATTTTGTCTCTTTTGTCCTTCGAGAACGGACAGTTGTGCATTGGATTATTTGCGATTTATTTTATACAGTGTATTCTGAAGGATGGAAACATAAGTCCCATTGACGGCATGCCCTGTGTCTGTCCTCCTCTGTCTACAGCACCTCTGTTTCGGAGGGTAGATGAGCGTCTTTGTGTGCTCCGGAGTAAAGCAAGCGTGGGGAAGCAGTGCTTAGCCCCGATGCTGGAGACCGCATCCGAATTTCATGCATTTAGCTCCCTGGGGAACTGGATGAAAATGTATGCCTGCGTGTGTTTTGGTGAAGTGGATATGCCCCAGACAGGCTGGAATTGGGGCTTGTGAATGGGAATCTCAATGCCGAGTCTTCGGTGGCGTTTGTGTTGTATGCAAGTGACACTTATTTTCTTCAATGACATCTTATTCAGTCTCATTCCGTAAAACGCCTCTATACCGTACTGAGGCAGTTAATGAGAACTAACAGTTTGCCTTCATTCTCTGTCATTTGAAATTTAATGATTTTCTGCATTCTTGGGAAATTAATAGAACAGCACCCCCACTACTCCCTTCTCCCTTCCTGACTCCCTTCTGCTCATTTTCATTAACGAGCTTTAATTAGTCGCAGGGCATGAGTGAAACAAGTACCGAATAAATGGTTTGTTCAACTTTGCTTTGAAGGCAGATAAGCCAGATCTGTGGGGAGGGGGTGAGGGGAATAATTCTGATAATTTCATTGTCACGTTTGCACCGATTTTAAATGCATAATATGGAACTTAGTGCCCTAAATACAGACTGCCACAACAAAAGCAGCTCAAAGTATCAAAAGATCGTATTCTGCCAAGACATTTCTCAGATATTAAACCCAAAAAAATAAAAATAAAACATTCACTACAGAAAAAAGGCAGCATAAAATAAATCAAAGTGCATAGCATCTAATGGCAAATCTTTGACATCAAGAAAAGTGTTTCAGAAAAAAAAAATGGAATTTAAAATCTCTAAGCAGCAATCAACTCATTTTCAGACTAGAACAAGATGAAGTGTGTTTCGATCATCCCACAATAACGTACACCCTGTTTTGATAGCGTTGCAGGTGAAACGACTCATGATTAGTGCAACAGCTATCACAGGTTGCTCAGTTTCAGCACTATTTTCACAACTGATACCAGCTGGTCTAGAAAACCTGCAGGAGCAAAATGTGTGTGAAATATACACCAGGAGGGGAAACAAACAAAGTATTATATCCAGTATTTTGTCTAAACTTTTTTGCCAGTTAAAAGGTTTCCAAATGCTCCCCCCCCCATTTACTCAGCACTTAAGTATGCTTTTACTGACGTTCCATAAATTGCAAAAAAAAAGTGGAGGAAGTGATTTTAAAACGGTTTCACTTCCTGATAGTTTTCTCACTCGGGGAATGTTCAGCATAACATTTAAAAGCAGTTAATGTAGCCAGGTAGCTAGGTAGGATTGGGTAGTCGGCGCAGGCAAGTTCTAGATACCTACACCTGTAACTGAATCTCTCACAACCAGCTGTTAAGCTTGCCCCAGAAAAGACCCCTTTTCCCTAGTGCTGATTAGCACCGCAATCAGACAGACTTGGCAGTTTAAAGCCTGTTGACAGTGTTTCCATTAACCTTATTGTGCAGCGCTTAGTTATTACAGAGCTAAGCACTTTTCTCTGTTGAAACACTAAAAGCCACTGCCTATAGTGTGACACATATGCAATCATACACACACAGTCCCTCTCCATTTCAGTGCAGTGGCTTACACATACAATTTATCTTTTATTTGCTTGCTTAATTACATTCTCTTCGTCCTTCTCAGTTGCCTAGTTAACCCCTTTAAACGTCTTAATATGCTTTAATTCCACAACGTTAATAAGCTGCTCTTATTTAAAAATCCCAGAAGACTCTAGAGGACGATTTCCTCTCTTAAACCGCAGTCTCTTTTCTTAACCATTCAAGTACAGCCACAAAGTTTCTAATATATACAGGGCATGCAGCACTTATAGACTATACCATAGGGCAGAAACTCTCAGAATTGCACACTTTGATTAACCCTGAGGCTGGATTCCATGTTGAACTAAATTAAATCATTTAAATTTTAAGATGGCGGTCCAAATACAATTAGATTAATCTATAAACTAGCTCAAACATCAGACGATCATACCAAAATATATTCATTATATATACAAACACAAACCAAAATTACATATATGTGTATATACACAAACATTATCATTTTAAACCATGTGGACTTTATATCAATCTAACTGAACCCAAAAACGTAGACAGAAAGATATAACACAACATTGGCGTGGCTGCCGTATGACATAGGCTACTGGTATTGAGTTTACAGCTATTTATGTATGACATTACTAGGACCATCTGAGAGATAAGTAAATGGCACAATCTGAATATGTCATAATGAAGAGACTATTTATAGGTCTTGTAAAATCACTGTAGAAGCACATGCACTTTTGATCAGAACAGCATGGCAGTAGGCCTGGGTAACAGACAGACTACAGCATGTTAAAAACCTGAATCTCCTTTGACCAAGAATGTCAAACTCTTCTAGAATAAGTTAATATAGAGAAATCAAATCTTTTTTTCCCTCTAAATGTCAGGAAAAACTGGTTCAGTCTCCAACATAAAACGTTGTCTAAAACGTGAAGAGAGGTGAAACAGGGATTTACCCCGGGTCACGCAGACAGTCACAACTCAGTTTAGTTTATGAAGAAAAGGAGGCCTGGTGAAAGACATGCACAGAGTTACTTCCTGTCTTTCTGGGGCCCTGATCTGTCACATCTCTCCCCACCCCAAGTGCTGGGACCACTGCCACGCTTCCTGCTGGGCTAATGGCTGCTCTGTCACTCATCCCTCAATTAATTACCGGCCTGCCGCTCATTAATAAAGAGCCTTCCCACAGAGACACAGTGCCGAGGGGAACGGTTAGCAGTTTGGTAAGGGGGGGGGGGGGGCAGACTGTTTGATCTTACCGCCCTTTGGGAAAGGCCAATGTGAAAATGTGCCTTTGTGCTCTCAGCGACGATTAATTCCTTGGTGAGATGATCTCCCAGAACTGGTGAGGGGCTCCCTTTAAGGTTAGAAAACTGCATGGCGTAATTAAGTTTTGTGTAGTGATTAATGGTAAGGAAAATGTGAGATGGTATTGGCCGGGTTTTTGGCTGTCAGTGTTTGTGGCTTGCTGGAGAAGCCAGCGGTAGCCAAGAGACAGTTTTTGGATGGAAAATCAATCCCTCCTCCAATCTACTTTGTTGAGACGCTGAAGGGGAAAAGGTTTAAAAGTAGAAAATAAAATGCTGAAACTGATGTCTTAGAGCCATCAGCAATAATAACCTTCTGTCAGTGACTGCACAGTCTCCAAGGTTTACCCACACAGTTCCTTCATTTGATCCATTTCCCCGCTAAGAAAAAAAAATAAAATATATTCTAAAGTAATTATAATTCTAATCGCATCCTTTAAACCGTGATTCTTAAAATGATCCTAATCAATTGCTCGACACTCGATATATGAATGGGAGTGAAATTTAACCGCACCTCTGCATAAACTGCAGCATGCTCAAATTGTGTGAATAAATTCATATAAACTTATATCTCTTGAATTGGGATAAGATCTACGTTAAATATTAATGTATTCATTTTACCGCACAGCTATTTTTGGCTTTACTGCAACAATTCCAGATTTCATGGCTGATAAACACAATTACAAAGTGTTGAGTAAGACAAAAGACTTTCATACAGTAAATCCTTGCAAATCCTCGTTTCTTATACGCAAATTCATTTCATCAGCTACATACACAAGACACACAGCCAACACCACTTCACATCAACATTCAACAGTCACAGTATTGCCTGCGAGTGTCTAATTCTGGGATCATAAAATGCTTAACTCGCATGGAAAACCCCAAAGGAAAAATTGGTCAGACCCCATAAAACAAGACTGCTGGGTTATTCAAAGCCCCGTGCTCAGTTTGGCCTTAGCAAACACCGAACACTCTTATGGTGAAGCAGGCCCCCCTGTTCCAAACTGAAGGAACCTGCAGCGGCCGGAGGGGTGAACCTGCCCCGCTGCTCGAGAACAAGCTCCATGTTCTTATAACTCTCTCCAGCAATGTAGCACCACTCACACCCAAGGCCAACTCTAACTCTGGCTCCGGCTCCGACATCTGAGAGCACTGCTGTACGGACACAGCAGACAGTGACGAATGCTGTGCGGGGCACATATCACACAGCTAATATAAGCAGGTATAATAATATGCGTTTTCAAATATAAACACCTGATTCCAGGTCACCGTGGACATTTTTTCAAAGGGCCAATCCCGTAGCAGAATACAACTTTTTTTCCAAGCTATCAACTGACAAATGTTTTAAGCATGTGTCCAATTCTCGTTTTAAAGAATAAGGATTATACGAGTGTGTGAGTGTATATATCTGAATCACTCTCCCTTTTCTTTTGACTGCGGGGGTGCCAATACTGGCCTGCCTCTCTAACATTCCCCCTCCAGTATCAACACTGCATGAGTCACTCTTTTTCGCTGAGTAATTCCTTTTTTATTCAGGGGAGATAAGGAGATCGTCAACCCCTGTGCTGGAGGCGGGGAGGCAGAGAGAACCAGAGACTGGCGCATCCCTGCGCGCTGCTGGCACTGTCTGATAAGCACAGATAAGGCATCTCTTTGATGTTCAGTTAAGTGTAAAATTAAAATGTGCCAAAAGCCGACGGGTGTGCGTTTTCAGCTCCCCTGTTACAGCAAAAAGAAAGGGATGCTTTTCTTTTCTGTTAATTCCCCTTCCCCACACACACACTTCGCCCCCGTGCCATTTAAAGAACTTTTCTTTTCTTTGCCAAAAAAGGTGGATACAAATTTTGTGGGTTATTCTTATATAACGTTGTCATTATTCCCCCCATTACCTGTCAAATTATCCTCCATCTTTACAGCCATCTCATTATCTGACAAATGGCACGTGTTGTCAGTCATTTTACCAATAAAATTAACCTTGCTCTCAGATCTGCACCACGGAAAATATGTGAGTGAAGGGAAAAATTATCTTTAGTTGAATTAACACGTTAAAACGACAATGAAATAGGGGACAGTATGAAAAGGTACATACAACTTAGACTTCTTTAAACTTTTAAATCATAAATAGAATGAGAATTTGTGCAGTTTTCAGAGCATATGTTGTTCATTAGGTGTGCCCGTTTCCACACAGTAACCACAGTGACGCGTGCACTCCAAGAGCCCTAACAGCAGTCCTACGTTGACACGAAGCTGCTCTTTTTATTCATTTATTTATCCTTAAAATTTGGAATAGCCCATTATTTTCCCCATTTTTTCCTCCACAACTTGGAATCTCAGAAATTGTGCATCGCCACTCTACTCTTCCAGTCACAATGGGCGAATGACATGAGCTGGATTTGAACCAGGTAAGACCAGCTCGCAGGGCTCAAGCCAAGCACCTTTACCGACTGAGCCACTCTGAAGGCCAAGAAACTGCTCTTTAACCAAAACATGACAGCTGCCAGGGGTTAGCTTGGCCAACATCCTGCATTTAAATATAAAAAAACCCCACAAACAACCAGAGAAAACACAGCGCGATACTATAAGGAAAGTCCCAGCTGTTGCCTTTGCTTGTGCCTTGGGCTACTGAGCTGGTCTGGGACTTAGTCGAGTGTGAAATCAGTGTGTTCTGAGATACTGGGAGAGAGATAGAGGAGAGAAGAGGGAGAGATAGAGATGTAAATGCATTATAAAAAGCAGCCGTCTGTGGGCACAATTATCTTTCCGTCACTCACTGTCACTAGATGGATAACTGCAAGTTAGACATACGTCAGTGTGATAGAGAAAATTGAGACAGACAGGGTGGAAAGCTAAACAAACGTTGAATAGCCCCTTACCTTGAACCCAGTACAACTTTATTTTAAAGACTTCCTATTATTTTACAAACGTATAAATTAGTCTTTCGAACATTTAATTATATTAATGCATATTTCTTAGCATATACATGTGTTATTATAATATGACACCAGAGTAATTGTTCATGATTATCTTTCTATTAACATTTCTTTTTAGTATTAAAAAGACCTTAACACAGTGGCGGTAATTAAAATATGTCAACTAAATGAATAACACATTTTAATATAATCTACCATTCTCCATCATTTTTATACAGAAGCTTCTCAATTAGAAATCCCTTTTGATGTATAAATTGCTTGCGCGCTTTATTTTCCGAGGTCAAATAAACGGATATTTTTTTCCTCCCCGTTTCCAACGACAAAACCATTTATACGGAGTTAAATGTTTGTTTGTTAGTCCGTTCTCCCCCGTTCGCCCCGTTTTTCACGGGTCGTTCATCAACTTCCGAATCAGAGCTGTAATGGAAATCAAAGCCCATGCTAATTCTCAATGCCCCAATAGCCTCACAGTCAGTAACTATAAGCCACACTTTCAGAGAGGAACAACGGCCTGTTGAGCACTGACCTCTGAGACTCCATAACAAAGAAGAACTTTATTTTACCCCCGCTTAGGCTTCTCTTTATATGCTGTATGTGTAAAAGCATAATCAAATAATTTGTATATCAAAAATGTTTAGATATTGTTTCCTTTACTAAATAGTCAAATTAAAATGAATTCCACCTACTTTTAATGGTTTGTTATTTAATAACGTTTATCCTATTTATTAATCAAAAGTATTACTGGTATGGTGCCGATACCCTTTTAATATTAAGGTAATGGCTTACACGAAAATGTTTAAATGGGGCATTTTAATTAATGCCCTGTAGAATTGGACCCTGTTAAATAACATTCTATAATAACTATAAACAATTAAACAGATTGTTCTTTTCATTATCCATGAACAAACTTATCAAAATACATTGTGCACAGCTGACCAACTGTTATACAACAGCTACTATGGTGCTAGCTATTATATAAAGACCAGTTTATGAATTATTAACAGACATTAAATATGTACAACACTTAATACTTTTATTTGTGGTGTTAACCATGTGAGCCTCTTCATTCATTCTCTTCATAAAAATAGGAAGAAAAAAAATACCCCACTACTTCTTAATTATACATTAAAAAAATTATAGCCTGCTCAATTAACTAAATTGCACTCAAAACTTACTGAATTGAACTTAACAGATATTTATATTTGTATAAATTTAATATTGCAAACAGAGGAGCCCCGTAAAAAAAAAATGTGTGACTCAGAACCCAGTTTGCATTCCTGAGAGTGGACGTTCTATTCATACTCATCGTTCTGAAAGAGCCAGTCAGGTTAAAGGTTTTTACACAACCATGGCATAGTTTTCTGAACCGTAGCACTAAAAAGTATTTGTTGAACTACACATATCATACTGAAATTCTGACAGAACTGAAATGTTATCGAACAAAGAGTTACCATGTGCAACACAATGACCTACTTTTATCAGCCAGCTCTGTTTGGGGCTCTTTGGTGCTGGGTAACATTTTCAGAGAACACTTTCACTTCTCCCTCCAAGTGTTAGCAAAATCAGTCTGAATGAAATGATTTTGGCTTTTGAATAGACAGAGAACAAAATGTCTATGGTTGTAAAAGACAAAGCAGCCAAGTTGCTTCTGAAAGAGGTCTTAAAACGCCCGGGCAGCCAATTCCCCTCAGAGCAGAGACAGTGAATCACAGCAAACCCAGAATCAATAGTGTGATTGTTTGACAGATGTACAACAATGGGGACAGTGTGTGTAATCTGGACTGGACCAGGGGAGACCACACAACCCCAGGTTCAGCAGGTCATGACCAGGTTGGACTCGCCCACAGGCAGTGAGACCCTGCCGTCCCAACGTCACATGAGCTGGGGTACGGTTGCATGACAAGCAGGACCGTTGACACTCGTCAATGGGGGGTGGTGGGACTGGGGCAGTATTTACGTACCTCAATGTTGCTGACGCGTCCCTCGTGGAAGGAGCAATCAGCCAGGTTATTGGTGCAGATGTGACGATATTTACACCAGTTACAAGGAAAGGGGCTGCTCACACAGGACAGGCACCTGAGGGAAGAGGAGAGGGTCAGGGAGGGTCGGATGAGACAAGACCAATGCTTCCATTTTAGTCAACAGATATACTGTGTGCGGGACTGCAGTAGCCGTCTATTTCACAACGCTTGGCATATCATTACCCTCTTTTTCTGCCTTCAGGCAGACATGGGTGAATGCAATCCCTGCGATCCGGGGAGCTCTATCACATTTTGTAGCTGCTAATTAAGGCTAATTAAGGCCCAAATAAAATAAATTGGTTGGACTTCTGATCCACACGACAATTCCAATAACATAATTGCCACCTGAGGTGTAAAAGAGGCCTGATAAACCTAAGATCTGCAGGAATAAAAAAACAAAAAAATTCTGGGCCCAAAATCGGCAGGAAATAAGCAAACCGAGAGATATTTCTCAGTGCACTACCCTGGCAGAAATATTCTCATAGATATTCTAATAGTGATCAACTTCCTCGTTAATCTGTTCTCATTCAACTCAAGTCTCAATTGTATCTCCTACATAGCAAGCCTTTTCTGAAAACTAATATACTTTACTCTTAGGCTTAAGTGAATAGGCACCATTCAGCAGAGTGAGATAACGCTGAATTTCTAAAAAAAAAATGTTAAAAGTACATTCCACAAACATGCATCTTCGCATAACAGAGTAAACAAACTTTGAACATTTTTGTTTTGCGTTTTTCTAAATACACGTCAGTACTAATAAATATCTGTTGACCAATATTGTGTTACACTGCCATTACTCACTTCAAAGCATAGGGGTAATTAGTTTACAAACCGGTTTTATTGAACATTTCAGTAATTGATGGAGAGCCATTGTCCAAGTCGTTTAAAAAAAGAAAAAAAAAGAAAAAAAAAAGGACTTTTGAGAGCGAGCGAAAAAAAGGGCACCACACGTAATGTTTTACCTCATGCCTCCATGGGATTTTTAATGCTAACATCAGTAGATTCATGATAAAGAGCTGAACCCAGGCTGCTGCAGCACTTTACACACGGCAATGGAAATCTGCTGCAAAGACTGCAGATAGCTGCTGAAATACGCAACATGCTGTGTCAGTGATACTTTTATAAGCCCTATCAATTTACTTAGACTTTGGTTTAATTTCAGCAGCGCTTGGGAAACGTGGCCAGCCAAAACCTGACACACTGACGAAGTGAATTATTTTACAATCCTGCTAAAAGACAGAGCTTACAGTTAGTGTGTAGCCGCAACATGTCCAGTATACGTCATGTTTCGTTTAGGAGTGATCCAATGTAGACAGTTCAGTCTTTCGGTATTTGAGAATTGGTCTGGGTTAGAAGGGGTGTTTGGATACAAAGAGAAAGAGGGCACTCCAAAATAAAGTAATTAAATGTACTTCATGACCTTGTAGTTCACATCCAAAGCAATTCAATAAACAATAACCTTTGTTATCATTCCTGAAATGCCTGGGACGATTTTTCCTGAAAGGATATGGTTGCACAATGCTTGCTTCAGAGGTCTTCCCTTTCACAGGTGGCCATTATCCCAGAGGATGAAAGTAGGACGTGAGCTCCCTTATGCATGGGTGGCTAAAGCATTGTGGGAAGAATGAAACCAACGTAGGAGGGTGGGGGTAAGCGAATGTTGTCCGCCAGCCACACCAGAGGGGGAAACAATTCAAGGGCTAAATGTTCCCACAGGGCTTTTGTGAAAACAGGAAATCTGGCACAGGCTTCAGGCACACTACTCTGGCAAGGTAGGCCTCATCCGAGGTTGCCATGGCAACTAGAGGGCCCAGCATAGATTACGCTGCCCTGCTTCCTCACACTGGAGAATTGATTGCCGTGTACACATTCTATCATCAGAAAATTTTATTCTCCAAAACAAATAGCACAAATGCATCCACTATCAAATCATATGAAAAAAAAAAACGTGTTTTATTTGTAGATTAAATTAGAAATATTTATAGCCTATTCTTTTAATATGCAAACTCACTTCCATTCCGAGTAAGATTTCCAGATTGTAATCTTAACAGAGCAGGCTCGTTTTGTATTCACAATGCATCACAGTTTAATTAAATGGTTTATTGTTGATTACAGGGGTAAACCACAAAGACAACAAAGCATAAACAAATACAAATTGAATATGGAAGCCTGATGCTTTGGCCCAAGCTATGATATAATGAATCACCACAAAGCATTCTTTGAATAATATATCTAACGCCATGTCGTTTTTTGTGATTGCTCAGGTAGAGGGTATGGATCTTAAAGAGTCTCAAAAGAGTACACCACACATGTATAATGTACATTATCAGACATAAGAACAAAATAACCTGAGTTAATTCCAAATTTTAAAAATCTGAACCTTCATCACATCCCTTACTAAGCAGATGTGGCAGCATATTGTAACGGCCATCTACTACCCGACAGCAGTAAACTCAGAGTTCCCTACAGAGTTGGAAGAGCATAAACACCCCATCCATGCCTGACTACAACTGCCGTCTATTTATGACACTTACAAGTGCCCACACACCCGCAGGCACACACATCAGCTACTCCCAAAAACCTTATAGCGTGCGGTTATGGTGATTCGGTTATACTAAATCACCAAATCTTCCTTCGCTGAGGTTGTATGGGACATCCAGCCCTGGTTAATATTTCATTAGCTCTACACTACACTGCACTGGTAAACAACATGTCACCAGGGAATTCGCTGGTATAATTAATGACAACTTCTTCTGTGTCTGCATAGAAAACAGTCCCGAAACTGCTTTATTTGTTTTATTTTTAGCCACACGTTCCCATAGCAAATAACTAGTGTTCCTGCTTGTTTTACTTAAGACAAACTTATTTACTTTAAATTACATAAAAAATATATTAATAGAGTTCAAAGTGAATGAGTCTTTTTGAGGCTGCTATTGTCTGTTTTTCCTCAAATAAATCTCAGTCTAGGGTGTGTAACCATTTCACTGCCTACAACGTCAAACCGCACGTTTTAGAAATATTTTAGCTTTTTTTCATAATATTCTTAAGGTCCTAATACTTCCAAAAATAAGTATGTGTGTCGTAAACCTGACAGCCCCTTTAAGCACCTCTAATGACCAACTGCCAAAATGTCAGGGACCTTCACCCATTTTCCTTTAACAGTCACTTCACCACAGTTCCACCAGGCACTGCAAGTTATAGGCAGCTGTACGAACACACAATTGTGGGGGATTTCCATTCGCCGCATTATAACGCCCTTCTCTCTATCAGACAGCTTTTTGGTGTCAAGAAAGTCCAAATATAGTGAGTCACAAAATACGTCGGTTTTTCAAAAGTCTTCACACCCACACTATCGATTATGAGCACCTCTTGACTCTGAGCACATCTGCTAGTGAACAGGGCATCTCAAAAAATAAATAATAAACAGTCATTTCAAAGCAGAAGGAAGAGGCCAAATGCACACTGCTCCACTGAAGCTGTAACATTCTGGCATTCCCTGAGCCAACAGGATCCTGGTAAGGACTCCCGGGCCATTGTTCTGCTCAGGCTCAGAGGCAATCTGGACTCCTTCGCTACATGAGATTGCTCACATTCGAATATCATTGCAACCATTATGTGAGCCGGCATCTAATAAAGGGGAATATGATAAAGCCTTATACCATGTGCAACTTAATGACCCTGCAAACTGAAAACGGGCCCCTTCTGTTCAACTGGCAAGTCCTTCTTGACTCTCAAATATAGTTGATTAATTTAAGTGGTTCAAGGGGATTCACTCCTCTTTCATTATTTAGATAGATACATATGCTTAAAATATTAAGAGGCAAATTTTATATTTTGAGCTAGAGTTAAAGAGCAGCTGCGTAATAGCAAGAGTGCTGTATAAAGCATTTAAGAAATGCTTAAGAAACTCTACTTAAGAAACCACTGATCAGGTGAAGGGTGGTCACCAAATCTAAACACTTACGGTAAAGTCGATTTTTTTGTTTTAAACAATTAAACTCTCAGACACAGCTTTGATTCCTTTATCATCCTCCCATTTCACTGTTCCAGATGTGTAGTTTTATCATTTGTAGCCAACACTGTTGTCGTGTTTGGTGCTCTTACATTCTTTTTAAAAGAAACAAGTGGAGCGCACACGTTTAAACAAGAAAACATCTGCTTCCTTGCAGAATCACCAACGCTATGACTATAATAAAAACAACTAAATTGAATAATACGTGTCAAGAGAATACAGAAGTCGTAGAAGCTGCTTTATCTCAGAGAAAACAACAGTAATATTTTGGCTTGAATTGTAAAGTTGTTGACATCCAGCAAACGGAGTGAGCGAATTGGTCTCCAAACGGGATAGAATCAAGATATAGACACATTAATTCAACCTTTAAAATAAGATTACGTTTAAACTATTCGAAATACTGTTAGGTTGTAAAATACTGCACAGTGCTAAAGCAAGTATAATTTTATCTGGTCTTTTGACAGTTGTTAAAATAAATTGTTCCTTGCTTTTTATCAGCTAAACAATTATATTACCACAAACATATACACTCAGAGGCCAGTTTATTGGGTACAACCACCTAGTAACAGGTTGGACCCTTCAGGGCATGGATTCTACAAGGTGTTGGAAACGTCCGTCAGGGTTGTTAGTCTATGTTGACATGATGGTATCCCACAGTTGCTGTAGATTGGAAGGCAGATACATTAATGCACTACCTTCTCATCCCAAAGACGCTTTATTGGATTGAGGTCTGGGGACTGCACTGGCCAAGTAAAATTAACTCTGTCAAGTTCCTGGAACCATTTAGAGACAGTACATGCTTTGTGACGTGGCTAATTATCCAGCTGGAAGTATCCATGTGATCAAAGTGCAGTCATGAAGGGAAGCGTCTGGTCAGAAACACTGGCGTTCAAATGCTGCTCAATTGATATAAAGGGACCTAACGTTTGCCAGGACATTCCCCTCACTACCACTACCAGCCTGTACTGTTGCAACCAGGCAGGAGGGGTCCATGGAACCATGCTGCTAACGCTAAATCCTGACTCTGCATTACGCAACACTTGGGATTCTTCGGACCAGGCAACGCTTCTGGTGAACGTGTGCCAACTGGAGCCGATTATTGTGTTTAGCTAACAGGAGTGGAATTTGGTGTGATCGTCTGCTACAATTTCCATGACTGATGCGTTGCGTGTTCAGAGATGCCGTTCAGCACACCACTGTTGTACAACGCTGTTACGCTGTTAGGCCAACTTGGTAATTTGCTTCGACCTCTCCCAAGAGCTGTTCTCACCCACAGGACTGCCGCTGACTGTGAATGTTTTTTATTTGTAGTACCATTCTTGGAAAACCCCAGACACTTGTGCTTGAAAAACCAAGGATGGCTGCCATTTTTGAGAAACTGGAACCAGTGAGCCAGGCACTTCCAACCGTACCATGCTCAAAATTGCTTAGGTCACTTGTTTTGCCCATTACAACATTCAGTCAAATAGTTATTGAATGCCTCAATGCCTGTCTGCCTGCTTTATAGAAGGAAATCACACCCACGTTTGTAGGAATAATCAATTTTTGTGAACAAGGTAGCATAAACTGACTACTGAGTGTATATGTAATTTTATGATCATGATTGTTTACATGCAGTTAGAAATTAAGAAAAATGAATAAAAAGGCCTAAAAGTTCTTTAAGGTAACTAAGATAATATTTGTGTATTTTTGCAGTTTTCCCAACACTGGTCAGAACCTACAATGAACTTTCGGGTGAAATTGTTAGTTATCTTTGGCTGAGAGGCTAGCCATTGGTAGAGTGCTCCATCTGCACTAACAAAGTAAGTGTTATGAGATCACAACCAGGTCTTCCTGTATTCACCTTAGATCTATTTATCAATTCCCCGCTGTTCACCAATTCCATCCTCCATAATGTGAACAATATTTGGGCAGAATTGTCTAATACCGACTTCCTGCTTGGGGCCTCACCCTCAACAAAGGTCAATGTATGCATTTCAGTGAAAACAACAGTCCCTTCCCCCCGCCCCAAACTCTTCAGAATTAAAAGCATACTTACGACTGGAGAACACTGCAGTTGTAAAAGATGAAATCAGTGCTGATGAATTTGTGACCCGTCTCTTTGGACTTGAGAGATAGTTTGACCACCCTCTTGTCACCTGTGAAAAGATAAATCCTATTTTTAACACCACAATTGGACCTCTTATGGAGAAATAAGCACCACCGGATAATGGCCATGCGCTGTGGAAACCTTATTGACCTGCTCTCTCTGCAAATTAAAAAAAAACAAAAAAACAAGTTAAAGTTCTGATTGCTTCCGTCTTGTGCTCCACCTTAAGAAATGGAAAATGTAAATCAGGTATGCTTCAAAACGCCACAAATCACTCTGCTATTAAATTTGGTGGCTCCTTTGTTTGCAAACGACAAGGGCGGCTTTTGTCGTGGCTGTCTAATTGTGCATGTCTATATGACTCGTGGATAATTAGCTTCCATTTGGACACTCCACAATTATTGTTCTATGCTGATGTACCTGAATAAGAAGCGGCTAGCTTTTGCGTTTACGACAGTCAATGGATACTGCCATTTCTAGCTTGCACGCACATACAAAACACATCGTGTACTAATAGAATTGGAATCCTTTTTTCAAATATCTTTTTTGGCCGCTGTCTACCAACAAAGACGATGTGATCAATTCAGCTTTGTTGGCTATCATGATTTGAACATAATGAAAGTACCATTTGACTATTATGGGCAGCTAAAGATCATATCGCAAAGAATAAAAAAATGAAAAAAGGTACCATCACAAAGAGGAGGTCTTTCATTAAAATACCTGCTTTATTCCATCAATGCATTTATCTCTCTGTGCCCTGTATTAATAAGGGCACCGTTTTATTCTTAAAAATATATCTATAACCAATGGTAATCACACCCTGCTATTGATTTGCTAACCAATAGAACAATTCTACTACTTTCAAGTTTTCAGATAAAATACCCTTTTGCTTCCTTACCGTATCCCTGATTCACTGACGGGATTTCACGCAGCGAAGGGGACGTACAGAGGATCTGTCCTTTAGCCAGAACTTCCCCGGGGGTCTCAGTCAGCTCTTCAAACACACAGCTGACCCCCATAGACAGGTTGGGCACATTGGCCACCCTCACACTCAGCTGGTAAGGAGTTGACAGAAAAACAGGCACTCAGACATCTGAACACATTTCCATTACCTTTTCACATAGATGCGTCACCTTAAATTAAATTGAGGAATTTAAATAAAAAATTTTATTTATTTTTTTTAAACCGGAATCTTCTCTGTTTCCGGAGTTTTTTTAATACCAGCATTACCTGAATAGAGGCAGAAGTCACGGACATGTTCTTGGGTGTAACACTGATGTCAACACACTGGTCCAGCTCAACACTAAAGTGCTGAGGCTCCGCCCACTTCTCACATGCTTCCTGTCTGGAACACCTGAAACAACCAGGGGTCAGACATCAGCAGACCACTCAGACTACTACACATTTTTTCCCCAACAGGACTTGTCTAATACACAAACTGCACAAATTACACAAATTAAAAACAAGTAGAATTAATGACTGTTGGTTGTTGGCCTCTTCTGATTTAATTCTTGTAAATTTGTAGTGCTAGCAACAGTATCTGAGCGTCACATTTGGCCATAAAACATATGTGCTTAGATTTAGCCAGTAAAATACTAATGATCCCAAGGGCAAAAAAATAACTTGATTAATTCCATTTCGAGCCAAGTTAAGTGTGACCAGAGGGACTGTAAAACTTTTAAGGGTGATGGCGGTAGAAGATACATCCACAGACTGAGGGAATGAAGAAAACACAGTCAAAACAATCAAAAAAAACATTTGCACCACTACTGAAGGCACTTCCAGTGCCAGACATATAGTGAATACACTTACGACTTTTTACGTTAAAGAGAATGCCAGTCAAATTAAGAGTTTCTCTCAATTGCAATTATAAATCTCGTTACCCCTGCTTACGGGATATTAAAATGCACATATGGTTTGTCATATGGCGACATGACTGCATGCAAGGCTTTTTAAGTTCAATTGCAAATTCACAATTTAAAAAAATCCTCTGACACACTACAATACATAATGACTGTGCTGCTAATGATGCATAAAGACAATTTTATTCTTGGTAGCTAAATCTCGTTTTGTGCTCATGTTTTTCTGCAGAGCAGAACGGCCCTCTTTCCTCAGAATGGTAATTCAGAGCAACAGCCGGATATTAAAACATTTATAACACTGGCACAATTGTCAGATGTGTTAAGTGGAGTTAAAAGTTCCACATGTTTGTGGGAGACAGCTGCATTGAGACAGGAAGGCAGTTAAGACTGCCTGTGGCTGTGTACTGCCAATTTTGTGTTCCCGCAGCCCACCAGCAAGGCTCTGGACGGACATTTACTCTCATCTGAACGTGTCCTTCATCTGATGGTCAACAGCCACCTCAAGTGCAGTTCAACAGAAGATTCCCATCTGTAGAGAGCCGTTCATTGCTCTTCATTAAATAGCGCAGACAAATGCACATCCTTTAAAAATAAATGGGCGAATCGCAGTGATGATGATACATGAGTCTTGAGAGAAAATAAACCACAACTCACAACCAGCCACATCCAATCAGAAGAGAGTATGGTCAAATGAACACTTTGCTATAGCAAAATAAAGCAGCTTAAGTAACTAAAACCAAGAGGACACTAACACATTCATTAATATAATACGCCGAGTCTTCATTTATTTTTTCCTAGAATACACTTTAACAGGCTATGGTTGCGGAATGAAGGATGTCGAGTTATATAAGTAGCAATAATGCGGTTTTACTCTCAAAAATAGGACACACAATTAATTTATTATTAATCACTGTTATGAAAGTCAGAGACGAGACCTACAAAACTCCACCAAAGAGAGAAAGAGAAAGAACAGGACATATCCTTTGACCATGCTGAAATGTACTGTTCTGTCATTGTTTCGCCATTTTGCCTTTGTTACAAAAATGTTGTTTACCCCAATTAGACCAAGTTTTTGCTTACCCTCCCACCGCCCCCCCAACCGCCCAATTACACTTGGTATAATTGGGCGGGCGAGTTAGATTCCCTGGGTGAAATTGTCCCCTCTAGCTGCAAAGCCAGCGGCCTGCTCCAAGAGTACAAGGAAGTCATGGATCCGCTTTAGACTTCACGAGGACAAGATGGACTCAACACATCTTCATTTAGTGAGTGAAGCCTCCTGTATGAGGCGCGATAAGGTCAAGTGTGGCCATAAACTGTCAGATAGAAAGAACGCAAGTGTTGTAGTCATTGGAGGAGCCAGTAAGAGGAGAACGGGGGTCCCACATTAACCTTTACAGGAAGACGCACACTGAACGCAGCGTTTCACTTCAGCGCAAGTACGCCCTTTTACAAGATAAAAGGTCCAGTCGCTAAATGATTCATTATAGAACGAGAAATAAATTCCAAACGAGTAAAGTGCTATTCAATCCCATAACCTTATTTGCCGTCACTGGATCTGACTGAATGAGTAAACACCTGGATCGTGTATTTTTTTTTTTTCAGGGGGTGGGGGGTTAACATCAGGACAGTGAGACAGAATCAATTGAGCACATTAATTGATATGAAAAGGAAAACAACCGCCACACACAAGGTCTGGGTTAATTTTCTATTTGACTTCGATTAGCAAGAGTGAGGTAAGATTACACAGAAAAACATGGAACAGTATTGATAGGGCTGTGGTTTTTCCTTCCTTCAGTCTTCTATACATCAATTTATAACTGTAATAACCTTCAGACGCATTTTAATTGCGGATACTTTAATTGTAGAATAATATTTTGATTATGATAGATGCTCACACATCAGGTACACATGTACAAACCATCTGGTGGGGGGTCTTAGTATGTTCAAGACACCGAACGGAATTATACTGAAACCCAACCAAAATCAGATTTAATCCAGATGTTCCAACCCACAGATATGACAGAATTTCCTAAGATGAATATCAAAACTACTACTAGTAGGAATAATGTGAATTAATAGTTTCATGAAATCCAATTCGGATTGTTGTTGCATCCTCTGTTATGGTGTGAAGCCATTTGAGGTTAAAACTGTTTTTCACTAGAAAACTTGGTGGAAATAAATTTTGTAACATTGTAATTAGATTATAATAACATGTTAAAAGACCGCCAGAACAGTGTCAATAACCCACAAAATATTTTTTTTTTTAAAGGTTGAAACAGGACATTAACACATATTCAAGAAATATTGATTAATTGATAAACATGAATTTGCTTTCAGCACAAGAATAGTGCCAGGACAAAGCCGTACTACAGGGACACATTTACTGGTGCCCTTCAACAGACACAGCAACAGAAAAAAACAGGGCTTGTTTGAATCACACTGCAAATCCATCTTCCAGTTTCCTTTTGTTGCCATGGACACGGACCATTTCCCAGGGTGCACTTTGTTTTCTTCTTCTCTGGCTAGGCTAACATAAAGGCTAAAGAGCCTTCAGGGAACAGCTGACAAAGCCAACAAGAGTGAGTGGGTATGGGTGTGTGTACGTGTCTGCTGAGAGGTGGGAGGGGGGGGGAGCTTGTTTTTGAAAAGATGTCTCTTTACCAACCCTTTGACTAGGCCTTCCCGAGAGAGGAGGATCCGGTAACATGGTGGCAAGCATAACTGCGTGTACAATCATGATTCATCATATACGTTTATGAGGTTACAAGAAATCTGTCCCAATAGACATTAAATGGTTTGTTGAGGAGAACACCATCCATGGCAATATTACAAAGCTTTTAATGTAACAAAATAATACAAAAAAATACATGAGTGCAGTTCAAAAACCATACTTCAATTTCTTTCAGTATTACTCCTAAACCAGATGCATTAAATTGATACATTCAAGTTGGTCCGGAAGTCAATTTCATGCTTACTTTAAGTGCCCTATTTTATCAGTCCCATCAATACAGTATAGACTTGCAAGAAAACAGTTTGAGGTTTGTACTAAATATGCAATAATTTGCAAATAGAATGAGCTAAACTGAAGCATGTGATGAATACTCAATCACAGCTATATTCTCTTATGAAAAAGAATGTCACGGCTGTCTGACTGGGAACTGACTAGGAATCATACAACCATGCTGTCCACACTCTCCTACTTTTCGCCACAATGAGAATCAAGCTATATCTAAAAAGAAAGGCAACAGTTTGCCCCCCCCCCCCCTCTTTTTTTGCAAAAGGTCCAATTACATTTACTGCCAGTTAATCCAAAGCAGGTGATACACATAACAATGGAATTAAGGGGTTGGCCTCCGTATAGGAGACGCTCTTGACATAGTAGCGTATGGGTGATACTGAAGTGGGAATTCAACGGCACAGAAATACTGTCTGAGGCAGTCTCCAGCCCGCAGCGACGTACAATGGGCCTCTTTTCTAAGTCTTTATGGCATCCCCACAGTGAAAGAATGCACGGAGTGGACACCACCGAGCTGCAGAGCAGAGCTGGCTTGTCCCAGAGATGGATGTGGCTGTCATACTTCGCAATTTTGCTCACCGATCTCTTTGTCCCCGGTTTAACATCTGAGTGTGTGCACTTGGAATAGCAGCCTGACAACTCGTTGAGACCATGCAAACTCTTATTTGACAGCCGGCTTTTTGAAGCTGCTCATTTATATTTAAAAAAAAAAAAAATCATCACAATTTTGTCTCACACTTGAGATCTTGAAGAGGAGAGAGGTGAAATCTGAATGTGGACAATTCAGCCATTGAATCCATTCTCATCACTATGCTTGATCTCACACTAATTACACTGTGCAGTGGTTGTCACAAGGTCATGTAAATTCTGTGAATACTGCATTATTATGCAAAGAAATGTCATTTTCAAACAAGAGTTGGAACATCTATTCTAATTATTCCATCAATCCAAGATTTGCATCTTAATTAAAAGATCTTTATCTTAAGGTATGGAAGTTTAAAAAAAAAAAAACCCTATATATTCATACACTGTATGCATTTTAATAAAAAAATAAGATTAGAAAAAAATACTAATAATTTTTCCACAATATTTAATCCATGTCATAAGCATGTCACTACATTTTTTTATTTCTTTATAACATTAACTTCAATCTTATATTTTTTTTTTTAATGCAGCCATGTTACTATCCTCATAGCTAGTCTTTCCCCTTCAGACCGTTCACCTAATTCAAGACCTCTTCCACACTATACTCATTATACACTATAAAACAGCGTGCTCACTGATCACATGTGCTCTGCTTATAGACATCTCCATTTCTCCTCACTGACAGAACACAGGAGACATTCTCACACAGCTCCCAGGCAAATGTATGGGACAAAAACAAGGGGCTTTCAATGACAACTGTTTGGGGGGGGGGGGGGTTAGTGGCTGTGGACCAGCAAAATCCAGCTGTTTCCTGCATTCTTAGCTTTAGCAGCTGCTACCTAGGAGTCCTCAGGAAGTGCTCATCTGGGGCAGCTGTCACCTGACAGTTCCTGCAGGGATCAGGTGAAAATGGGTAACCCCAAGGCTGCCTTCTGCTCCAGAGCTCTCTGGGGCGTCGGGGAAGGGTCATGTATCACATTAGCTAAACGCTTTATTAACATGTGGTCCTCCAGTTATTTTGATTTTAAACAGATGCTTAATGTCTTTACACAGTACATAAATTCAAAAGATCTTACTCTCTTCACTAAATGACAACAATAGTGATGCCTAAATGGTGTACTAAACTTGTCAGATATCCGCCATGTCACCGAGGCACTTTTGAATGCGTACACCTCCTTACCGATCATCTGTGTTAGCACGGCTACAACATTTTTACTCACTTGTTGTGGAGAACACACCAACCGCAGTGGGGGTCTCCAGATCCCAGACAGGTCCTGCACGTGCTGTACTGCCCACAACTCTCCACTGGAACTCTGCTGACCTGGAAACGCAAGCAGAGTCAGGATACTTGCCACCCACACACACACCCACACCCACACCCACACACACACACACACTTTGATAACATGAAACACTCGTTCGTGTGCAGCAATTTCCCGCAAAATACATGGAGGTCACGCCGCAGCCAGACTCGTACTGATGTACGTAGCTGCAATATCAACACACAATGTCTGCAAATGTGACTTATCACTCGGATTGGATGCAAGATCTTCCTTCACTGTCTGCATCACACCGCCCACTCAAATTGAGAGCTGCTTTGGCAAAATACTCTAAAATCGTCTAAATGTTTGCAGGTGGAAAAGTCTTGGCAAAAATAAAATAAAACCCAAACATTGCCATGTTTTTATTCAAGTTCTGTCAAGTCTTTTTTAGGTCACTTTTAGGTCAATTGATCTTAAATCAGTTAAGTCACGTTCTACTTGATTAACATGCTTCACTTAGTAAAACAGCGGCAACACTGATGTAGTTTAAGTCTGAAATCAACCAAACATTAATGTGATTTGCTGCAAACATGAGCTGGTTTTGTAAATCTGGCCCTATATGCCAATGCTAAATGCATACCCACAAAACCAGAAATCCTATTTTAGAAAAAAAAGATTCTCACTTAAATTATTTTTATTTAAATTTAGAGGAAGTGTCACAAATGATCTCCACCTAATTTAAACACCATTAAAGTTGAATAAAAACATAAAATTAAGCTAAGTGTTTTTCGTCAGTTTAATGACCTGTATAAAAACGTATTACACTCAAAAGCAAAATGTCCTATAACATTACAACGCACCTATTGAAATCCAGCCGGCAACTAAAAGATTCATAAACAGAAAGCAAACGACTTTGTTCATGATTACGATTCAGCTACAGGAGATATTACACACACAACTATTTCAAATGAATTAGCAAACTTGCTTTGATGACAATATAAACATACATAAAAAGCATATCACTAATTAAACCAGCTGAAATTCTAAACCGTTCTGAAATGATATTGCAGACACAGAGGAGCATTTCTGCCCAGACAGCTCACTGAAAGTCCAGCTTCTGTGCTTCCACAATAATTTATTCTGCAAAGCATCACACGGTTCTATAATCCTCTCCCCCAAGTCACCACCTCTCCTGGTGCCACTCGATACAGCTCCTCAACCCCCTCAAATGAACAACAACAAAATGGAAAGTATTTTAGCGCTTGTCACATAGACATTAGATACAACACAACAGTGTTTTTATTCTGCTATGCTACTGAACAGATATGCATTGGTCTGGAGGGAAACGCGTATAAACCCTGTCATTGTATGACTAGTGGCATAACTTCAGATGCTTTTAAGGCATTGTCTACCTATACACCTCAACACAGATGCCATTTGTAAAACTGTACAAAGCCACTACAATTCTACAGCTATGAGTTAAGAGAACTGATCTGAATATTAAGTAAAACTGAAGCCATTAAAAGCAAATTTGTCACGCTATGGCTGGGATCAAATCAAAATTTGGCAAGCCGCCAATCGCACTTTATATAACTGTATTTAATAGCATTTCCCTTTCCCAGCTAGAAAAAAATAAGATGCTTACATAAAAAGAACGCTAAACGAAAGGGAACAAAAGTGATGTTAAGTTTTGATTTGGTCCTACCTTATTTCACAACCCCTTGATTCAGTCAACGACAATTATTTACATCCAGCTATTCTTTGAATTCACATATTAAAGGGCCATAAACTCAGGCTCGTCTCTGAAGTTACACGTAAGCAGAAATCGCAGAGGGTTGTCAGGGGGGTCCCGTGCGAAACTTCACGCTTCTCCTCTCTTATGAGGAGGTCCAAATAGATACTACTTCGGGGTGTTCTTCTTCCATCACCTTCTGATAGACTGCTCTTCAGAAGCACCCCGCCAAACAATTAGTTTCCAAAGACGTGGCGCACACTTAATCATGCAGTGCATCTCTCTTAATCACTGAATGGAATAACCAGCCATGAATGAGATCCATGTGGGTTTTTCCTCCTTAAAGCATGGTTACTTTGATTATCAGGGTGAATGCGGCACTTCAAAATAATCAGTGGCATTCTACCTCCACATCGCCTCCTCCCCTCTCAGTTCTGGCAGTTCTATCCCGTTGGGGATGTGTTCCTCTATAAGGAAGCAGTATACCCCTCCCCCGCCTATCCCCAACCTCATCCTTTCCTTTGATCCGTTTCCATTTATTTGAAATGAGACTCTTTAAAAAAGGTATGTGGAAGATGCCTTTGAGTTTAAAGAGATCTTGTGTGTGTGTTTTTTCCTATGAATTTGGTATACACCGTTGTATTGAAGTCGAATAAGCCCCATGTTCTTTGTGTTTTATCTCTGAGAGCACTCGGATGTCCATGTTTTTACAAAACATTTTCCAGTAAGTTTATTTCATACGTCTAGTTAATAAAGTTAACTATGCCAACAATATTCTTTATATTTCCACCATTTTGTCTAAATTCACCTCAATGGGACGCACTAGCGTAAATGCGCACTTGGAAAGAAGACTACACAGTCTTTTCAACCAAGAAAGTTCCAGATAGCTTTTTTTGGGTTGGCTAAAAGAGCAAGTCTAAATATATTATCTCACAGATGTTATACAATGATGAAAAGTTGCACAGTAAAGGTGGTTCACGGTCTCATTTTCAATTAATTTCCCACTTCTACAGATATAAATGTGTGCCTGAAAGATGCATTATGTGTCTAGCAGGCATCATTCTTTGCCGCACCTGTGTGTCAGCCCCTCTGAACCAGCTGGGGAGGAACTGTGTTCGCCTTTCTCATTTCAGCTGTACAATGTGGCTTCACAGAATACGTTATTCTCAACCTTCTCAATGGAGACATTTCTCAGAGATTTTGCATTAGAGAACCAGCTGGAGGGAAATTCAGAGGCATTAACAAGTGTTTCCCAATCTACAGATGTTGTTTCGAAGCATCTGAAATTCCGGCTAGGGTTTAAAACAAGACCCTTGACTGCTTTGGGTCTTGTTCAATGTACTATCCTCAAATGTACCATTCTTTTCAAAATGGGTTTGCACAGGACAGAAGAAAGGCTTTTAAACAATTATGAATGGGTTTGAAATTAACATTAGCTGTTTGTGGTTGTGTCAATATATTTATTCACGCTGATCAAGGGTTCAAAATCAATGTACGAGGGCCTATATTAACTATAAGATACGCTGGCCCTGAAGAAGCATGCACCACACTGAACAGTAATTCCCCTGCACACATTTTGGCAACATACAGTGTACAAATGAATGCAAATGTATGAGATGGCAAAAACCTCAATGAAACCATCATGGTTAAAAAAACGGAATAAGTTGAGCAAGTGACCCCTCTATTATTATTAGCAAACAAACTATTAGTGGCCTAACTAAAATACAGTACAGGTTTGGTACAATTTACAGTACGTTATTGGGTGATATTCTACACAACTCAAAAGTGTTCGTTTGGCATGCTGTGGCACAAAACAGATTTGTTGACATCAAATCTGTATCATCCCCAACACACCACTCACCTGCTTGTCGCTCAATAGGTAGATGTATTGATAATCTGGACTGAAGACCATATCCCGCAGTATGGGGCTGCCTTCAACCACTGGAACGGTCTCATAAAGTAAGGAATTCTGGGAAGGAGGAGGAATGCCATCCACTCTGATCTGAAACAAGAAGAAAATCAAAATGTGAAACCGAAGGCAGCTTGTAATACAATATTTGTATGGCCACTATTTGTATTTTAGCCCATAAGAAGTTATAATAAGGCAACATGTAATATTATAGTATATTTGAACGTGACTTATATAGTATGTATATTTTTTCAAATTAAAATCCATTCCCACAATGTTTGAAATAACGTCAAAAACAGAAGGATGACAAATGTCAGAAAACACTGTAAATATTTTACAGCATTAAAAAAAGATATCGCAATATGCAAACGGAATGCAATTCTCACAAAATGTTTGGCGGTATGTCTTGACCTAGAAAAAATAAATCTAAAGAACTAAGAATAGAGGATAGGCAAGCAGGTTTTATACAATGTTAAAGAACAGAAAATGAAATGAAGTACATCAATTCATCTCATGTATGAAAAAGAAGAAAAAAATCTCCCAGCCTCTCTCTCACACGCACATAGTCACAAACACAAACAATTCCTGCTACTTCATCATTACCACCTCCGTTCGGCTTCCTCACACTGATAAGTAGAACGCCAACTTTGCTTGGGAAATCAGTTTCTAAAAATGTAAACTGGAAACAGCCTTTTGATGCAATCGGATATAAATAATGTGAGCACCTGATAACCAGTCAGATCAGCTTGCGCTGCTGTCCTAATCAATTTTGATGTAAACGTGGCACAAGAAGGGAAAACAAAGATAAATACGCAGAATTATTGCAGAAAAGACAGAGGGACGCATTATGGATAGAAACGTAATACACAAAGAAGAAAAACTGGCGCAGATGTGAGGGTGACGAGCCCGGCTTTTCCCTAAATATCTGGGTCGGCCCGAAGTGACAAACATCGTTAGTCTGTTAATTAGCTGCCTCCTCATTGCTGCAATCTCCATAATTAGTGCTGACAAGGTGGCATCAATTAGTAGAAGGCTGCCATATTGGATGTCACAAGTTGCCGGCCAAGAGAGTCAGTTCTCCCTCAGCAGAGGGACAACAGAGATGGGGGATGCCATTGGTCATTGTGTGCCGTCCCCAGTGCAGACCCTGTACGCCCGACACCACAACTACAGTAATAAGTGCATCGGCAAAGAACTGCACACAGTGTTTTCTGAAGGGGCTCCTTCAACCATAGGGTAGGTGTATGTAGAGGTGTCAGAAGAGAGCTGGCTCGGATGCATGCACAACACACTGAGTATTAAACACACTGAGTATTAAAAGTAGCAGCTAAGCAGCAAGATAAAACCTTCACCAGCTTTCAGTCCGTTTGGGTGGCACCAGTACTCAGACTGAACAAAATCAACCAAAAAAGCACCACTTTCCCAGTGCATCGTTTTTATATGGTTGCTTAAACTGAAGCTGGTCTTTTTGTGCTAACCACTTTTGTTTTCATTTAACTCCATTAAAAACTATATTTTACAAATGCCCTAAGCCTTAGGATTCTAGTCTGCGTATAATATATATTTTGTGCCTTTCAGTACATCAAAGAATCAGACAGAAAACTATAAATTTGTGAAGCAATTTGAGATTGAACAGGCTGCTGATTTAGGAAACATTGAGCTTGCATAGAATAACATGACACGCTTGACAAAAACCAGCAGCTGGTCAGACCTAGTAAAACCGTGGACAAAGCTGCAGGCTGGACATTTATGGTTCCGGTTTAATTTTAGAGAAACGTGTAAACAAAGTAATGTAAACACCCGTGAATGTGAATGGAGAGCCCTACTTCAGAGCACTCTGGAGCAGAATATCAGTGGGCGTCGCCCGTTCTGCAGGATCCCTGATAAACTCTCAGGTATAAAACCACCCAGTTTTCTTCTCCGGGCTGGGAGTTTCCTGACGAATTGAAGTGTTTGAAATGCAGAGCGCGCTCTTCGGCCCTGCTGAGAATTGACCTCTTGGCAACATCAAACAGCTCAGATGAAGGTAATTGGAATTTAGATAAATATTACCTTCCCTTCCGTCTCACTGTGACTCAAATGATGCCAAGGTGGCACAGAAACCCAATCCATCCATTAATTAACCTGCTGGCGACAGAGGCAGAGCCCAGGGGATCCGGAATGTTGACATTTTGATCATAACCCAATTTTTGATCCCCCTATCGATCAAAGGTACAGAATTAGGCCGATATTAAAGGACACAAAGGAGAAGGCGGAGGAGTCTGATTCTGTGCTTTTGGTTGGTTCCATCACATCGATCTCATTCTCACATCAGGATTCAGCTTATAAGGACCCCTGAATCAGTTTGACTTTTCTCTTTACTCTTTCTGAATTAAAGAAACGCTTCCTCTGTCCTGCCTGAAACCTAGTTTCTAATTATTTTAGATTGGTCCTAAGTGTACTGATAATTACATTTGTCCCAATTAGTTTTGACGTGACTTATAGCTTAGCAGATGTGGGGTAAAAAAAACAAATACCAAAAACAAGAAAATAAAACTGGACAAAAGCACATATTATTAAGGAGTCCCCACCTTTTGCCTTTTACAAATGCACTTCAGCTTTGGGTATAAAGCACCACCACTTCTACACCTCTTCTGACAGGGGACACGTCAGGGGAGTTACAGGCTATACAGTGCGAATGACGCATGTCTGTCAGCAGGGACGGGGAGTCGGGATTATACCACCCTGAGTGCAATAAAAACGGCACTTAGCGTGTTGTCATTACTTTTGGCTACATATCATGTACCATTTAATACATATGTATGAGCTGGCCCCAGATTTGGCTCTTATTTGGTCAGACAACACATTGGGAATAAAAAGATGTTTTTTTTTAAATTCCATTTACAGACTAACTTTTGAGCCATTTTGCACTTGGCAAAGGATTTCTCCGTTACTATGAACTATTCTACAAGACAGCCAATGAGAAACGGCTTAGAAGTAAAATAATCATTGGGTGTGCCGAGTTTTGTAGGGTACATAACTATTCACCAATAAGAGCCCTTCAATAAGAGCCATTTGATTGTCAAAGACCCATCCCTTATTCAGGTGCACATAATAGACAACCTATTCTTTAGTTGTGCATAAATGCTACCGTCTGAACTAGCTAGATGTGTCAACCCTGAGCTACATTCTAGCCTTGCCAGATGCATGAAAGTCTGACTCGAAACAGCTTGCGTAGTTTGCAAGTTGGCATATCATCCACAAACATAATGTCTTTAACATGAGTACAACACGATTAATTGAATTTCGACATCAAGACAGTAAAATCTCGGCTTAAGGTGGCAAAATAAAAGGTGGCACGAAATTCATTTTTAGCCCATAAGAAGTATATTAAGTTGCGTCAGGGAGGAGCTTGAATTAGATTGGCCTATAAAGCAAGGCTAAGCTGAGCAACATAACATAGGTAACATGAGGATACACAGGATTTTAAATATGCAGATCCAGTTAAACGGGCGATTTATACAAATAGCAGGTTAAAGGTTTTTGTATTGCCTTTTTGTATTTAAGCCAAAGATCTATTCAATGGCCAGGACCAATGTTGGAGATTAAATAGATATCTTTATATGCAGACATACTCTGCTTGTTATAAAAGTGGTTTGTTCTACAGAGCAAGATGAAAAACCTCCTGGCATTGATAACTGCCCTTGTAAAAAGGGGGATGGTTAGGTGGGCTTCTGCTAGGCGGCTGGCTAGTCTCATTCATACGGCCTGGAACAACCCCAGACTCCAATGGCATCAAGCACACAGACAAAGTAAACAAGGAAATAAATGTAATAAAAA
>JAOYSI010000007.1:552347-572436 GCA_025775065.1 Hiodon alosoides
ATAGTGTTAGTGTGTGTGTTTTTCATGGCAAAATACAACTAGGATATTTCAAACAAAATTAAGAAAATGTATAATTGCTATTTAGTTTCTGCAGGCCATACTGTGAAATAAAAATATGACAATAAAATGCTTAAATAGGAGCGGTCAACCCTACGATTATGTAAATTGGTACTGCTCCAGAATCGCCTCGGCCAATTATATTTTGGTTATGATTTTCTCCATTACGACGTTTTGAATGGCTGTGTATAGGCCTACTGTGTTTTGGCTTTGAAATACCCTGAAATGTAACCTTAAAACTTTAAGATTAGGCCCACTTCACAGATAAAAATAAAATAAAATAAATTCACAAAAATTGATCACGTATAGAAATAGTAAAGGAAACACGTTCATTTCACAATGCGCCTACGTTCTTCAGTACACACACGAGTGAAAGCTGAACGACTCGGTGAAAATGTGTCCAGTATTTAAGTTTTTCCTGTAAACGGGCAAAGAACTACGATAGCCATAGTAACGTATAATAGTATAATAAACAAAATCAATAAATACACAAGGAATAGAATGAATTGACAGGAGCAAGTTTTGATTACTGATTCGTAAGTAGATTACGTTTTTATTGACATTCTTAACAGCGCAGAAATCCTTTGTCATAAGCTCGGGTGTCCTTTGTGGTCACTCCTGCGTGTTCCATCTTCGTGTGCTCTAAAAAGAGGGTATCGAGGCAAAACGTAATTATGGGCATCGGCAAGGACAACGATGAACCTGTGAACCATAATTCAAGCTAAGGTTGAGTATTTGTCACTGAAGTTGACCTTTACACCTCTAATCAGATATATTTCACTGTAAGAGTGCTTTGGCGTCGTTTGATTTTTGTCCCTGTGCGCCCCTTCTGTTAATACAAACCCAGACATATTCACCCAGAGATGCACGGGCAACATTTGAACAGCGAAACGTCAAAAATAAGGCGTCGTCAAATTGACTACATTTTTGCATGATATCCAAAGAAGGGGACATGGGTACCAAGAACAAACACGAACGGATTCCTTTAGACTTTGGTGTTGCGGGATCTATTTAAAAAAATAAAGACTTTATCATTATAATTTTAGCCTAAATTTGCAACAGAACAACTTTACCTGTGACGAAAAAAAGACTATTTTGATAATTTTATAAGACAGATAACAGTACTTTTCAGGTTTTTTTCAAAGAATACCGGAGAGGATTGTAGTGGGTAATATTTAGGGCAGTGACTGGACTGTCGCCGTGGTTCTTTTATAGAAGGAAACAATGCCAACAAGTGATTCCTTGGAGATTTTACAACGATCTGCTCCCTCTCATGTCAATGATTTCAATTTATCTATGCTGTCTAACCCCCAACCCCCAACCCCCTCACAAATGCCACTCCCTCCACGATCCCTCAGGAATTTGAACATTTCCCGGAGAAAAGGGGAGACGCCATAAATGCAGCGATGGCGCGTGCCTCGCTGTCTTGAATTGTATGTAGCAATTTTGTAATACGGAGTTATATAATTTAGACAAGGTATTTAGATTTCCACCTAAAAGTGTTTATGTCAAAACATTTCCTGACGTCACGTTACATGTTGTTTATTTAGTAGTTTAAGGTTTGTACTATGTCGAGGCTCTCGGAAATAGTTCCGATGAAAGTTCCGATGAAACCTAAATGGGGGTGTTCAATTCTCTAAACTGAGCATTAATTTCTGATGTGAAGGTTTCCGTCACATCAACTGTAGGCTTCTCGCAGGACTGTAAGCCAACATCGCATTCTAAAAACAGTTATCTTTAACAAATTTAAAAGATTTTACATCAACAAAGTATCACAACACTGTGTTTAAACAGTTTGTAGAGCATTGTGATTCTCCATAATTGTTAATCCGGTCTGAAACTTGTCAGAACGTGTAATTAAAGGACACGAACAGCTAAAACGCTCAGTGAGTCTGTAAAATCCAAAAGGATAAAAGCGTACTATTACATAGCAATTTCCGGATTTCTTTTCCTAAACGCGTACAACATTACAGGTTTCTTACCATCACGAAAACGTACCTTACTCAGGTGATTTTGACGTCGGTGAATTTCAGTGCTGATTTCACTGGACAGCGCTCAGATGGAGCGGATGAATCGGACGGAACCGCACTCACCGCTTTGTTGGACTCGGAATCTGACGGCAGAAGAATGACCCATATTTTATTTACTATTTCCCCTTTCTTTTCGTAAATAAAACGTAAATACACAGGAAAACAAACTGCCGGAGTTCTGTCACCAGTGACAGAACTCTTTTCAACAATTCCCAGGAAGAAAACGCTCGCATATAGAGAGGAGGACCTTAGGAGAGGGCATGGAGAAAATTAAATTGCACTTGGGGGCAAATTCTATTAGGGAATAGTTATTGTCTCTTGACAGGTCCTGTCCATTTACGTAATTAGTTGAAGGACGAGATTGTGCATTGTTTGAATCAACAAAACAGAGCAGTTCCAGTAAGAAAATATATCCCTATTGAATTGAACTTGTTCGCATTTTCATTTAGTATGTTATATAATTTCATTGATACATGCAGTGCAAAGGAATATAAACATTGGGAATATATTCTGAGCTGTATATTTTAACACTCAACAGAAGTTGATCATTCATTGGTCACAAAATGAATATTTCCTATTTGTTATAAAGGCTACGTACGTTTTCGAGTACATTTCAAAACATATATCGTATGCAATTTCTTTTCATCGACCCAAACAACCATTAACCAAAAAATAAACAATTTATGGAGGAAGAATTCAGATATATTTACTTTCCTAAACAGAAAGTCATTTTACGTGGTTAACATAAAAAGAACACACAGTGTTGTTGGGGCAGGTTGACCCATGGAATTTCGGGTTGGTTGGGATTAGTGTTGCCACAGTCAAAGATGGGCTCACGCGGCATGTTCCCAGGCCATTCCAGACGATCTACTCCTAAACTGCGAGTTTTACTTTTATGTTATTTTTTTACCTAAGTTGTGCTTCAAGTTGTGCACCTGACACCCTCAAGTCGTTCAATCGGTACACCTCGAAATACACGTAAGACCTAAGATGGTGTGCAAAGAAAAGCATAGTTCAATTTCAAACAGGACACCTTTGTACGTTGCTCTGGATAAAAGCGTCTGCAAAATGACCAAAACGAAAATGAAAATAAAATACACACAAAGTGCTATTATTTTTTTAAATAATTTTGAGGCAATGTAGAAGCTCAGAATTGTAGTTTTCTTAATTAATGTGCTTGCTGTGCAATGAAATAAAGATTTATACTGTGTTTATTTTGTGTCTAGAATATATGTGTAGTGATTTTAAATTTTTTCCTTTTGATTTACTCAAAGATTGTGACAACCAGCGAGAGGGCTGTTTGCCACAAGTGCCCTCAGTTTATTTAACCCTGAATAAATTCATATTGAATTAGGAAGTGTAGGAGTAAACTTTATGCATTGTGCATAATGTATTATTCTTTCATTTTGTATTGAAAACATACATGCATGGAGTAAAAAGTGGGGAAATCAGCCCAAGTCTCCCCTACTTTATAGATTATTATACAACATCACCCATATTTCCAAATCAGAGATGTTTTTATATATTATATATAGTGTATGGCATACTGTAGGTATAAGCATAGTACAGTAATCTTTGTGAATCATAGTTCGGAATAAATAAAGAAATAAATATTGATTGGAAGGTGAACTTCATTTCATTTGCAGCAACAACTTCCCCAAAGTTCATAACTGCATGCCCATTGTCCTTGGATAAAAGGCCTACTGATTAGTCCATGCACATTGAATACCAATTGTATTTTGAAAATAGAATATAGTATAAAAATAGTACAGGCCATATATCTGATAAATGCGTCAAAAAAAGCTATGACCCATTAACATCCATAGCAAAATCATTTCGTAACAACTGGGATTCTTAGCGAAGACCATACATCCTTTGTATGGCTGTGAGACCATAACCACTTGAGTACACTTATGCTGATTGACAAACCTGGGAAGTTGTCCAAGTTCACATTGGTTGAACGCAGGCTTTTTCAGGAATGGTGGCTAGAGAGCTCAGTCAAGACGTGCTGTAGGAAGCTGAGGTGAATGTGTTTTGTACATTTCCCCTGCACTGGACTCAAGTCAAACTGTAAAATTCCCTTGAATAGAGTATTTTTTTTATATTACTGTTGTACATCAAATTTTAGAAATATCACATATAAAATACGCATCAGGGATGTAAATGGCACATGGAGCTAACAGCAGATGGCTAAGAAAGATAAATAAATAAAAACTGCACTATTACTATTAAAACCTCTGAAACAACTCCAGCAAAGAGTAGTGCCTATATGATGTGGTTCTTTCTAATTTTTCCTGCCACAGTATTTTACAAACGTTCAGTATGTTTTCAATATTAAAGAGCATGGAGTGACATCTATCACGGGGTTCTGGAGGGTTAGTTAAGTTTAACAAACACAGAGAATGGCGATCTAAATAATCAAATTTGTTAATCAATTAGGCTAGAAGCTGCAATGCCCTTGGTTGTGAAAAACATGCCATTAATCTCTATTGGATGAGTCTAAAGACGGCCTGCTCCACCGAGTTTACCCTTCAACCGGGCAGAGATAAATAGGGCATGGACTGTCTGATCCTGACAGTTAAACTATGCTATGCAATTAAATGCACATGACCATGGTCCCATGGCTGCATGGAAATGTATAATAGTTACATAACAATCGTGCAGTTTAGAAAACACTTTGTTTTACATTACATTTAACTGTCTGTAATTTTGCCCTGCAAAATAGATATGTCTGGCCAAAATATTTTGATTGTTTCTTAACTCAGCAGCAGAGGCAGCTTAATTGAACAAATTCTTAATTAACACATAATAATACTAATGGCAATTAACTTTATTTTCTGTAGTACCTTTAAAAGCAATTGTGTCAAGACGCATACCAACTCAAAATAAACAAAATTATAATACGTTTTGATAGAGGAAATTAAAACAAGGCTAAAAACAGACATATATTTGGGGAATATTCAAGCTGAATTTGAGAGCACTCAATGTAATTGAGTCCCAGACTTCTTTTGTTTTGGAATGGTGTTCCAGCAATCAACAATGTCAGTGTTTATAGGAATCCTATAGGAATTTAACACTGGTGTTTTTGCTGTAAGAGTTAAGTTAAGAGTTAATGGACCTACTGTTCCTCATTCTGTGGACTGCCAGCTTTAATTAGTAAAGATTGAAACTTGAGTCTCAAGTACTTTCAATTACTCAATTACTTCCTCAATTGATATGTCAAATATTCTATTTTTTCTACGTATGAGGAATACAATACATCAGGAAGGGATTACAAAATAAGAGAGGCAGGCCGAAGTGCACAGGAAGCTTAGTGTTGATTGGGTAAAGAATGCTAACGCGCCATTGACAGTCACTGCGCCATTAAAATCAGCTGGATTGGGGTACTCTAGGACCAGGGTTAGAGTCCCTTGCCATAGGGTCTTACCAGTGCAAAGCCTTCTGTCCACATGCACCAGCAATATTGCCACTGCTTGTTGCCATTGTACCATGAGTTGAGACAGTTTCTACTACTTAAGCACACTACTTATGAATTGCTAATATTGCTAACTCAACGGCATGACACATGACATTTTTATTACTATGCAGTTTTATTCTGTGTTTTATTACAATATTTACTTTACTTTATCTCTGCAAATTCAGTAGGACAATGAATTAAAATGTAGTTGCAAGAGGGCAAAATGGAAAGAATTTAAAATTGTGCGACATGAATGGGGGCATTATGCAAATATCCATAGTTTCACGCTGATGTTCCAAAGGGTTGTAATTGTTTACCTAAATTGCATATCATGCCCAAATACCCCACATTGATTGGCATACTACGCACATGATTTTTAAATGATTCCTTTTGATAACGTTTAAAGAAGGGCGTCCGAGTGAAATAAGTGAAAGTTGCATGTTAATGGGATAAATGGTCTCAGAGGAGATGACGTTTGACCGTTTTTCAATTAATTAAAAATGGCGGCAAATCCAATGTGGTGGAATCTTCAGATAAATTTAAGGGGGAATGGATTCTGCATTTTAAATGACTTAGGAGATGTTGGTTAAAAACGCATTGCTCATGTATTTTAATTCATCACCATGGGGGACACACTCGAAAGCGTGGTGCCTAAAATATCTACTAAGTTTTGTATTGATATTCCCATGGATTTTCACTTGTTGAGCCTATTTGCATAGAAGGCTGTCTTGGTGCTGCCATGTTTTTTAACCAAGCAAATTTCTCTTGATTACTTTTAAAGGTAATGATTCCAAAACACATTAGTGGAAGTTGCATGTTGATACAGTGTTGATACGGTGTTGCATGTTGATAAACGGTCTCGTTTAAGCATTTTACAAAATATTCAAAATTCATGGTGGAAAATCCGTCATGGTGATAAGAAGATAAAGATAAAATCTTTTTGAAAAATTTGAATTGAAACTTTGATCAATACTTTATTAGTTCTTTCTTTACAGAAATGTTCTTTTAGCAAAGATGAACCAATGTTAAATATTATTATATCAACTATAAGAACTGTACATCTATTTATTTAATAATCAAACAGGTTCAGTACATGTCATCACGATGAAGGAACAGTACCCGTGAACAAAAAGATTTGACCTTGGTAAGGCCAGTTAATAGTGTGTTTTCTCATTGCAAAAGGAAGTAACATATGGTTCAAAGATGGATGCGCCTGATTAATTTGGGTTCCGTTTCAACACTGGAAAGGAATACATTTGACTTTGAAGCGAATCTGGTGATTGGCAAAAAAAGAAAAGAAAAAGAATTTCAAGATGGTATTCTATGAAGGGAAAAGAGGATTAAAAATGCAATGGTCAATAAAATATTAATAACATTAATATACAATATTCAAATGATTTAAAATCTCTTTGCAAACACCACGATCATGCACAAAGCCAGCACTAGTTAAGAGAAAGATAGGATTAGTAACAGGATCAGGGAATTAGCATCCAAATTAGATTTGCGTATTGATCAATTGTTCCGTATTTTTTTTTTTTTTTTAAACAGGGCTCCTGTATTTTGGAGGCCAGCCTGCTTAACAAACAGCACTGAACAGAAAAAGCCAAATTGTCTCAGAGCTTTGAAGGGGATCTTTTTCTGCACTGGAGTGCGCTGGGAAGTCCAACTGATTTATTTAGTTAAATAAAATCACAGTAGAAACGCATGATTAATCGCCTCTATTATTTTTTTTTTAATCCAATGAGACTTTATGAACACGATGCAATAGATGAGAAAATGCTTTTTATTTCATTTTAAGTACATTCTAAGTAATTCTAAGTTAAAATTGTATTACAAAGTGTCCAGAAGGTTAAATATTCCCCACTTTCCTATTTAAACACAATATAAAAGTGGATAAGCAATTTTTTGGTGTAAAAATCTAACTTTCCCATAAAAATAAAACAAATCAGTGTCAATCAATGGGCCTTTATTTTCAATTGACTTGGAGTTAACACGACTAAACAGACCATATGCGTCATACATGTCAGTGGTCGTCTACATTAAATTGCTCTGTTTCTCCATTTTCTCCAAAGTAAAAAAATCACAGGCACTCTAGCAGAATTGTTTTGTTAGTTGACAAATAAAAAGATCAAATGATATCTTCTAGGTCTCTTCCCACTTTGCACGCAGACATGAGACCTTGAGAGAAATCTTTCAAAAGCTTTGTCATAACCAGAGTCACCAATATGAAAATGAATCACTGCTCCATTGCTATTTCAGGACACCAAAAGAATGTCTCACGAGCCCGACAAAGACAGAAGAGCAGAACAGAATTTACAACCTGCATCTGTGGCACGTGAACTGGAGACATTTAAGCACCATCATTCGATCCAGAGCCCTTAGGAAATAACGTCCTTTTTCTCTATAGTAAGCGTTTCACAGCAACACGGCATGGCTTTTTAAACCCCTTTATTTAAATGAAACTGTCCAGTTTCAGGGGACTTGTGGGTGCCCTGGTATGGTTTGGTAGACAGGGAGTCATGACACGCTTGGGGTAAAGGCAGGGACAAGATCAAGATCTCTGCCGGCAAAATGATATCCGTCCCGTATGACTTAAATGTAAATACTGGAGAACCGGTAGGAAGAAGTGATGTGATAAGGAGCGTTGTATATAAACCATTAATTCACTTTACCCATAGAAACCCCACTATAGGAAACGCTTTATAGTATTATTAAAGTCAGAGGGAGATGACGAAAATGTATCAAACCTGTCTAGCATTTTAATACTTCCAGAAGATGGGCCATAAATAGCGGGGTAGAGAATACAGGAGAGCCCACCAATAAAACTCAACATTGTCAAATTTATGGTATACAACACAAGGGCTACAAGGTGTGTGTTTTTTTTTTTTACCCTTGGGGTTGAGCTTTAGCATATTGAAATGATATGATTTCAAATGAGGGCCAACTCGAAACATTAGCAGCACCCCATTGAGGTGTTGTATTAATAACTGTAGACCGGCTCAGCCCATTACATATCTTTGATTAAGTTTGTTACTTAACTGTGCGGAATGTTTAAACGTGCAATCTGTCCATATGGGACCGCCAGCGCTTAGGATGTTAAAGTAATCTGAATTGTTACAGTTAATATTCTCGGCCATCCTGCCAAGAAAACTCTCAAATCTAGATGCATGGCGTGTATAAAACTTGTAGCAGCACAAGTGTGAGAGGGGGACACTTGGACAGGGATCGAGAAGAAAGATACCCAGATTACATTTGTCTTCAGCTCTTCTCACCTTTCCAATGACAAAACCTCTGCCATACGACGCACTGCGGCCAACATCCCCGTTAACTCTCGGAAGCCCTAGCTTTTCCGCTAAATCCGAAAACCCCGATTGGCTGCTGAAACTCTGTCATTTTTCTAAAGCACCTTACTACGAGGCCTTAATTGTTTATCTTGTCCCTCATGGGAATTATGTTTTGGCTTCTTCCTGTTGTTTTTATCGCAGTAGAATTCAGTGTCCAAGCTCACCATTTGCTTGTTTACTAGGTAGGTGGGAATGGTTCTTGGTGGCGAGGAGATGACAGAAACACTACGTTCCTGAAAAGACAAAGCTCAAGATCAGACATTGATGTTCTTCAGATGAGCGTGTAATCTGGTCTGCATCAAAGCTTGTAGCCTCCAAGGTCTCTTCCATATCCACCCCCACTGTTACACATCTCCCAAGTGTGTGAAGGAAGAGGCCCTGAAATCCGATTGCGTTTTAACAAAGTTTATTATCGGGTGGAGGCTAATCCTCACAGTAATCTCCCGCAGCCCAAAAGAAAGCTGGATTACTCACTTGCTATAATCCCTATGAAATTGTTAGGATTTAGCTGCTGCAAGAGACCAGATGGCAACAGGCTTGTTCTTCAACCTTGTACACCCGCACCTCCCACTAAAGCACTCAATCACTTATTTATTGAGACACATACGGAAGAAAACAGCAATTCACGGAACGTTAAATCTCAGTCCATGTTGGGAATAGTGACATTTATACAAAAGTAATCCCGGTGTTTTTGTCGAATATTTTAAATTTCCATTTTGACAAGCTGGGCAAGTACTAGAGATGGATTCATAAAAGATAACATAAATGCAATGAGTATGAGTAAATAATTAAACATTTGCCAAACAGAAGATTCACAAGAACAGAAGCATCAGAATCACCAGGTCATTTAGACTTCCCCAGAACAGACCGAATGGTGCAGATAACATATATATTTGGTACATCCATTCATGTTGGATAACTTAAAGTCAAACCAACTTCAAACTCTTTATAACGCATAACGACACTGAAACACCAACGGCTATTCATGTTTTTAGCAAAAATAATTTTATTTGATGACTGTTCTGAGTAAATCAAAGCAACAACACGTAGTGTGAAGACGATGAGCTTGATGTTGAGAAAACAAGTCACACCTTGGATTTCATGCTTTTGTTCTTACAATACCCAAATCAAATCAAATTTAAGCAAATGAGCAAAAGCCCATTAAGACATTAGCAAGTCCCTGTTGTTGAGGTCACAGTCAATCAGGGGAAAAGTCCCAAAATCAAATAAATAATACCAGGTTTTATTAAATTCATAAAATTGTAAATTCCTTCATCTTAAAATTTTAGGTGCTTCAATTGTTTGCACAAAAGTGGTACATTTTTTTCCTTCCTGATACCAGCTGACTTATTGTGGATTAAAATCACTCCTACTACAACTCGTTGTGATGTATTCCAACCGTATCAGCATTACAAGGCTCGAAACAGGACTATAGTGTGTTAGGAAGCAGGGTGGGATGTTAGGGTTAGCCGTTGTAGACAGGAGTCACGAAAGAGCACCAAGAGGGCGACTAGTTGCTAAAGGGGCCAGGTACTTTGGATTTAAAGCAGGGCTACTTTGGTGCGCCGCAGCCGAAAGCGCAGCTTGAAATAGAGGTACATGGCCAGGAGGCACATGGAGGACATCATGTAGAGCAGCACGCAGAGACTGAGGTCCAGGCGGGAGAAGCCCACGCTCAGGACCCAGATCCAAGGCTTCCCGTGGGACGGCAGGTCCATGTCCGCAATCTCCAGCCTCTCCTCTTCCTCCAGCCCCGTGTACTTCCCGGTGAGTCCCCGCTTCTGGAGCCTCCTCTTCACCCCGGCGTAGTCGCCCGGCTCCACGGGCTGCAGTCCCACCCCCTGATGTGGCTGCTCCCTCCTCCGCCGGACCGCTCCCTTGGCGCGGACGGCCTTCGCTTTGTATTGTTGGTTGACGAAGGAGTCCAGGTCCACGATGTCCTCCTGCGGCTCGCGGAGCTTCAGTCCCACAATGCTGGCCCTGTGCTGAGGCACCATCTCCACCGTTTCGTGCTCATCCCAGGACCTGGGTGCCGAGGTCCTATTCTCCCCTCCCAACTTCCCTTCGACTATCCCATCCTGGGTCGGCTCCTGGTCTTGCTCCATCTCCTCTTCTCCCTCGGGTTCCGGCTCCTCCGGCGCCCCTTGCTCTTCCTCAGCCTTGCCTGTGGCCCCCCCCTTGGGCTCCTCCTTGGGTTCCTGTTCGGCCTCCTGTTCTCCCCGCAACGCGTCCCTTTCCTCGCTCGCTTTTTTCAGCAGCTGGGCCTCGTTGTCTAAGTAATCATGCATTATGTTGTCAGAGGAGAAGTATCCCATCAGAAAGGCTAACACGCTGGTCCGATTCCAGCTGTGCTCTCCAGTGATCTCCACCCCGTGACATTGAGGACATAGGTCTGGGGATGGCCACTGGATCTTCGGGAACTTGGGATCCTCACTGAGAGCACCTAATAAAATTAAATGGAAAAAAACATCAATACAGCAACAATTCAATAACAGTAAAGACATTGATGCCAGTATGTTCCTGGAAATGACAGAATCCTGGAATAAATACAGCTCCTTTGTGATAATATAGCCTTTTTATCGACTTTGAGAATTAAGAATATAACCCTGTGACATTCCACTGGTAGTATACAGAGTATGGAATACATATCGTCATTCAGAATGTGCCGCTCGGGTGGAAACATTACACATATTTACCATTTTGTCAATATCATTTTAGGAACGTTTTACGGTCAGTACGATGGAGGACTTGAGGCCTGACCAGGTTTGTGTGTGCACCTCTGATGTTTATGTGTCTTTTAGTGTGCATCTGACAGGGGCTCAAAATGGACAATGGTTTGTTGGGATTCGCAAGAGGGAGGGGCAGAGAGATAATAGATCTAGTGGCAGCAGAGGGACCCCCCAGGCCCTTGTTTCACACCCCATTTGAAGACAGGACCATTTCCAAATTGAATATGAAAGCAGGCATCTCCAGGGGGTGGGGGTGGGGGGTCTCCTTTTAATGAATTAGAATTTTTGCTTCACATGTTTTCCTCAGCCGCCGCCCCCCCGCCCCCGAACAGAGGCATCTGCTAATAAATTGCTTGTCCCCACCGATTCGGGAAGGAGAGTCAAAGCTGCCTGCAGCAGCCCTGTCACTTTACAGCGCTGTCAATTTACATCCTCCTTCTTTCTGGCTGATTAATCTGGGCCATATGCACGCGCGTGTGTACTCTGCATACAGCACTTTACATAAGAGATACATAAATTTCGCTCGGGCTCCGCTTCAACGGGATCCTTTTAAACATTTCACCACGACAGCTGGCATATCCAAGCGGCGTCTGACGACACTTACAGTCTTCTGCTCGGTTTTCATCATCTTGTTTTCATTTCAGGGGTGACTAAGTCAACTGACGCTATTTATAAATAATGTGTTCGTATATTTTTATCCCTTTCAACAATCCTTTATGAATGAAAAAACTCCAGAGGACAGACACTCCATTGAAAGCAACTCCCTCGTCGGTCTCTCAGCAACTGCGGAACTCTGTTTTAGAAGTCTGTAGGGAAAAAACGGCTTCAGACAAGGTCTAATCCCCCTCCTCAACCCTTTAAAGAGAGAACCACTTCCTCCATTTATGCCAATTGGAAACCTGTTTATCCTGGCTCTAAAGACACGCGTCTCTATCTTTACACTGTTGCGTCTCAGCCCCTGGCCTCTTTTGTGCCAGAAAAATAAATTGTCTTACCGCTTTACAAACAGGCCACTTCACGCATCGCTGCACCTCAAAAGGGGGATTTGCCAAAGAGGCACACTTTGAGGCGGGGCACGTCCCCACTTGGGACCACAGAGATCAGGAACGGAGGCAATAGAGGAGTGAGAGGGAGGGGGGTTTTGCCACTCATCGCCACCAGCTGACAGCCGACCCCAACAAAAACTCCCACCACCCCCCAAACCCCAACAACCATGCTTGCAGACCAGTCACTTCTTTCCCTCAAACCCCACATCACCATATTAACCCCGTAAGGCTGGGCTAGGGGCCTGGGGTGGGCGTCTTGGCGTGTGCCACCTGCTGTCGCGGGCGTCCGGGGAATTCCGCAGGCTCCCTCATCCCCGTGCCGCTAAATTGCGTGCCGTATCAATTGTCAAGCTGGGGAAACTGCTCTCTTGGGAAAGAGCGATGGTAAGACATAATGTGGAGAAGAATCGGGGGATCAGGTAGATGCCCAGAGGGAGGGGCTTGTTTCTTTTAGACTTTTGCAATTTATGATTAGCACAGTCCTGTAGAGAAAAGATAGGGGCTGCCACTTTCAACATAGAGTTTTCACCCAAGAGGGTGATCAGTTGAGCATCTGCAATCACATGGCAAAAGAGTGGTCTTGATGTCTACACAATCCCATTCCTGGCTAAAGCAATACTTGTCATTACGTGTCAAAGTTGTCATCTCCCTCCTGTTGGGAAGGTGACCTGCACCCTCTTGTTTGAGCAGCAGGCTGGCCAGTAAGAGAGTCTCAGCCTCAAAAAGCAGGGCTAATCCTGAAGTAGAGGAGGAGACGGGACGCGGAGCAAGGGGACAGCTGGTGTCTGCCTGGAGGATCGCCGAATTAGAGGGATTACGGAAACGAGGAACAAACTTGCGGCGTGTGTAAGGAAAATCCAGAAAAACCTTATGTGCGCCCTCATGATGTTTTGCATAGGAATTACAAGCTTAAAACGAAACTTGGCATACCTTGGCATTGCTTTATGAGAGATGTTGTGTGTTATCTTTATTACGACAGGGTTATGGTTCACTGCTTTCTGTCGACTCTGAGACCTCAAGCGATCACTTAGTTAGCTTATATATCCGGCCCTGACCAAGAAACATTTTTAAACTATATTGTTGAGCAACACACCAAAGCTCCATTAATGTGCGTCTCACATGCGAGACATGACTAGAGATCCATCGCCCTGTCATACTAATTTGCATTCGCTACAACTCATCCTGCTATAGAGTGAGAAGAGATACCATCCCCTCATCCTGCTATAGAGTGAGAAGAGATACCACCATAACCTGCTACAGAGTGAGAAGAGATACCATCCCCTCATCCTGCTATAGAGTGAGAAGAGATACCACCATATCCTGCTATAGAGTGCGTAAGAGATACCACCATATCCTGCTATAGAGTGAGTAAGAGATACCATCCCCTCATCCTGCTATAGAGTGAGAAGAGATACCACCATAACCTGCTATAGAATGCGTAAGAGATACCACCATATCCTGCTACAGAGAGAGAAGAGATACCATCCCCTCATCCTGCTATAGAGTGAGAAGAGATACCACCATATCCTGCCACAGAGTGAGTAAGAGATACCATCCCCTCATCCAGCTACAGAGTGTGTAAGAGATACCACTTCATCCTGCTGCAAGTGGTAACAGTCTCCCTGATTCTGTAAATTTTCTCTTCCCTGGATATAAGTCAAGTGTTATCTATGTGATGGGTAATAATATCTATGTGATGGAAAATTAATATTCTCTTCTAGATACTTTTACAGTAGTGTGATATTTCAAGCAGCAACATTAGAATTAATTTAAATGTAAACAAGTTGCCTACGCAAAACACATCATAGTTGATGTCACAAACCATTATTTTTCTATTGACATTAAGGCATATTAAATACCACAATGAAAATAAATTAAACAAAACACATCCTATGCTACGGATCCCACACACACGCAAGACAACCTCACGTTGAAGCTCTGTCTAAGCACAATATGTTTCTTCTCAGGACCCCTAGGTTTTATGACAACAATACCAAGTCAGCCTTTATGAAAAGATCTTACTCTTAACACGCACATCTGTCGAAGCAAGAACCCTTTCAGCAAGCGTCTGCAGATTAAGGGATCCCCTCTAAGTCCTGTGACACTTTCCCAGGAAGCAACAAATTAACATTCTTGGAGGGTTTGTCCGAAGGAAGGGAGGAATCCCAAAGTGTGAAATAAACAACGTTACCACCACTTTGTAACATAAACAAAAATGCCGGCGGCGCCTGGTCAGTCCACACTTACCCGCCAGCCTGTTGTTGACCACGTTGTGCCGAGACCAGAGCCAGAGCACGGCAGCGGACGGCGTCCTCGACTTTCCCATGCTATCGCGAGCCATGTTCTCAAAGTGGGTGGCACACGACCGGCAGCCAAAGAAGCTACCCACGTAGGCCCTCATGGCCTGGAGGACCTCCTGAGGGTCTGCAGGGGCTAGAGGGTCAAGGAGAAAAGGGCTGTGCTCAAAGATCAGAGCAGGAAGAAACATCTGCGCGCGTGGAAATTTCGTGGAAGTCAAAAAGAAACCTTCTCATCTGAACACATTACGAGGAGAGGATGGCATCAACTCCAACCCAAAATGGATTTTACTTTTAAAATGTATATATATTTAAAAGGAGGGTTCCTTAAAGGATAGTCCACATTATCAATAATACCTAATGCATACTTGGAAACCTCCTTGAAATTATCGCAACAAATCAGTGGAGCTCCGTTTAGGGTTTGGTGCTTCGTTCAAAAGCCTTGTTTTTTCACCTCAGATGGTCTACTTGGATGGGAATAATTCTGGGGCTCCTAACGGACAGATGGACACCCCCATTTACCCATCTGCAGGTCATGTGAACCCCCCCCCCCCCCCCACCACCCATAAAGCTCCAGGATTAACCCTGCAAAGACTGGAGCACTGGTCAGCTGCCCTCTTTTATTAACCACTCCAACTCCACTAATCTAACAAAATCCTTGTTTACCCACCTGCAGTTAAGGTTTTCTTATCAGTGAATAACGCAAAAAAAAAAAAGGGAAATCTGTTTTCTACACTATGGAAATGGAGTAATGACCTGATGTTAATGACAAGGCATTCCAGGCTACATAATGAGCAAATACGCAGTCCAGCACGACTTTACAGGTTCGGGATCATAAGGTTCCATCACTTATGGTTGGGTGCGTGTTACGCATTTCGACACTACATCAAGAAGAATTCACTGGAATTCAGACCAGTTCATTATCAGGGTGCAGCAAGATCATGTTTGAATTCGTTAGCAACTCTAAACAAAACCAACGTCACGCGAGTTAGCCGATTTATCAGCTCACCTTAACCCTTTGGTCTGAGAACGGCTGATGTTGCCTTGAAGGGCAAGGTTCTTCACCCGAATCGATTCAGCGAGTACACAGCCGCGTGAACGGGCAAAGTGGTTTGAAATAAGGCCCAGCCCGAAGCAGCACTATGCGCACCTGAACTGGACTTGTCCTTGGCCTGCACAGTCAGCACGTGGAACAGGGTCCACATGGAGCAGGGGTACCCTCGCAGGTGTGGCTGAGAACCCTGGCAGCCCACCCACCTCACAGTCGCTGGCAGGACCGCGTCAGGAGCCTGGGAACACACACGCCCGGCACAAGCTTGTAATATCATTCCTTTGGTTTTATTTATGGGAAACCTCTGGGAAAAACCTGAAACATTGCTAGGTTTCTTTTTTTTTTTTTACAACGTATTTGGAAATTATCCATGTTGTTTACCATCAAATAGGATATACAAGTAAAAATAAGTGGATTTTTGATGACAGTTTAACAAAAGCAAACAACTAGTGTAATAAGGGTAAAAAGGAAATAATGCAATTTGAGTGAAAAGTTTCCCTTTCAGCTTTTACAATAACATTTAAAGTCAAAGCTCAGTAACTGCAAACTGAAATGTTTCCCCCCCGTTTCAAAAAATATGAATACCTCTATAATAAACATAACTAACATGGTTTTAAAATCTGAATGTTTTATTGAACATTTACGACCTATTTACTAAACGTGTTTAAAGAAATACTCAGTGACGTGCAACCTCACCCTAGCAGCCAGCAATACGCTGACTACAGTTAAAAGCTTGATTGTCTGTGATTGAAAGCCCTAAAAAGTGATTGACAGTAAAGAGTTGGCATGCAGACACTGAACACGCAATATACCCGGGAATCCAGTCCATTTTGTTTTTCGGGAGTTTATGCTCGCTCATTGATTCATTGATTAATTGACCGTGCGCCTGAAAGCTAACCATGTCACTGAGTGAATATCCCACTTCACTATCACAGTACAGCACTATCAGCAGACCCCCATCGCAGACACATGAGCTCAGACACTGCAGAGAAAATAGCCAATATAGGCCAAATAGTATAAAGTTTATGGCTATTTGTTTCGTTCATCCATAGGGAGGGACAAATTGCTAATTTCCCAACACCGCTTTTTGCATGATTTAGTTACGTGGTGCATCAGTACCGACGCTGACTTTTTGGGCGGTTCTCGTTTACGCCTCACCCTTGCTGCGTTGTCCAGCACTCGCCGAAGAGAGCTGTACGGGAGCGGAGAGTCGCCTTGCTCCTTCAGCCAGGCATCCACAGACAGCAGCAGATTCTTCACCACCGACCGGCCGGGAAAGTACTGACAGAGAGAGGGAACATTGCACTGAATTAGTTCATTAGACATTAGAAATACATTTTGTTTCCGTTTTTCACTTCCGTGTGGTTTTTTTTTCTCCCTCACTCCAAACTGAACGAGTAAAGAACCAGAAATGAGTAAATGACACCCTGGGTAAGAGGAAATCCGTTGGACACGAGAAGAGTGTCGACAGAAGATCGTCAGGGCAAGGAAAGGGGCATTAACAACCGAGACAACCGGTTCTTGACTAAAAGGCGGTTTCCGAACCGAAGACAGCCTAGCAATCAGGTTCAAGCTCCCTCCCGTTAAAATGACTGAATCGGGAAATTCGAGCTGCATTTAATCTCGCCATTTTCGGTGCTAATTTAACAACTGGATTCTTAAACATAAACAAGCAGGCTTTTCAGAAACAAATCGAGTACACACTTTGCAGCCTTTTGGTGTATTGTCGAATAAAATGCGCACGTAGCCAAAAGACACTCTAAAGCAATAAAGTGGAGATATAAAATTGGAGGAGGGCCAGGGCGGGGGTACAGAAAATAAATAAAAATCATCAGTGAGACACAGGGAGGAAGGGGCTGGGGACCGGCGTTTCCCAAAGGTGCACGGCGTTTGATTTGTGCTGCCTTGCCTTTTCAGGGTTCGCCATCTGTTCCCTGCTGCAGTGCTTGGCTGTGAGGGCTAACCATTCATCATCTTCTAACGGGATTGCCGACAAACAAAAGTTTGCTTCAATAAAACGCTTCCCGGATGTTTGTTTTAACCCCCTTTCGCCCCGACATTGGTTGGATCCGTTTCCCTTAATTGCAACCAACTTTGGCCAAAATAGCTGGGGCGTTCTCAGACAGACAAATGCAATCAAGCGGCGCTCATTGGAGTGTTAAAACGACACAATGGCGTGCCGCCTATGACCAAGAGAACAATTGGTTTAGCTGTGGCACAGGTCAGAGGATTGAGAGGCTAAACACTGAGAAAAGCTCATTAGCAAAACCTATGAATTAAAACAACAAAGGACTTGGGGAGGCGGCAGAAAAGGGCAGCGTTACTCAGAACCCCCTGTGAGAATTCTGGGCCACCGTCCGCCACACTTCCGATAACCTCAGCCAATTGGTGGGCGGGGTTTGTCCTGTGATTCTGGTTTTGCTTCTGAGCATGTGCGAGATGCTTATATTCCTTACAACGGCCCACAGAGGTCAGAAGTGGTTATATTCAGAGAGGTGAGAAACTGTCAAAACTTGGAATTGTAAGAAAAACGTTCAATCCGATCCATAGCACAAGCTTCCAAAATGATAAAGGTGCACGCCCGTTCACGTAAACACTAACAATTGGATTTACTCTTGCTTTTGGTCACTCTTAACCCATTTATATATGGGCACCACATCTGCCAGCGAACCTACACGTCGCTGGGTTTTCACGGGTTAGCGGAGCGAACGGACAAAGGACCCCAACGCTGGGATGTCTCCATCCGTGCTGTGCCAGCGTGCCCGCGCCACCTTGTCTCCCCCATCCCCGGCAGCCTCTCAAGGCAACGACAATCCACTTCACCCCGGCAATATGTCATCCTAAATCGGATTAGTATCAGCACTTGAGAAACCGCAGCCTCCTTGGAGAGACGCTCAAAAGGGAATGCATCTGCCGGGCTGGCCTGGGGAAGCCCTTTTTAATCCAGCCTTGCCAGGCCTCTGGGAGCAATATACATGCCACTGAGTAAAAGCTAGCTAACGGTTTCCCCCGGCAGTGGCAGCGGCAAACGCCGACGGGCCTATCTGTCACTCGCTGGGGCGCTCCCCGACAGCCCACGTTCGCCCGCTGGGCAAAGCGGGCACCGTGCGGGACATACCCGGGTTCCACAAAAGCCACTGCAGCAGCTGATGCGCTGAAATTAGCTTCAGCTGAAGTGGATTGTTTATTCCCATTCCTCCCCTCTCTCCTGGAAGCTTTTTTTTTTTCCCCCAAGACGGCAGAGTAATCCTAAAGCCTCTTGGTAATGCTCTCGTGCATCCAAGACCCAGCTTTTTAATCCGGAAATACATGTCGGAATTTATTAATCCGGCCTCTGACCTATAACATGATAAATTGAGGTATACTACAGCACGTAGGAATGTTTTTAAAGAAATTATTTTTTTGCATATTCTGTAAAGACGTAGAGCAGATATGAATGTCTAAATGCTCCGTCAAACAGATGACCACTTAAAAATGTCAGAGGCAGTAAAAGGCAACTATCGTTAAGATTATCCACACCGATTCTTTAACAAGTTCTACTGAAAGTTGTATTACCCCAGGGAACAAGTAATAAGCATCTAAAAGGATGGATTGAGGACAAACGCAGTAAGAAATATATGGACGTTTACAATTAATTTGTGATAGCTAGATGGGAACACAACTTTCTCATCATCTGATCATTCCACTTTATAACACTAAGCCCTGGGTTGTGCAACCAGAGGTTAAACACTGGCTCCTTTGTTTAAACAGCCTACTTATTTAATTGACATCGCCATCAAACGTCAATAAATAGCACCAGACCGGTCCCTTACTCTTTGCCTCTAGGAAAAGAGTGTATGGGTGGGATGCGAGATTCCACAGGGAGTTCAAGATATTGACAAAACAAACTGGAGTTAATGGGGGGGGGTTGCCCCTGACTCCCCTGTTCAGCATTCAAAACATCCCCAGAGACTCAGGGATAATCACAGAGAGGGGGAGTGGACGGGGGGGGGGGGGGGGGGTTGTCGGGGCCCCCCGAAAAAAACCCCAAAGAAAAAAGGGATGTGGGGGGATTGACAGAGAGCCATGAAAAAAAAAA
>JAOYSI010000007.1:580404-603756 GCA_025775065.1 Hiodon alosoides
TGGATTACCCGGCAGCCCCCGCGAGGGTGGCTAGAGTCCCTAGCAACGGGGAGACGCATTTCGCCATCCCCGTTACACTATTAAGAGACAGATAAATAGACAAGACCCTTACATTAAAATGATTTCTCCGAATTAGGCTCAATCCAGTTGTGTCAGATTTCAGCAGTGTCGAAATCTTTTGGCATTTCCACAGCCCCCAGTATATTGTGTTTGGTGGAATAATGGGTTAGAGAATAATGTGCGGTATGGGGGGCGGGGCTCCTTTTTTATGTATCACGTCCATTCGGAAACGAGCAGTTAGCCACAGCTTTATTGCTCAAATTACCAGAGCTGATCCTTGTCCTGTTTGCCCTTAATTAACAAGCATTCAATTCCCCTATTAATTAGCACCAGCTATTAGCTATTTTACATCACTCTTCATTTGTAGACCATTAAAAGCTCTATTATTAAAAGCATGCCACACGGTTAATTGCGGGCTCATCAGCACACCACGTTAAGAAACCAGGAGTTGAGACACAAGAGTCAAACAACCCTTCACGTCTCCGGGAAAACTTCTGAAACCCCTCCTCCTTCTGTTTTCTTCGTACTTTCTAGAAGTAATAACTTTTTGCACTGCATAAATTTTAGACTGAACTGCTTGCATGGATTAATTGATAGATTCATTCACACTACTTTATTAAATACAAAAATGTGGTTATATTGCAGTGAACCACTTTGCATTTATACAACGTGCTTGGGGCATTGAGGGGTCTGAAGACAACGGTTTTTCCCCTGTCTTGTCTGTCAGAGAACACTGTGGGCTAATCACAAGTGCCTGATGGTAAACAACATCTCCGCTTCCCCTTCACAGCACACTGCTCTGCCTTTCACTGAGGCTCTGATGCATAACATTCAGAGAAGCTTTTATCATACACACTGACTTATGCTGGCTCCTGGATGCAATGTGAGCTATCCCTGAGCTCTATAAAATCTCGATACAGTGCAATATACCAAACAATAAATCCACGTTTGCAAGAGAGTAGTTAAAAAATGTGAGATTCAGTAATAAAATAAGATCCCTAAGACTAATGTAACCTTTATATTATTTTTATAGAATACAAAATAAATATAGCCCTTCCCAAAACAAACAATGACTGATGCAAGCCAAACGTGTTTTCAGCTGAGTCAGTTCACCAACATTTAGGTGCCTCTTAAAAAGCCACTGCTAAAAATGTATGCACGCCTTATCTTTTCTGCTGAAATCAACAGACAGCACAGGTCCAACCGGTTCACCAGCTGAGCTCTAAAATCCTATAGAACCTTGCTGACGGAACCTTTCTATACATACATTATATATATATATAAAAAAAATATTTAGTGGGAGTGTTGCTATTTATGGCCAACAAGAGCAAAATAGCTTCTTGCCTCCGCCCCAAATGATAAAGAATGTGTTTTATGAAGCTTAGCTAGACTCTTCTCTGTTTAAACTTCAATATTGAATGTTGATTTAAACATGTTGTCCCCTAGTTCCCCTAGTGGCGACTTTCGTTGAGGGTTCCCTCAAATGCAGCGTTATCTGAACTTTTGGTTAATGCAGTTATGCTGCTTTTAATTTGTAGCCACGGTTTCTCTTTTAGTTTATGTGCTTTTCTTTTAGTTTTTTCTGCCTTGTTTGTTGTTTTTATATTTTTGTATTTGCGTTTCGTAATTCATTGTTGTGTTATGCACTTCAGGGCCACCATACATGGAATATATAAAAGACAGGGCCATCCTGAGCCTGCTGCAATCTCTGTAATTCAATGGGCGAATAGTGATTCAGAGAATGGGTCTGGGGAGGGACAAAGAGTTTAACCTATGTAGCCCCCATCCAATCCCGCCCCCACCCCCGCTGAGTCAAGTCTCCTTCACCCAGGGCTAAATGAGTCAGGACTGCAGCTAGACCTGCAATGATTGACAGAGCAATTACCGCTAACATGCACTCTGATTGGGTCGGAGACGTTTTGAAATTGAATTTCACCATTTTGTTGCATCAGTCACTTATAGGAAGGATTTTGTACAAAATCTAAAATGCCATATTGACTCAAAGCAGTCCCGCTGAATATGAAACCCTTCAGCGTTACATTTCTTTATTTTATTCAAGATTTAAAAACAGGATCATTTTAGCCATCTCTTTAAAATTGCTTTGGAGACAAAGTAAGCTGAGTCGGTCTTTATTTCTTATAGTCAAGCAGCAATAATGAAGCCACTTTTCTGTCGTTGATATGTCTGGATCAAGAGCTCGCATGGGAATCTTAAAACATTCACCTTCTCCCAGGAACCCAAAATTGACCAAACGTAAGTGTTTTATCACCAAAAAACAGAGGGGCAAATGTATACACACAGAAAGAAACTACATTCCTATACTTGGGCCAATTAATATCATAATCTCTTTTTAATACAAAATTACCCATGGAGTCATTTAAGAATGAGACTGACTTTAATTATAAAATCATTAACTTTAAAATTTTTGTATTTTATAACCGTCTGAAAAATAACCATACACAGATTAGCCCAAAGGGATAATTCAGAAATAATGATGTTTTAATACATGGTGTGGCTTTTACTACTTGCTCCCTTGTACTTACTTTTGGCCCGGAAGCCCCCAATACATCTGTCAGATCAGCTGTACTGTTGGTTCCGCTAAGACAGAGTGCAGGGTAATAGCATAAAAACACAGGACACCACGAACTGAATTATATTATGCAGATTGATTCTTTAAAGTTTGCCTAGCAGAAAAGGATGCTTAGAAATGCTTCGCTCTATCAATCTAACAAATAAGCACGCACAGGGGGCCCTGTAAACTAATCCTGTTATCCAGAAGGCCACTTTGAAATGAACAGCAGAAAAAAAAACTTAATGAACAGCACTTTTTTGAGAGTAGGAGACACGTCTGAATAGATAAATGAAATAAAGCTTAAATCAGGTATTAAATCATCTCTATTTTCCATCGGGATGCTGTACAGCGAATATCATGAAAAATGTGGAATTCAGAACTCGAAACGTATGCGGTGAAGGGCTCCGTTGTTTGGGAGAATGAGGGACAGGGTGATTTGGGTTGCGTGGGTCTCTCAGGCACGAGCTGAGGGGGGGAGCATGGATACCTGCCGCGGATTAACAATAATCACAAGCCATTTTTTAAGATCTGTCTGTCTCCCAGTAGGTGCCAGATGCTGGAGAGAGATAAAGAGGCCAGATAGAGATAGAGAGAGAGAGAGAGAGAGAAACAAAGGAAGAAAAAGAAAGAAAGGAAAGACGCGGAGAAAATCACCGGAGAAACTCAAGTTACAGTCCTTTTGTTGTGTTTGCCATGATGACGTGATGACTCCAGAGTAGTGCATAAAACCATGGCTATAGTAGGCTTTAGTATTGTACCTTCCTTATTCCTTATGGTTTATAAAGAGGGGCAGCTGGTGGTATAGTGGTTAAGGTGACAGGCTTGTAGCCAAAAGTCCCAGCTGACGTGTCATTGTATCCCCTGAGGAAGGTACTAAATAGCCTTAAGTAAAATATCTAGATGTATGAATGTAGAAAGTGTAAGTCGCTTTGGATAAAAGTGTCTGCTAAGCAACTGAAATGTAAGTACACCTTGCAAGCAAGGTATACATTCTGTCTTAGAGTGAACAAGAAAACCAAAGGCTTTCTGAGGGGACATGACATAATGTTACGTCCCAATAATGTCCTCACAATCTTCTTCTTAGCGGTAAATGTTACGAACCCACAGACCTGATGAGCTAGTGAACTCAATATGCTGAATGTGAGCAAGCACATTGGCTTCAATCCATTTTACTATGGAATATGAAGTCAACTTCAAAGGTACATCAAGGCCACAAACATAAAACCATTTTAACGTAAGACTGTAATCATTTTGTTAGAGCTTTCTAGTTCAATATCTTAATTCTACATGATGACTTCATTATGCGGCCTTTCGTGGTCAGGCGTAGGTGTGACCAGGCTCTATAAGGGTGGAGATCCCATTCTATAAAATTTTTATTACCAAGTTTATAAGAATAACCTAATAACATTGGACAAAATTAGAGTAATTCTAACTGGCTTTTTAAAAAGACAAAAATGGTTACATGAGGCAGAATTGAGACATATCTTGACATTTGTATTTTCTTTTTGCAACTCTAATACAAACAACTGTCAAAGGTTAATTTGTTTGTTTACTTTGGGGGGAAAAAACGACTTTCAAATACCACCATGATTGCATCTATCTTCATCCCTGACGATCTCTAGCTAACTGATTTACAGTTATGGATTTGATGAAAACTCACTGATGTCAATTCAAATGAGACCTGTTTCAGGTTGTTGTTTGTTCCATTATATAAAAATGACCACAGTGATAATCCCAGGCTAACATCAGTAATGGAAGGTTAACACATTGGGTTATTCTCATAACCGTGTTTCCCTATAACAATAAACATCACTAATGGATCAAATGAGATCAATCAAGAACCCCAAAATATCTTAGCTGATATGCTAAATGTCAAACAAGGCGCATCTGATGTTCGGTTTTCATGATTTTGAAAAAAGCACGGCGGCCATGACACCCATTTTTTTTCTTTTCCTTCTGAGCCAATGGGGCACTACAGCGACCGCAAATATTGATGATTTAATATTTCTATTATTATAATGTTAATAACCCAACAATCTGTTTCAAATATGAAATATAAACTATCACTAGAGGGTGAGTATACCCAAGCTGTCCTGAGTCCTGAGTACACAATTTACCCAGTCATTGCACTCACCATTTAATTGCCAGTGGAGGGATCGGCTCCTGAAACCGACCTCAACATTTTGATACCAAATCCAATGCGCTGAGCATCCACAACGTTCAACCGGTAGAATCTGGTGAGTGTGAGCTGGCACGCCATCTTCACGCTCTCTCTCTGGGGTGTCCTTTGGGTTGTCAATTAGACTAGTCCCTGGAACGCCGCTGAGAGCGATCAACCTTTAGATAGAAAGCAGTCCAGAGGGAGACACCCACTAGAAAACTGGAAAAAAAGCCGGGGAATGACACTGACCCCGGTCGAAAAATACCCACTTCTGAAATTCGGAGCAGTGCTCACAAAAGCAAGGTTCTGCCCAAGACGGCACACACCCTGGTCGTAGCCTAGGCGGACTTCAAGGGCACCGCACACACTTATGAAATGTCCCCTCAAACATTGTTCAACATCAACCGTAAAAGGAAAACTGTTAAGCGTAGATACTTTAAATAACTAAGCCTTAGCCCCTTTTTGGAAGTTGACAGTTTTAGTCAGAACCCTAGGAGTCCCATTTTCATATCAATGACCTGGAGCTATTCACATTATGTCGACTCATCGACCTACATATGTAAATACTTATATGTAAATACATTTCCCAATAAGGTTCCAATTTAGTACCAAAAGAAAACGTCAAACTGTATTTGCTCACAGATTGCAACAGCTATGTCGAATCCCAGTGCCAGGCGATTTATCATCTGGCATAACCTGCTTTCTGTAATTCGGTGTAAATGCAGCACTCTATCTCCTCTAATTACTCCACCTTCAGGGCCAGGATGGATCCCTGCACTTGGCAATGTGCTCTAATCTGATCACTGTCTCTCACAGGGGAACAGAACCTAGCCCCCAGTATCAAATCCCAAGGAATAATATTTTCTGCAGATAAAGAAAAGGTTTCAACCTCTGGGTTAAAAGTGACTTTTCTAGTGATAAAGGCAGGCAAAGCAATCTATTTTCGCTCTCACTGTCAGTCCCTCTCTGTGCCCTTTTTATCCTGTCCTACTTGTAGTTTGATCAAACAGCCACAGCACTTTTGCCGTTTGACTTACGCATTGCATATCTGTAGCTGTGATTTGGACACTACCAGTTCTCAGTTTTACCTTGCTTCATTGCAGTATTAAAAAAAGTGAACAGAGAAGCAGTTTTTAAAATGTCTCGTCCACAAGCAGCAACCGCGTTTGATTCATCGAATTACTTGCTAAAGTGACCCAACTGAATCAAGATCTTCCTGTAATGACACTTAAAAAAAACCTTAAAATCTAGAGGGCGGATCCTGATTAGAACTGAATATTGAACCAAGCTAAACTAAAAATGAAACTTTGCCACCAGGACTTATAAAGACATCTGGTAAATGATTAGCATTAAACAGCTAATAAACATTTTTTTTTTTTAAACAAAATATTAGGGACAAATCTATAAAACAGCAAGCAGAATAAAGAAAATAAGATCAGAGATCCAATTTGCTTAAAACAATGTTACTCAATGCATAGATTATTTTCTGCATTATCAAATGCCGAAAATATTATTTTGTACCTTTTATATCTATTCCCTTTGGTTCATTTCCATATTAGTTTGCTAATATTTAATATCACTTAGACAGATAGGAAAATGTATTTTGGCTAGTATTATTTAAAGGACACTCTATTCCTTTTTCAAATGCAATGTTCTCCAGCAATTATCAATTATAAAGAAGGTCCACTTAACGTTTTTTTTTTTTTTTTTTTACACCGCTGTAATTGCACAAGAACAGAAAAAATTAGCAATTGGGCCTGAGAACAAGCATTATTTAATAAACACGGCCTGTAAAAAGATCCTGACTCTGAGTCCCTCCCGAACACGTCCCTTTGACCTTCCACGGGGGTCACGGCTGTAGTCACCAACGCGGCAGAACAACCCCCGTTCGGGATTTAGGGGCAGAAGTGTGCCCTCTTGAGTCTTCCTGCTTTTGAATCGTAAACAGCTCATTTCCAGCATGTTAAAAACAATCCCTCTTTACTGTAAAAGAGAGTCGGAGCGACACGTAGCAGCATGATCCTTACACCCGTTTAAGGTTGTTTACCGTTTTGACTGAAAAAGATATTATTTTAAAGCGTTTGCTTGATACAGTGTTTTGCAATTAAAAAGATGCGACAAAGGTATTTTCCCCACAATAATGATCATTCTCATTTTGATCATTTTGATCATTTGATCATCGTTTTCTTTAATTGGTAATTCTTTTTAAAATCAAGCAGGCAAGAAAGTAGAGCTCTAGACTATTCACATGACTTCACATGAGTCAACGTGAGTGACACTAACAAAAAGGTTGTTATACTAAACAAAGGACACCAATAACGCAGATGGGGCTCTAGAAGTAGTTAAAAAATCTGGACTATGATTCAGTAGAACAGGACACTTCCTATGGATTGATATCGAATTTTTAAGACATGGGCCACCTAAACTTTAACTCCTTACAATTCACAGGTTTAAAAAAAAAAAAAAAAAAAAGCTTTTATCAAGTAAAACTTGGCTTGCAATACTACTTTCAGGTTCTGGAATGCAGAGGGATATAGCCCAGGAGCAAAATCAATAGTTTACTTTTGAAAAACGTAAAATATTTGTGCTGCTTTGCCTTTAGCTGCAGCCCAATGTAAAGAGCACCAGATTGATGCCGTTTAAAGTTTATTGACATGAAATTTAACATGAATAACCCTAACAAAAATGTTGTTATTCTGGCCTGCTCACACCACGCTGGGCATAATGCATCCTACTACAAACCCGCAGAAACATGAAACATAAAGAGAAGGAAACAAACTGTGAAATGCAGTTCAATCCATTGTCCTTTCCAAGCGTCTCCATCTAATTGTCTTTCCCCATTAGCCCGTGACCAGTGCCTGGCAGATGCCTTGCGTTTCAGTAGCTGCCCTTGACAGACTTATGACAGATGTCAAGGCTCCTGTTGAACGGGCACACTCTATCACATAGCCCTGTTTCAGACCTGCCCAGATCCACAACACCACATCATCCGCCGCATCTGTCAGTCGCCAGCTATTAGCTTCAGCAGCCATCAAGCAACTACTCTACGTTTCACATGCAAATATGTAAAGGATCATAATGGTTTGAATTCTAATGCATAGGCCTGATGGCCTGGAGGACAAACCCACTTGTCTTTCAAAGTTAAGGCGTATCTCAAGAAGGCACAAGAACTCACTCTCACGGATGTCTATCATTTCCATCGAAAAATGCGCAGTACAAAATCACTGTATGTATTCAAGTACCACTGCTGAATATGAACCAGAAAATTTGAACTAAAATATCTAAAAATCTTTAGTGGAAAAAATATTATGTAAAGTAGAATGATGTGGTGGACCGAAAGCTACGCAACTGTATACTGTTTGCAAGTACAAGTATTTTAGGACATCAAGTATCAGATTCTTCCTGATATTTTCATGGATATTTACTTTCACTCAGGTAAACAATAGAACACGACTTCTTGTAATTTCTTGTCATAAGACTTCCAATGTCAAGAATGACTGAATACTCATTTATGCTTTCCAATAAATGATCCTTATAAAAAATTATAACCATCATCATCATCATCATCATCATCAAAGAATTTTCAAACCAGGTAAAGGCCAGGCCAAGAGGCTGCAATGCAGCAGAAAATGACAGAAATTCAGATAAAAATATGAAAAATAAATACATATATAATCATTACAGGTGAATAAATACAGCCATTATGGGGGACAAATAATACAAAATAAAACATCAATATAAATAACAAGAACACAATTAAATCAGGCATGTGCATGTAAAGGTTTGGGAGATGAAAGCTCCCTCCAAATGAAACCAGGACGTTTTAGCGTATTGTAACTTATTACAATCATAAGCAGCTGCATAATAGGATGAGTTAAGTTCAGCAGCAGTAGACACATTAGGGACTGTTAGGCTAATTCAATCGCTGATGCAAGAGTTGTGAGAGAACACAGAAAAAGTTAACAGTTTGCTAAGGTATGGCGGCTGATTTCCTGACTAGGGTTTTAAACATGAGTCTGTACTGATGAACTAGCCAGCGATTATGAAGTGATGGCCAGTTTATGGGCTGGATTAGAAGCAGCTTTATCAGTAACATTCCTAAAATCTAAAACAGGTGGGGCAGGCATCTGGGACCAGTATGTTTCTTATTGGGAGTGCAAAGCAAGATTTATCCTGATAAAGAAATCCTGACTTATCTAGATAAATGACCGGGTACTATTATAGGTAGATATCTACCTGCTCAAAATCTTTCCAAAAGTAACAATCCTGCAGCTCTGATAAGGACATGGAGGATTAGCAGAATTAGTACACCCTCTACCAAGTACCATACATTTAGTTTTATCACCACTGAGCAGTAAATGTTTGTGGAAAATGAATTTTTAATTGGAAGGATACTCATTTGCAAATTGAACCGTGCTAACTGAATATAAATGGATGAATATGACAGTTCTCTATTCCTTGGGAAATATTGTTAATATTGATAGAGAAAAGAGAAGGTCCCAGTATTGAACCTTGTGGCACCCCGTTTGTAATTGGATGAGGTTGTGATACAATATTATCAGATTTTTCATGCTGGGTTCTAGTTAAAAAATAGTTCTGAATCCAGGAAGTAGAATCCTCATCAAAGTCAAGATGTACAGCTTGTCCAGAAGAATGAAATGATTCACAGTATCAAAACTTTTAGCTAAATCAATAAGGACAGCAGCATAACACCGTTGTATTACACACATTCTGGGCACGAAAACCTGACTGACTATCAGAAAGAATGTTATTACTTTCCAGAAATAAACTGATTGATACAGTAATGATATATTCATTATGATAAATTCAGCAACATATTCTACTGGGATTAGGCCTTAGTTATTGTATGTGAGGGACTGGGGCCGATAACCTTTTGGTGTCCTCTAAGAGGAATAAAATACACAAGTCACCTTTACATTTCAAGTCATCTAAAACACTTGTTGATTTTAAAATCTTTCCATCTCTCGACATTCACGTTCTAGTATATTTGATAAGAAACTAGTGGAGGCTTTGCCGAGTTCTTTAAAAAACCATGACTTTAGGGGGAAAAGACTTCTATCAATCCTCAGCAGTTTTATTCATAAAAATACATCATGAGACAACCTAGCTATCCCTACAATTTTTAAACCAAAAAGGGAAGGATTACCATTAAATTTTCTACAGATATAGTTTTCGTCACCTCATTAAATTATTCTCTTTGTTGCAATGCCAAATGACCTACTTCTTAGTACGAGATCCCATGAAATACTATTGTCATTCAGTTAGCCTCTTATTGTTGAAGTACGTCATTGACATTGGCGGCAGATAGTGAGACCTACAGATCCTTGAATGTGTTACTGGGGTTCTTTCGGATCTTTCCGAATTCTTTCCATTTGTGTAATATTTTTCTTATAGTTCTTTCTTACAGCGAACTGACAGAGCCTGAAAAGGACTTCTGGAGGTCCGCTGAGGTCTAGATTGTGGCATGTTGTGTGTTACTTTAACCTGTATGGGTAAGACCAAACTAACCAGGTCTTATCATTATATAAACTTTGTCCTGGAGATCTATTCTTTGATTATACCCAATTATAAACCCACCTGATTATGGATACAATTTATTTGAGCACATGCATGTGCAGTGAGCATAAACAAATATGTTTAGACTTCGCAACACCACACCACCGTTAAGACGCATGGGCCATGCCATTGTTATTGTGGCTAACAAGGGATTACTTGCAAGAAATTACATTTAGCAGAAATTTAAAAAATAACAGACGCAGAAGAAGAACGGTCAGAACAAGTCTGGTAGAGAGTTGGACAGTTAATCGGAAACCTGTAGAATTGGGGCACCTGTACAAACCAGTAAACATTTTGAATAGGGGTAATAATCTTTGTTTTATTTTGTTTAACAAAAAAGTATTCATTCACACAGAATTTCAGGAAGAAAAAAAAAATCCAGGCCCTACTTTAAATTTGTATAATAATAACTTGAGTTATGAATAACACAATCAGGACGGACACAAATTGTCCCTTGGCTGCATGAATCACCCCCCACAAATGCTAAACTCACCATTTGGGCCGACTTGTGGACTTCACCACTGGAGACATTCCATCCCTGTAAAGACTTTTGGTCTTGCTGAAGTTGACAATGTTGAAAATCACCCTCTGTAAAAACAGTTAAGTATTTAAAATCAATATGGCATTGCATTGGGACTAAATTAATAATAAATTCTAGACAAAAATCACAGTCACAGTAAAATTATAGTTGCAGATGTGGACCAAATTAGTCCCTGCCCTGTTCTTGATCCTTATATGAGCTTTGATGTCTCATTTTTATTGGACACAATACTAGGGAAAGGACAAATGAAAATAAATCCATTCTAAACAGGGCATATCTACAGACACAGATGTAATTTCTGTTCTTAGAGAAATGATAAGCAACCAGATAAGCATACGGAAGCAGACAAGCCACCAGTGGGATAGTTGGCTTTATAAGATAGATTCACAGCTGGGTGCATCCTATTATACTGTAGCATTGGGTAACAGGCGGCCAGAACGGAACTGTTGTCGAAGCCTCCCATGATGCCGTTCACCAGCTTCAGTTCCATTCACGGCAATATTATATTACTACCCTGGGAAATGCGGATAGCCTCTTTTACCAGGACTGATCAGAATCAGGAAGGGTAAATAAATAAATACAAATAATAACATCATGATGCATCAAATGACTGCCATTAAAATACCATATCAAATTACAAACTAAATCTAGGTACTGGACTATGACTGTGTGCTGCTAAAATATTGTTCTCCCCTTAACACATAACACACACATACACACACACACACACACACACATATTTACACACTCCCCATTACCAGAGCAGGGATTGTGGCCCTCTGATGCAGACCTAGGTAAAATGACATTTAACTGATGTTCAGGCTGGCAGCAGGCTCCTGTACCGTGGAGATAAGACCATTGCTGCTGGCATTTCAATTACACTTTACTGCCCTGCACATCTGTTGTCAACCTACTTTTAGCTTTACCTCAGGCAATACACACTCATTGTCTGTCTTACATCCGTCTTCTTTCTTCTTTTTCTGAAAGTCAGATTTAGTGTCTTATTTAGTGGTTATGTCTCATGCCTCTAATCTATTTGTTAAGCATGTTAAACTCTGAAGGGCTACTCTGGACCACACTCTGGGTTGCAGGGGTCTCAGTGTTTCTGTCAAGATGAATGGATTATTGCTGGGTCCTCCATATAGTTGACAGAAAACTACTATAAAGTAGTATTGAATATAATAACAAAAAGGACCATAAAAGTATATCCATAAAAAGATGCAGACTTATACTTTAAGTATGCTTAGACTTCGTATTCAGGAACATTTAAACTGGTTATCTCAACAACAGCCTGTCAGTGCTCTATGAGACAGCTTGATGCACAGGATAATTGGCCATGTAACCATCAATGACATTATGCAATCCATTGTTACTACAATCAATCATAAGCATGCATTAGTAACTAGACATCTGACTTAATCAATTAAAGATTGAGGACCCGTTTATTGTAGTTTATCGGGGGGTTTTTTGGCTCAAATTTTTGTGCAGACTGGTATTAGTAGGTATTGTTTTTATATACTTGCTAATGTTTACTTTTAGTAATAATAAGCAACAGATTAGACAAAAAATTCATCATGAGTTTTCCCAATACCACAGAGGACTATATGACACTACCATCTGAAAAAAATGTAAAGTGTGAAACAGAGTGGGTGGTCTCTGACTATTCTGGCACCACAGAATAATTGTCATTAGCAGCCCTCTTGATCACTTGATGACTTGCAAAGCACAAAAACCAGACAAGAACAGTCAAATAAATGGCTGTAGACTCCAAAGAGGAAAGCAGAGAACCCCAATCAGCTGTGTTGTCTCCTAATTATTTTTATTGCGTTCTTATTGTAGTAATCTTTCATCCCAAATTACCAATCACAATTAGCTCATGGCATGTATGACATCACCAGGCACTACACAGCAATACCTGAGACGAAAGTATTCAGGTATTGTTTATGTAGGTTAGCAAAAGCAACATCAACCATGTGGCTCATATGCACTTAGTGGCCAGTTTATTAGGTACACCCATCTAGTCTGACCCATCCAGGGCCCTTCGCCACAAGAATAACCTGAATTGTATGGATTCTACAAGCTGTTGGAAACCTTCCACAGAAATGCTGACTCATGGTCGAATGTTGCTGATGCGTTGGTATCACGCAGTTGCTGCAGATTGGACAGCGGTAAATTCATGCTCATTATTCCATCTCATCCCGAAGATGCCTTGTTAGGTTGAGGTCTGCAGGCCACTCAAGTAAACTAAACTTGCTATAAGGTTCCTGGAGACCATTACGAGACAATGCTTGCTCTGTGATCTGCAGGAGGTATCCATGTGACGAAGAGGACATTTTTGCCATGAAGGGATGCACCTGGTCAGCAACAACGTTCAGATATAATGTGGTGTTCGAATGGAAAAGGAAAACATTCCCCACACCATTACACCACCACTTTCAGCCTGTACTGATGACACCAGGCAGGATCATACTGCTTATGCTGACATGCCAGTGACAACAGGAAACAGAATTAGTCGGACCAAGTGATATTTTTGCCCAGAGGACTGCAGTTGACTCAGGAGGGCACACATTTCAGAGATATTGGAACCGGCACACCTGGCACAGACGATCATACCACGCTCAAAGTCGCTAAGATCACCCATTTTGCCCATCATAATGTTCTATAAAAGAGTAACTGAATGCCTCGATGCCTGTCGGCCTGCTTTATATAGCGGCCCTGTGAATCAGTGTCTGTAGGAGCGATTCATTTTCATAAACGGGGTGTGCACCTAATAAACTGGCCACTGAGTGTATGATTAACTGCATCAAAGAACTACAAAGCAGCCAAGGTACAAGGAACATGCCAAGAGGAGCAGAATAAGGTCCACAGGGAGTAAGAGCAATTATTTTCATTGGTAAGACCTGTCAGCGTGCCCAAAAACTGCTGATGAGACCTGAGGTTTGCGTTTCTAAGTAGGCAATTATTTAGTCAAAAGCTATAAGTTTAGATTTTTTTCTTTTCAGCCAGTTACCAATACATACAACATACAACTGACTAAATACAAGATAGATTTTTTTGGCCTACTGAGCATTCTTTAACTGTCAGGTTTTAATCACTCCAGCTTCCAAACAAAAAAAAATCATTCAAATGTAATTTATGTATATGACTATACAGGGTAATAGCACAGATCTTGAAAAATATTCCATAAAAGGAAATGGGGAAAATTTCTTATAGCTCCAAGGCGTTTTGTCTGTTGTTTGATTTACAACCTTTTGGAAAAGCCTTCCATTGCTCAACTGAAAAGTTTTGTGAGTTAAAATCTGTTTTAATTTTAAATTAATTGCAATTATCATCACATAGCAGGACTAAATGTGTTCACCCATACCAGTGTGGATTAGTGTTTATGTGTGTGTACCGTTCTGTGCATGTGGGGATTTGCTGTGATTGCATGTGTGTACACGTATACATTTGTCAATCTTTTTGCCTTCAGAGTTTAGATCTTCAGTACAAAAATGTTACCTCTTAAATTCAAATATTATTATTTTTTATACACAATAAGACACTGCAGAACAATGGCTTTCATAATAATAGGAATTATAATAATAATTATTATTATCTTCATAAGCCAGGGTTTTATTTCTCTACTACAAAATGTTACATGCATAAATATGAAAAATATGTGTGAGCTATTCATGACTCTTACCTATGTATTTCCACCAACGTCTGCACAAATAAAAAGCTGAGTGATGCACACTGACAGTCATTGCTTTTAATATTCACCTTGGCAGGAAAAATCCCTTTGCTCTATATTTAAACTACAATTTCTGGTCTCCAGAGGAGTTCTGCCTTTTATTTTTTAAACCAGTGCATCATTTCATAGCCAATGTTTTTTCACCCCTTTTTTATGATTTAAAAGGGCTCTGACTTCAACAGATCCACTCACCTCGTATAGCCAATGTGCTACGAATGACGTTACATACACGACAGCAGTCCAGAATAAAGTGCACGTTTGGAATAAAAAAAAGCATAAACCCAATTCAAACATTACTTAGACACCTCTTGTTTTAAACATGGCTAAGTTATATATATATTTTTCAGCCCAGCAGCCCTCTCTATCTCTTGCAGCATTTTTGCTGGTGTCCCCTGTCAAGCCACTCTGGAGCGGTGAAATTGTCAGGAGTGATGGATGAGTCTCAACCTTCTGCTGTCTTCCAGCCTGCTCCTGGGAGATTTACAGGCCTGCTGACTACCAGGCATGAAAACCAATTCTCTCTTTCGCTATCCCTCTTTCTCTGCCTCTCTCAATATCCTTCTGCTTTGCCTTCACACATTTAACGTTCTTTTTCGCATTTAACCCACCCCCACGTTTTCATCCAAGACATATCTAATACTAAAACACCTGGCGTGAGCTATATACAGCACACAAATACACACACGCGTATTTTCCAGTCTATGGCCAAGATTACTACGCTAACATGGCGTAATATCTCTTCACAACATAAATTACTTTTTACAGACAACCCATTTGTCTCCGCTGCCTCCACCCTTCCCCGTCTTCCCCCAAATATCTTTGAATATCCATCTGTGTGTTGTAATTATAGCATCAAAAAGGTGCTGGGCTAATTGTGCTCTCAAAATAGTAATTGCTTTATTTTCATGACTATTTTAGTGCACATAATTATCGTTAGGAGGCTTTATGTTAATGCAATTAAGTCCTCACGTTATTTCTCTTTCCTGTTTAATTGAGGGTGTTTTGCATAGGCAATTCTTTTAATGGGCAACATTGTATATAAACAATCCTTTAAGCCAGTCTGAAGACAGAGAAAATCCAGAGGACATAGGGATCAGTTTCTGCTCAAGGTAACCTGAGTGAGGGAATGATACAGCCATGAAATCTAAGTCACATTTCACAAAATATTTTGAAATACAACTTCTCTGTGTAACAGGAAAGCCTATGCACATGTTACAGTAAATTTCTAAAATTTGTTAATTGACCTAAGGATTACCCTCAACATTTATATTAAAAGTGTATTGTATGTCAATAGAATCCAGTACTATTTGATTTATCATAAAGTTTTAAATTCAATTAATTAGTAGTTAGTATTCCCTTTTTAAAACACCCCATAGCATGTGCAAAAGCGATGGCTTGTTTCACTGAGTCCAAAGTTAAATATGCACCACAAGGTTCAGATTTGTGTCCCACCTCTAAGTACTTCTTGCCCCTCGGCAAAGTTATCTTAAACACGGGGTTAAGTTTGCGCTGCTACGCAAATTACCCCCAACTTAGTCAGCTGGTGGGTTGCCATCATTAATCCTCCATAGCTTCTATTTAGATTAACCTACAACGAGGCTCCCCGATCTCAATTAACCCTATGTGCCATTCTGGCTTCTCACCTATTTTGTATGCTATCATAACTTACCCCTTCTGAGGCTACCATTGACACGCTATACATTTGAATTTGTGATTTCTGATTGGCCCAGTTCTCTAACTCTAATTCGCCACACTTTAGCGGTTTCCTTTAGCTTTAGTCTCTTTTTCTGGACTGTCTGAGGAACAAATTGTTGCCACAAGCGCAGCTCAGTAGAGGTCACCTGGAAGACCGACAGGACAGCTGTTAAACCCACTATAGTCTGTCTTTAACCATAGGACATGAACACAGATAATGTTCAATTTATAAACACAAAACTGCATTCAAAAAGTGTTGCAGGTAGCATACCTTTTTTGTGTTAGTGTTTAGATATTGTCATTGATTGTGTGGTGTGAGTTGAAGTAGAAGAACGATTTTATAATATAGATCCAGAGCTGCAAACTGTCACGCATCTGGTGTGAGCCTCACGGTTTCAGTCTCAATCTCACGGTCTCACACGCACCCAAAAAAAATGGGTGAAAAAAATCCCCTTCTTTATCTGCACGGCTATGCATTTGCCGTCATTCGCTCTTGTGTTGCATTCGGGCCGCGTTGTTGCTAGGCACGGACTTCATTTTGCCAGCCATTTGGTCAAAGTTGTCACCAAGTGCAGTATTATGACTTTTGCAAAAGTGCCGTTAAAATGTACATTTTTTGCCTGTGTTGCCATTAAGAGAGGGTATTTATCGGCGGAGACGCTACCATGTACAGTGGAAATCAAAAGTCTATTGTGGCAGGCAGGCAGTCAGGAAGCAATACCCTCCAGCCATGGGGGAACTGGATGGGGGGCCACGCCCTGTAAAAGGCCCCCGTGGTAATCATATTCAGGTGCCAACAATCAAAGATTTGTTAAAAGAGCCAGGATCAGGAGAACTAGACTGGAGAAGTCTGGTTTGGATGTCAGGTGAACTGCATGTTTGGACTTCAGGTTATTTCAAGGTGTAAACGGTTTAGTTTACTTTCCCCCCCGAAAGGTAGGTTTTTTTTCTTCTTCTTTCTGTCAGTACATAATCTTATGTATTTCTTTAAAGTTTCAATAATGAGGAATAAAAGTCATCACCATAAACCCCATCTCCCTGTCTCTGCCCACCCCTGGACCGGGCCTGCCCAGGCGTGTGAAATCTACATGCCCTCATTTAGAAATCAGACCGTTTTTCACCTCTAATAATATATTGTAGCCAGCAATATTTAAGTAAAAAACAAATGGAGAATTTCTTGAAAAAATAATAATTGAAATAATAAAAATGTTCAGCATAAATCCATAAATGTATCATTAAATCCAATGTAGCCTACATTAAGGAAACCAGCCAATGATATTTTATTGTAGCGAGACACACGGGTAATGACCAAGCTGGCCGCATCCTTGTCATGTTGTTAAACGTGCAGCCTTTGTTAATATTTTGTTTTTTTTTACACAGCCATTGGCAGTAGTTCAGCAAGCACAAAAATAGCATTAAGCACGGAAGTAAATACATGTCATTTTGCTTTTCCCTGGATCTCTTTTAATTACAATACACCCCTTGGTCAAGCTTCACTTACCGCCATAACCCACAGGGCGAAATATGACTCATTTTAACATTAATAATGCATCGCTGTCTAGAGGATAAGTGCCAACCTCTGAAACTGAACCCAGGATACTGGCTATAAATAAGACTTGCATAAGAGTTCACCAGACTACGGCCAACAGGTACTCTCTTACGTCTTTTTACACCTCGCATGCATATGCAGGCCTGAGAAAATGATGCAGGTCTGAGAATAAATGTATTTTTAATAATAAAAAATAAAAACATTAGGGGTTTACTGTAATAGGAGGTGATGCCATTTCACTCTCGCCATTTAGCAGAAAAGACAGACAGAAGTGCTCACATGTACTGCAGCTGATCACACTGTTCAACATATTATAGAATGCGTGCAGTGCAGCTATGCTGTTTGTGAGATAATGACTGCGGAGGCATGAGGGACATATTCAAGGCCAAATATGAGGTTAAAGTGTAACCAGCCTGGTTAACAGATCTTATTTTTCTCTGTAAGCAACACAAAATGCCAGAACAATTGTGGAACCAAAATAAAAAATGCTTGGTTTGAGGGGGCAAAAAAGAACACTAAGAGTCAAAAGTTCCAGCAAAACGGGGTTCCCGGGACATCACTGCTTTGACAGCAGTGCTGTGTTAGCAGGAAGTGATGTCACAGGTCAACGTTTTAACTCAGAGTGGTCCCAAGGGAACTCTGACCTCGCAGCCTTGCAGGATCAGCGATGGCTGCTGAGAAAGCTCAACGTGACTGGCTTAACACCTCTGAAGAATATCAATCTGGCTACTGTGCAATTTTCATGTCTGCCTGGTAACGGTTTCATTAATTAATCAGCTGTGGACGAGGGTTCTGCTCAGGCTGATTTTCTTTCTCCCCTTCCCTTTTTTAACTCTTCCACGTCCAAGAAAAACGGCACCGGCCTAGGCTTGACGAGTGTGGCAATGTGTGAGGTATGCTCTGCTCTCATCTGTTACGTGAGTTGCGACACTGTGGCTTTGATTGAGAGCCTTTAAAAAAGCAATCTTCGACACTAGGGACATATCTGCATGCATGTATGCTCACATGTCTTTGAGGGTACTTTCAAAACACGGAACGTAGTTTATCATAGCCCCAAGGCTTTCAGTCTCCCTATGATGAGAAAGGGCAGAGAGTGGCCATTCTGCGGCATCTGCCTCTTGTCAACAGCGGTAAAAATGGGAGAGCTTAGAGTAAGGAAGGTTCAGATAGTGACTGGCGGGCTCGGGGATCGTGACCTGAAACATTACGCTGGAGGCCACAGAATATATGAAAGAAACAGAAGGAAGGAAATCATAGAGAGGGCAATCATGTCCTTAATGGCTTTTCCGGATGCCTTTACGCTGTTTTTACTCTCATACGGATCACAAGCCATGGATTCATATATTATCTAGTGACGTTTCCATGCAATATTGCGCTGCTGTGCAGACCTTTCGAAAATCACCCGTGGCAAAACGTTATGGTATACCGCACAACTATAACCAAAAGCATAGAAAACATAACAAATTCGGAGGAAAACAAATCAATAAACGTATGCAAACACAAAACCATTTCAGGAAAGCCCATAAGACAGGACGCACAGCCAACAGATCTGAAGGCGTGTAGCTTTTTTTTAACGTTATTATGGGGGGTATCTTAAGAAAGTGTATTATCCTGCATTCAGGGCATTAGAAGCGTTTCCAAAAACCACCAATTTGCACTAAGAAACAACAAACGGTGAAAGTTTCTCTTTTTTAATCCTCCTCCACAGTTCGGTTGTATGAAGTGAAGCTGTCCATCTTCGATTTTTAATGCATCACTACACTTCACACAATCTTCCCTAATCAAATGAAATATTTAAATCCGCAAGCCTGAGCAGTCGTGATTGATGGTTAATGTTCTCACTAGATTGTGCTTTCCATAAACCTGGAGTTGGGGGAAGACAGGAATCAGGCAAATTAATTCAGAAGGCCTCAAAAATGTATGTCTTTCACATGAAAATGGAATAAATAGCAGCTGCATTTAATGAGATGTTCCACAAAAAGTTCATAATTTTTTGGAGGTTGTTTGTAAAAAAAAAGGTATAAATAACTTGCATTAAATTCGCATTATGGATTAAGGATGTAAGCGCACATTTGAAAATATGTGAGCGGTACACTGTTGTAAGATGACAGATTTTAAATGCATCGGTATTTCATTGTCAGCTTAATTTGCGTATTTGTTCAAAAAAAACAAGAGATTTAGCAAGGGTTTTTGTAACCGCTTTCGGTATACGGAGACTCAGCGTGTCTTTCTTGTGTGAGCATCCGTGTTGTTACGGTTAATGTGAATTTTGTTGTTTAAATTTCATTAGTAAGAATTCTTCCCCTTATTTCTTGCTATTACGATATTAACATTCTGACTTTGCATGAGAATACGCTGGTGGCTACGTGGTTAAGAGAATCCACTCAGGTTTTACTGCATGTAGAGTGCTACACTGCTGCAGGCTACATAGAGACCCTCAGAGAATCTAAAAGGACTCTCTGACAAGTTCTTCTACCAGCTCCCTCAGCTGCTGACAAAACGCAATCACATGACCCTCTCTGAAGGTCCTGTGGGTTTTTTTTTTTTTTTTTTACGTCAGAGAAAAAACACGATTCCTCTGTGACACTGTATACAGCACAGAAAATATCAATGGACATGTATACATACCAGAGCTAGGTAAAATATGAGTTTGAAGAATTTTTACGCATGTATTCATGTATTTGTCCTATATTTTCAAATACAAAGAATTTAAAGTCAGAAGAGTATTTGAAGAATTATTTTTGAAAGCACTGGAATGTAGTTGAAATACATTCAAAGAAATGGTTTGATGTGTTGGAATGTATTTCAAATACCATCAAATAATTATTTGAATTTTTTGAAATGTCCTTTGAATGCAAATTACTTTATATAAGGATTGTACTTCAAAACATTCTAAATCTTTTGTGAAATAACAATTTGACATTTTTCCAGCGGTACAACCTTCCCACTCTTTAGTAACTGTGTCAGAATATTAAACAATAACAATTTGTATATATTTTTGATAATATTCAAAAATGTTTCAATATATTATAATCTTCATGGTGATTAGCTACGTGATTTTTTTAAATGTTTATATTTAAGTCATTTAGTAGATGCTCTCATTCAGAACATAACAGGTGTTCATCCCTTTAGAACTAACTGCAATTGTCTATATAAAGGCAACTTTGAGTGTTTTACATCAAACTTTATATCCAAAAATATATACTCTGACACTTATTTGAGTATTTTACCTAGGTCTGGTACGTTCACACATACATTCAGTTATTATGTCTTTCTCACAGACCCATAAAACCTGCAGGGCTTTTGCCATTCTGGGTTTAAATATTTTAAAAGATTAATTGTGGGGTAAAGATACAATTTATGGGTATTTGGAAATTGTCTACACTATAAATAATAGAACTGTCTGTGGCCATACCCTATTATACTGATATTAGTTCACTTTGAATAGTTAATATCCAATTAAACAATCATCTCAGAATGGGAATATTAATAAGCATTTTCTTTGCATATCTTAAATACATTCCGATATGCAGCCATCTTCATGAGTTATGCTAGAATTGTCATAAGAGCTGTCAGGGCTAGAATGATTAGGTCTGACGAGCTGTCACGTGGTCTCCTCACATGTATGTGGCTCTCTCAGGCTCAGGTGACCGGCTTTTTAGAAATCGGAGCCTGTTCTGCATGCTCCAGTCCAGAACCAGCTTTATTAATGTTTAGATAAGGTATCTTAATTCATTTAAGTCAGCATCGCCCCTTACAGCTACATAAATTTGCAGCAAGACCTGTACTCATTAGAGAGTAAAATACGAAGTAGCAACTCATAAAGCAACATTGTCAGTTTATTAAATTACATTTAATAAAAAATGTTAAACAAGCAAAAACGACCACTGTTTATAAGCAGCAGTGTGCATTTGTTGTTCAATTCCAAAATGTGTTTTTCATACTTAATAATCATATTGGTAAACACTATTAAAATAATATGGTGTTCTAATACTGTGCTACTACGAAGCTAGGCCACTTAACTGGACTTTGTACTGTATGTGTCAGTGTCTATAAAATTCCAGGATCAAAACTAATATGAAAATGTTGTTATGTGTTTTGAATTAACCTGAATACAGAACGACCTAAACTGATGATGTTGCTATAGTCCTTCCCATAATTTCATAATTTAAACCTATACTCACTCTCTATCTCTCTCTATTTTATATATATATATATATATATATATATATGCTAATCCAAGTTTATAATTTTAAAAAGCGAATTGATCATTAGAAAACCCTTTAGCAATTATGTTAGCACAGCTGAGAACTGTTGTGCTGATTAAAGAGGCAATAAAACTGTCCTTCTTCAGACTAGTTGAGTATCTGGAGCATCAGAAATTGTGGGTTTGATTACAGGCTCAAAATGGCCAGAGACAAAGAACTTCTGAAACTCGTCAGACTATTCTTGTTCTGAGAAATGAAGGCTATTTCATACGAGAAACTGCCAAGAAACTGAAGATCTCGTACAACGCTGTGCATTACTCCCTTCACAGAACAGCTCAAACTGGCCCTAACCAGAATAGGAAGAGGAGTGGGAGGCCCCGGTACACAACCAGGAAGGAAGACAAATCCATTAGAGTGTCTAGTTTGAGAAACAGACGCCTCATAGGTCCTCAGCTGGCAGCTTCATTAAAAAGTACTCGCAAAACACCATTCTCAACATCAATAGTGAAGAGGCGACTCTGGGATGCTGGCCTTCTAGGCAGAGTTGCAAAGAAAAAGCCAAATCTCAGACTGGCAAAATAACACAGACGACGGACAGAGGAAGATTGGAAAAAAGTGTTATGGACAGACAAATCTAAGTTTGAGGTGTTCGGATCACAAAGAAGAACATTCGTGAGACGCAGACCAAATGAAAGATGCTGGAGGAGTGCCTGACGCCATCTGTAAAGGATGGTGGAGGCAAAGGCAATGCTTTGGTGGTGGTAAAGTGGGAGATTTGTACAGGATAAAAGGGATCTTGAAGAAGGAAGGCTATCACACCATTTTGCAACGGCGCTTGATAGGAGCCAGTTTCCTCATACAACAATGACCCAAAGCACAGCTCCAAACTAAGCAAGAACTATTTAGGAATGAAAAGCAGTCAGCTGGTATTCTGTCTCTTATGGAGTGGCCAGCACCGTGACCGGATCTTAACCCTATTGAGCTGTTGTGGGAGCAGCTAGACCGTATGGTAAGTAAGAAGTGGCCATCAAGCCAATCAAACTTGTGGGAGGTGCTTCAGAAAGTGAATTGTGTGAAATCTCTTCAGATTACCTCAACAAATTGACAACTAGAATGCCAAAGGTCTGCAAGGCTGTAATTGCTGAAAATGGAAGATTCTTTGACGAAGCAAAATCTGAAGGACACAATTATTATTTAGATTAAAAATCATTATTTCTAATTTTCAAAGACTGTATTTTCTATTCAAACTATTTAACATA
>JAOYSI010000007.1:617139-686902 GCA_025775065.1 Hiodon alosoides
TATATAAAACTCAGCACTAAAGCAACAGAGTGAGATCCAATGAATGCACAAAATGGAACATTGTTCAGATGGAACAATTACAAGACTCGTTAATATTATAGACACATAGTGATACATCAGAACCTTGGAACCTGTCACATTTTTACAATATCTACCACTTACTTTTTTTACTTACAGGTAAATCAAATCATGGGTTGAAATATTCTGATGATTTCAAATTAAAAACAATAAGGCAAAACTTAAGTTGGATCTTGCAATCAGCTTTTCGTTTTATACACTTATTTTCTTAGCTAAATAATATTTATACATTTGAACAAATTAACTTACCATTACCTTAAATCGGCAAAGGACATTAGACATTTCAAATGTTATGAGACGCACTAATGGCTCTATTTTCGTGACGAAGTTAGCGATAACGCATTTGGACATGCGTAAATTCACAGTTTACAATCGACTGGCTCGCACCAGTGGGGTGATTGGGTGTGTCATCTCGGTGCAATTTTCGCAGTTGTTTGCGACTGCGACTTTGTTCAACAAGACCCTTATAATGCTGCTGCAGGTGTTAACGAGCTATTTTGACAGCGCTGTTGCCAATGTCATATTCAAACTGCTACCCACCTCACAAAATAATCTGTGCAACAAAATAGTATTTTGTTCTCTAATTCTTACCACACGATCAATGACAACATCTAACCATCAGTGGCACCAGAGTACTGTGATTGGGGGAGCTACAGGGGGGGCTGGTTTTTTTTATAGCAGGTGCTAAAGAATTTTGACGCAACAAACAATAACTAAAATTACTGGGGGTTTGGGGGGCTTAGCATTTTTCAGGGGGTGCTTAAGCCCCCACTAGCCCCTCCCTCCCATCGCCACTGCATCTAACCACCTATAACCAATTAACCTAAGTACTCCAAAAGGGAATTTGTGCATAGGTCAGGAATGAATGGTGCATTTGTCTACTATTCTTCTGCGGTGTGCAAATGGACAGCTAGCAACAACTGAAGCGCGTCCTCTGCTATATCCGCAACAGCAGTTCATCATGTCGCTAATAAACTGCTTCTCAAAGGGGATCAAATCTGCAGGTCGCCCGATTACATACTTACCACACCAATAAGCATATTGCTAATTGAAACCAAACCCCATTTAGCAAGTGCGCCATCTTTTGCAGGACCTTGTTGTCAAAATTGCAAAAAATAGATTGGACATGCCTCCACCTGCCTAGCGCTACGAACTGCCCCACCAGTATTTCCAAAATGCGTTATCAAAATAGAGCCCCTAAAACTATTTAATCTCATTAATAATTAATGACGTAAGCAACAAAAATAGGTAATGCATGATTGAGAAGTTGGCCTGTTTCTTTGTTGGTTTATTTTTTTTTGGAGGTAGGGCATGAATTATTTAAAATGAATATTAGCTCAGCACAGAGATTTAGACACCGTGCCAATTAAATAAAATATTGTAGTATTACCGAAAAGCCTGAGGTAGCTTTACAAAAAGATTTACAAAATAAATATTTATTTAAAATAAAAGTTAATATTTAACATCTGGTTACATGGTTTTGGTCAGTTTATCGATGCATTAAATGGTAAAGCAAAATCTTCCTTATATACTTAAAGATTGTTTTATTTGCCCATGTACAGCACTTTAGTATACACTTGTTGTTTTTAAATGTGCTTTATAAATAAAATGACCTTGACTTAAAGAAATAGCAGCTTTCCAGAATTTTATTACGATTCCTCATATCCCCATATATCAAAAAAGACCAGATAACTGATCAAATTAAATGTTTTGTTTAAATGTTGATTTGTTGCAAACAAATATATATGGCTACAACAAACTTGTGATGAGGCAAATATTTGTGATTATGCCAGACACACCTCACGTTGGTGCACGTTTGTCATGAAAGATTTAGTCATGTGAAATATTATACCCTGCCTTTGATCAATAAATAGGATGATCATATTTAACGTTGTAATCTGTGTTTGTGCTTGGACCCTGCTTAATTGACACCGCCATCCTGGAGGAATTAAACACGAAAACATATTTCAGATCTAAATTTACACTTTTTTAAATTCACTGACAATGTCATGAGTAGTGCTGAGACGGAATGCCAGTGCGATTTAGTATTGAATTGGCCAGGTGACATTATCTGCTTCCACACATAACGAAAGTGATTTCCGAGCAAATTACCCTGCCAATTTTTATAGTGGGAGAAAGCAGCCACTGTAATTTCCTCCAAAATTCCCTAACAGCATGGTTTGGCACTCTGCTTGATTAAATGAAGGCTTTTAAAATTCAAAAGTCTATTAAAATGACCTTAACACCAACACCATTAAGCCTGAAAATGTACCGCAACACAAAAGTGCAGATATCTGAAGTTTGAATTTGTTGGGGAATATTAATTGAAGAGTGAATATTAGTCCCAGGTTATAAGTGTAAGCTAATGGTTGCGGTATTCAGATAAGCTCATTTTTAGATTAGACTGACCTCACTCTGCAGACTTGTTTATTTAAGGGTAATATGTCTGAAACACAACATTGTTTCTCGCATTGAATATCTCTTACTTTTCAATCTCAGAATTTTGGCAGGAAAGCAAGACAGGAGGCGTTTTCTTTAACATGCCGTATACTCATTAAGTTGGCTCTTGGTGATGCTTCAGGATCGCTGCTGTATTTTCCACTAAGGTGCAGATCTATTGATACGCGAGAGCACTGAATACCATCAAGCCATCAGTTAGAGCTTATCTCCTTCAGACGGCCAGCACAGTGCATGGACAGGAGACTCTGTTGAGCTCTGTCATGTGGAAATCCAGGTCATGTTTGGAAAGCATCCCTCAAAGAACAACAATGTCAAAGTCACCAGCGGAGGCATTTATCCCACATTAATGATCCACTATTCCAAATACAGGGAGGTGGCTTCAAATTTTTATCAAGAGGTAATAGCTAATGTTTTTTATTGCGTCCATAAAGATTACTAAATATTCAATAAAAGACGTTGTAGATGTTCCATGTTTATGGGGATCTCTGCAATTAATATGCTGTTTATAGTAAAGGTTTTTGTTCATTCAGTTTTAAGATTACATACATAAAATTACATAGTAGTCTGCACGGTACAATTTTCTTTGAGAATGTCTGAAGTATAGCTAAATTTCACAAAGAGAAACATACAAAACATACAGCAACGAGAACCCTAGTTATGAAGTTGGATCGCTGTATTTGTTTAAAGACATGTTTCATTTGATTTTTAAATTGTTTTTGTTTCCTCATTTTAGTATATGCAGTATAATAACCATGTTCCAATTTGGTCCGCGGGATAAGAGTCATAGGGATGATGGAGAAAGAGGTTTCAAAGTGACTAGAGGTTATGATATGCACTGCATATCAAGTCATGGTGTGTTGGGAGATGCACACTAATGCCTGTCAACAAAATGCAATAACATCATGTTTAACCTTGTAAATAAAGCCTTTCAATATATGTATATCCAATTTTAGCACTGGATGGGTTAAAACCGGCAGGAGAGACTGGGAATCGGACCGCGCCATCATATGTATTATAAGAGGGACACAGAGGGTTGTTGCAAAGGGCTGATTTATTTTGTGCATATCTGTAAAGAACCCTCCATCTGGCACAGCACAAAACCATCAACACTGTAATTAAAATGCAATTACCACCTCTCTCCTCCCCCAGAAAGACTGTAATCCCAGAGAAGTCATTCCATCTGTGTAACATACAGCATGCCATCTCCTCTTCACTTCCGCCACATTTCCTCTTCCCTTCTTCATCACTGTTTTGTATTCAAACAGTACCTATAAGTATTTTACTACCAAGAATTATATCACAAATCCATACACACACACACACTCTCTCTCTCTCTCTCTCTCTCTCTCTCTCTCTCTCTCACTCACAAAAACAAACCTTTTATTTATTTTTTGAAATCTAAATGTATTTTTTGACAGTAATGTACAGGTCATTCAACCACTGCAATGCCAGAAATAAAAATTAGTGGGTCTTTTCTGTGGTGTTGTGGCAGAGCGATAGACAGTGCCTCCCAAGTGGGCCTTTGCCAGTTTGCAGTGCTGTCAATGACAGAAGATCCATTCCTCCAATCAGTGTCGCACCTATACAATTACAAAATACTGAATAAACGAGTTGCTAGCAAGCTAACAATTTCAGCCATTGTCTAAGTGAGCAAAAAATATGATTCAGTATCCATTAATAATATTCAGTATATATTATATTAAGTATATAACATTGCAAAATGTCCCAGTCTGCTTAATGTCCTCGCATTTGGTATTATGGATGAAACCGATTAAATAGAATATGGTGGCTTTTTAAAAATAAATTTGTATTCAGAAATTATTTTTTCTTATTTTCTCCGATTTGGAATCGGCAATTGTGCTAATGTATTTTGGATCGACACCACAACTCTCACCAGTACACACAGGGAAGGTGAGGAAGTGCAATTAGTACAACCTCCAAGCCTACAAGCCTTCGAGCCACCCATCCCTTTTACACTCTGCAGGCTACAAATCTCACACGAGAGCTCCAGTGCTGAATGGAGGAGCGTCATGCACCCAGGAAGTCGGTAGGCAAAGTGCCACCCAAGCTGTAGTTGTTTCTCAGCTTCTCCAAATGTGCGCTGCCACTGTGCTCTGCCAGTCAAAATCAGCTAATGACGTGAGCTGGATGAGAACCAGCCAACTCAACTTCACAGGGTTCAGTCTGTGCTTGGGCCGACTTTCACAGACTAAACCACTCGGGAGGCTAAAAAGGAGAGAAATCTGTAATGTCTAATGTCTACTGGTAATGAAAATCACTGTAATGCTAACCATCTTGACTGACTGAATAGATCCGTGTGTTGTTTTAAAGCGTGTATCTATCTCTTTAAAAGTTCTTTAAGAGTTTTTTTTATATCTCTCTTCATTCGAAAAGTAAGATTATTCAGCTGAATAGGGTATTTTACAATTATTTACAAATTTTGGCTTTGAGCACACAGCATTGAAGTTGTTGTTCTTTACTGTGTAGGAAACCAGGCTAATTTTCAATCTACTATAGTAGGCCAGTAGCAGAAATAATATCGCACTTCATGTTGCTATGTACTTTTTGGTTATAACTTTAATAAACATCAATAATGATTATAATCTAATTAGATGAGTGCTTTCCCCTGAAATTATTATTCAAAGATTATTAGTGCGTAAATCGTTGGTTAATGTTTTGCACTATAAACAGTACGACTCCAATAAATCTGATGCAGAGGGGTTGAGTGAAAACAATTAATCTAAAGAAAAAGAACTTTGGTTGCACACTTTTGGAGCATGATCAGGTTCATAACACTGAATGAATGCGTGGCTGTAACCTGATAACAGAACGACCAGAACTTGCGTATAAACCCCACAAATAGCTTTTTTTAATGCGGAGAAAATTCAAAAGATCCATTAGAGAGTTTTTGAAACAACCTGAAGTATATTCTTAAATTCAACAGAATCTTTCAATTGCGCTTTTCAACAAAAAATGTTTACCCGTATTTCTCAGTATCTAGTTATACTGGAAGCAAACACAAATCCAGCTGAACAATACTTCTTACGTGCAGTTATAAACGAAAAGCAAAAACTGCATTTTTTTTAGAGAAAATGTTCCTGCTGTGGGTAACATTGTGCTGTTTCCCCTGATACAACACCTTAATTACTTCAGACTAAATCTGTAATTAAAATATATCACAGCTACAGATTTACCTGCATGTGTGTGCGGCGGGCGGGGGTAGCCTGCACTGGGACCTGAGTGACTGTCACAGATAAATCACTTCCGCACACAGTTACAAGGAGAACAGAGAGAGGAAATGGGAGAGAGATTAGAGCCATAGAGGGAGGGGAGAGTGGGAATTGAGAGACAGAAGAGAAGATAGGAGCAAAGTGAAAAGTAAAGAAAGTCAAACAAAAGGTAAAACCAGTGATCACAACTGCGATGCTTTCATTCTAATTATCAGGGTTTAAAGACTTTCAACACATTGAATTAGAAATTATTCATTATGTTTCATAATAATAAAAACAGCAAAGTTTAAACAACATGGGCACAGAGGACCAAACGTAACGCATTTTAAAGAATGTATTAAAGTGCATTGAAAAAAATGCTTAAATAAAATTTTTTAATAAACACATAATAGCTTTCTTTTCTCAGGGACACATTGGGACCTCTGTGCTTCCTACCTCTAAAGGGGACAAAATCTACAGAATCTGCTATTTATTATTTTCTTAATAGGATACACAATGGGATTGTTTTAAAGGAAAAGGCCGTTTCTCCGTTGGACGTAAAACACAATCGCTGTAGTGTCTTTATCCTCCGGACAGGGCAATAAAACAAAACAAAAAATATGGCCCTTCACTGCTAAGCACTAGCTTAAAAAAAAAATCATTACTGAACATGCCTTAATTGTGTCTATTCCACACAGGAATATGCGCACAAAATAAATACACTAATTCAATCTTTGGCAACAACTCACCTGAGCAATCACCTAGGATAAAAAAGACGTGAATGGATAGCAACTGACGTCCATATAGCGACGGAACAAATAGAAACAAGTTATCTCTTCTTTATTTTCTCTGTCTTTAAATCCCAGCCCTCCACTAACACGTATCCCTTTCTTTTACTCTCCCTTCTTCTTGGTAAGGTTAATGGGAATGGTTTTATAGATTTTTCCCTGACATTGGCTTATCGAGGGTTATAACTGCTCTGTGCACTTGGGCTTGATAAGCTAGCCGTGGTAATACTGTGAAAAGAAAGACACAGTGTAGAATAGTCTCATTTAATCGTATTAATCTTTTATCCTGACCAATCAGAGGCTGATTTTATTACAAGTAGAAGTAGTTGAAGACAAACAGACCAACAGTGGAAAAGAAAATGCAGGTGAGAGGAGGCAAAGAATACCTCCGAGACTGTAGCTTGAACAAATTAAGTGCTTTCTGCCCTATGAACTTCTTCCAAAATACCTAAATACTTCAGAGCGAACTGCAGAACTGAAAAAGAGAGACACTAAAAAGCATAGAAAGAGTAAAGAGAGAAGAGCCTCTGCCTAATCTTTATAATTTACTGTTCAAGCTGTAGCTTCACAGTCCCTATTGATCAGTAAGGCTTTCTTTACAGCAATAAATTAAAAGCCAATTCTGCTGCCCAAATTATTCATCAACGGGGAGTTAAAAGTTACAGCAATTATTTTACAGCAAGCTTATGGATAAGGTTAAAATCTCCGGAATTTTGCATTGTTCAATATAAATAAATTAACCCTGTAACCATATTCCTCTGAGTTCTGCATCCAATTGTGCAGTGGTTATGTATAAAATGTTAATGCTTACATCATTGATAATGTGCAACAAATGACTAATCTTCCCCATGTTCTAGGGAAGTAACTATTAAAAGTTCATTAAAAAGTTATGATAACTACAAAGTCTATTGTATAACAATTGCAACGCTAAAATAATTTACTGGAATACAATATTTATTTATTTCTAAAAATAATGAGGTAAAAATAATCAAGGTTATTAAAAATACGCCTTCAGTGGAAGGTAAAATGATTTTCACTTGGACTAGATATTTATATTAGAAATGTTGGTATCCCATTTTCATTTGAACATGAACAAATAGCATTACAGAATCATAAGGATGATGAAAGATCACGTTAAATATTAGGGAAGTTCTATACTAAAAGCAATGAAACCAAAACAGGTTCAACCACATCACTGAACTATCCGTGTTATTTTTTTTAAATGACTTCCAAAATGAGCAATCAACAAGGCCAGTTTATACAGATTAATTAACAATGCAGGTTGGTCTTTCATTTGAAAGACTTTTAGGAATAAACTTTTTTACAGTTATTTATTATATAAAATGTCAAATGAAAGTACTGCAAAAGTCTTAGACACACAAGCTTTTGTCCAAACATTCATTTTCCAAAAGAAGAACAAGGAGTTTTGCAACAGATGGTACGGCTGTCTGGGATTACCTAGACAGAGTAGCAAGCGAGACAGCCAAAGTCTGTAGACCTACCTGACGATTGTCTTATAAAACAGCACGATGCAGTTTTAAAGGCAAAGTGTGGTCACACCAAATATAGATTTTTTTTTCTGTGTTTTCTTTTTTACTGTTTACTGCCCTTTTTAGTATTTATTTTTTATTTATCAACTTTTAATTTAATTATTGGTTCCATGTGCCTAAGTACTATACTTCAGTTCCATAACTATACTGAAATATACAATGCACAGCTCCATAACTATACTTAAATATACTCTACTTAGTTCCATAACTATACTTTACTATACTGAACTATACTTAGTTCAGTTCCAATAAGTTTTATTATTTATTTTTTGCAATGCACTCTTTGCTCGATTAATCATTTCTTGGTTGAACTTGGTTCATCGCTAGAGTGATTCATTTATCTTAAGTCCCATACACCATTTACTGAGCATGAGGTCAAGTGAATGCACCGCTATTAATGACTTAAGGAACCGATTCGCTTTAAGTTAAAGTAAAACACTCACTAAGTTTGTGAAATTCACACTCAGAGAATTTCTCTGAACGATTCAATGACCACTCAGCGCATGAAAGCATAAAATCCAAAGGACAGGAGGCAAAGGGGAATCCCTACAGCAAAAATTCTGATAGAGAGAGGAGTGTTTTGATATCAGGTTCCCCAAGGTTCCATAAAAAAAGGGAGAAAGGAGGGCATAAGGACTGATAGAGACATTGATTTAATTGAGTCTGACTTTTTCCACCACCCACCCCACAGCCCATCTGCACACAGGCTTGGACCCACCGCATGCCTCCAAAACAACAACCTGCAGAACCAGAAATAAATCTTCCACCTGACACACGGCTGTCTGCAGGAGAACATCTGGACAAGTTTCACAGACCCAGCCTTGTGCCAACCTGCCTAATAGCCGATGGAGTCAATTATAAAAAGGAAAATGTACTGGCTTAACTGTTAATGGCGCCATCTGGATAATGGCAGTTTCAGAGAGAAGATTTCTACCTGGTCATCTGGGATTTTTCATTCTACTAGACTCCAGAGGGGCAGTGTAGAACCAAAAAAAGGAACTGTTTTTCATTTTTAATGAAGTCCCCTTTCTTTGCAGCTTAACTAGTGTATTTTATTCAGCTGGTGTGTGCCCTGTTCAACCTCAATTTTTAGGAAAGGCAGCTAGGGAACTTAGCAGATTAAATGGCCTATATATTAAAAAGTTTTAACGTTTTTATTGAGGTTATTTATTAAATGCAAGATTGTATTTTCAGGGAAAAAAACCATACTTACAGAAAAAAAAATTATTACGTGGTTATTTGAGGAAAACCTTCTCCAGTTTTAACATTGATGAAAAGTCAGTTAGCACTGGGCTATACAGTATTTTCAAACTCCCTGCGAGAAAATAACATGAGCATAAATCCCCCCCTACTGCAGGTGATGTTATAACAAATGTGCCTCAGCCGGGCTCAGGGGCGATGGTGCAGGGTTATTTATCGAGGCCTGGAAGCAATGACAGCGTACGAAGGCGCAAGGAAAGCAAAGCAGCAACGCGAGACACACAGGAGAGGTTTGGTTAAACGCATGAGGGGTATGCGGGAGGGAGGGGCGTTTGTGATAAGTTGAAAAACACATTTGCTAAGCGTTTGACACATAGCTCTCAAATCCGGCTTGGCATGAAGCACAGTCTGGAATTCAGAAAGGCAACCCAGTGATTCAAGGGCATCAGTTATGAAAGTGATAGGAGATGCAAGAAGGTAGTTCTGCTGTGTTCACACAAGTGATAAGGTGATTTATTCTTTTAATTTTTTTTCTAAGACGTGTCAACCAGCAATTTAAAAGGCTAGGGGTCAATTATTTACTCAAGAAGCAACAGCTATTAGGAAAACTTCCTGCTCACATTTTGAAATGTAAAAATAGTAAGAATATTGATTTATATAGGATGTATAACCTTTACGCGGAAGCATTTAAGTGTTTTTTTACCCCTTCCTCAAAATAGCTCTATTCTCGGGTGCCTCATGTCACTAAATACGGGTATTAATCCCTGGATCCTGACCTGTATAACGGCTGGATTAATGTCAAAAGGATCGCAGTTTCGGCACCAACTTGAATTAGCTGAGAAAAACATGTCTGATAAAGCAGGATAAATATAGATATGAGAATCAAAACCGTGACCTAAAAACGCCAAAGTCACAAGAGAGATATATATATATTTTTTAAGTATCAACGTTTTAGTTTAAAAACAGATAGGATCTTCCCCAAAAAGGATGATAATAATTCTGCGTGGTCAGGAGAGCTTTGCAGTTCCAGCATCCTCACCAACACGCGTTCGCCCCCTTAATTGAAATAGAGGCGGTGGCAGAAAGGTGTCCCCATGAGCTAGAAAACAAACACGGTTTTGATTTGTTATCATTTGTATGGGAAGGGGTTAAAGAAATAAGCGCCCACGCTAATGGCACCCTGACAAATGGACACCAGGTTACATGAACCATGAAATGAACACTCTCGCAATTTGAAGGCAGGATGCTTGCAGCACCGTGGTCAGCAACAAAGTGCCTTTAACACCTCACTGCTTGAGCAATGGTGTTCAGGAGGCATGGGAAGGAGAGAGGGGCCAGTACAAGGAGATTATGGAGCAGAACGAGACCTTAAAACTGAGCTGACACACATTAGGCCTTTTAAATTAAGGAAGGTAAAACAACTGAATGGAGGCCAATAACCCCAAAGAAAAGAAGACCACCTGGAACATACTTATCCCTACCAAATTAAAATATAAACTAGCAAAAATCTAATTTTAAAAAAAGAAACAAAAAAAACGATATATTATCTAATTGCTAATAAAATATTTCTATGTCTAAGTTTAGAAAAGAACAAAAACGACAATTCATGTTCCAAGAAATCTACTGTATCGTGTATGCGAAGCAATAACATCCAAAAGTAATAACATCCAAAAGTGTGCCACCTTAATAGATGAAAAATGTATTTTATTTTTTTAAATTATTATTATTATTTTGTAATACAGTCAGCATCCATGCGTGTTAGATAAGATCCAGGTCCCAGTTTGTTTGTGCAGTTCTCAATATTAATCGCTGCTCTGCTGCAGAGTAGCTATTAAAATAGCAATTAAATATGCTGCTAGTCCAGAGTCCAGAGCACAGACCTTTACTTAACAACATTCAGAATTGTGAAAAAGAGGCAAGGCCCACACAGGCACAGATAAAAACTCAGTTAGTGTGCTGCAGTTCAAGAAATCAAAATCTAATTATAAAAATATATTCATGTACGAATAAATAATTATGTATAAAATATATATATATATTTTTTTTGGATAGAGACTATTCAACTTTAGTTAATAGGAGTATGTATTTTATTAACTTCCTATTCTAGAATGTAATATTTTGTTTTAGAGAAATATAAGTACAGGATTTCTGCATGGGTAGTGGTTTCTAAAGACACTGAATTGAGGTCTGTACTGCACTAAATGAAATCGTTTGTAAGTAGTAGGTCCAATTTTGGCCAAAATTTAAACTGTATTTGTCCTTTACAAATCTATAAATGTTTACATTATTCCCCAGTGCAAGACATAAATAGGGACAAATTATCTAAGCCTTATAGAAATTTAACTTTGGATTAATGGTACGATTTCCGATCTATTTAAATATAGTCTTGAGCAAGCCAGTTTTCAATGTTTAGATAGGGAGCAAGCAATGTTGTGTCACTGTTGATATGAGCTGTCTTCTGTGTTTAACTGTAAAGACAAATATTAATCAACTTTTAATCTTTTCCATTCCGAAGCCTATGGCCTTCCCAGTCACCAGATCTCCACCCTATTGAACACCTATGGGAGATTCTGGACATCATAACACCAAAGGAGGGAATATCTATAGGAAGAATGGTGTTCCTTCACTCCAGTAGAGTTTTAGAGACTCGTTGAATCTATGCCAAGGTGCATTGAAGCTGTTCTGGCAGCTTGTGGTGGCCCAACACCTTACTGAGACACTTTGTGTTGCTTTTTCCTGTAATTTGCCTGTATGTAGCCAGAAACAGTTCTGGTTTTGGTTCAACCTAAAGGTTAAAGGTAAAGGGTCTACCCCAGAAACAGGACTGTATACCCTAGATATAGAAAGAAAAAAAAGAGTTAAAGAGTAATATTTCTTGTTTGACATTTCAGATAGTATTAAGTTAAAATGATGATGGTATGTTGTAGTTAAATAACAAAAAACATTTTTCTTAATTATTTAGTAAGTACTGAACACAAATTTCAATATATGGAATATTATTTCCAATTGCAGCTAAGCACGGCATTCATATCCCTTTTTCCATACATATTTAAATACTCTTTAGATCTTGAGTTTAATTTACTTAAAACTTGCTCAATCCTCCACAGGCATGAATGATATTGAGTTTCTACATGCAGTGTTTTAAAATGTCTTTGCACTTCCGAGGAGGGATTATTGACCTTTCCTTCAGGGCAAATTGCTCCCGCTCCTTCAGATCTAACGTCCTGGTAGTTGTTGGCTTATTGGGTTTTATGTCTCTCTCCAGAACTGGCTCCAGGACCTATATATGTAAATCAACCATAATAGGCCCTCACCATATTTAACAGCGGGCATGAGTTTTTTTTTTCTCAAAATAGAGCGAACAAGCATGTTGAAAAGTTCGATATCCATATCACCATGGCAGATTCCAGAGGTTATTCAGAGATAGCTACGCTTGTTAAAATCAAACTTCTTCCTCACAACCTGGACATGAATGCCTCATTCATGTAGGCGATGTCTTTTGCACTTCACAATTCACAAGATGTCAGCTTTATATTTTGATATCTCGGACTGTGGGCTCCATCGGATTTACTTTTTCCTTCCTGAATCACTTCTTATTCATTTCACATGTGCTGGCAAGATATATGTGCATCCCCTTTCCAGCAGGCTAATCAATGTACCAGTCTTAAATTTCTTGAAAATGAATACTCTGGCCTCCCAAGTGTCTCAGTCGGTAGAGGCGCTTACCCAACTGAGCCCTATTAGCTGGATTTGCAGGTTTGAAATCAGCTCATGTTGCCGATTCTGACCGGGATTGTACAGCGCGGCACACAATTGGCGGGGCGCCACCCTGGGTGGGGTGGGTAAAATCGGCAGGGCTTCTTTCAGCCTGTCGCTAATGAGCGTCTTCCGTCTGCTTCTTATTTGCGGTGTGTCATTTTTATATTGTTCCAAAGGCTTACATTTAACTGACTGTTAAATCTGCATCAGACTGAAAAGGAAAGCCACACATAATATGCATTACTGGTTTCTCAACAAGATTACTGGAAACAGCATCTTATCTCGTAGGCCTCTCTCTAAAACTCTCACACCATATCATTCTAATGAACTATGGTTTGCAGCTTCAGCATTTTACTGCTCTGCGTAATACTTCAGAGGGATATTTTGTTTCCTTTATATTATAACAGATTTAAAAAAAAAATATATATATATATAATCTATAATCACAGTTCTTTTTATAAAGCTTTTTGGAATCACCAAAAAATGTATTTATTTATTTTTGTATACAGACTCAATTTGTAATTTGCCAATTATACTAATGCTTCTTAAATACATTATGTGCATGACTTGTCAAATTCAGGAAGTTTCCTTTGTTTTTTTAGATGAAAAAGAGCATTGTTTAAAACATCACAAGGCTCATCGGTGATGTTCAAAGTTAGGTCTGAATGGGAAACAGAGTCAATAAAACAGCCTGTAATTAAAAACTTTGTACTCAGAGTAGCGGATGAAGTTCTCTGTCTTCTTTCTCTAAACTTATTAATAGTAAAAGTATAAAATCATTCTTAATTACACATTTATCACATCAAAAGCATTCAACCTATTTTTCATGCGTTTAATGGAACTCCCCTGAATGATTAATTCAGCAAAAACCACATTCACTTCCTAATTATATCGCAAACTTTTACTGTTTTGCCTCTTAAGTGCGTCTTCCCCAGTTCATTTTCCTTTTTTTGCAGGAAGAACTCATAATTTTGCTTTTTAACTAAGCTTCATTATGTATTCCATACCGACAATCCTCAGGGACAACCTGTTTGAAAGCATTGGTAGCTTCTTAGAATTTGATGTTAGCAAACTAAGATTAAACAACCGAAGAAGAAAACTATTTCAAACGTATTGGATCTATGACAGTAATTGTAGAATGTATTCCACTCAAAGTGAATATGCAGTTGATATAAAACCTATTTATCTAACATTTTTAAGCAACTATGTAAAGTGACTAATTAAAAATATTAGATAAACTAACGAATACTCAATTTATGGAGCATCAAAATAGACATCTGTCACTGCTGAACATATATATATATAAAAAAATAAAATAACATAATGTACACCCTGCTGAAACTCAAGTAATTAAGCTATTACTTCTAAATGGAATGTTATAAGGATAAATTAAAATACTAACCAAGGATATCACAGAGCAGATACTTACAAATTAAATATTTAGCCTGAAGGCTAAAAAAAAAGGTCTACTTTATTTCCAGCCGAAGTACTTCAACTAAAGACTAGTTATATAAGTGCCATAGTTCCATAGACAATGTGTAAATGAAATAACTATTATATTTCCATCAATCTCAAAGTCAAATTTACAGTTATATCCTTAATGTCTAGTTCTTGTATAATCTGGGTATTTACAGGTTCCTCTCTTTTCCTAAAATAATACAGCTTATGTTAACTTTTGAATGACTAATCAAAAAAAAAAAAAAAAGCATATATACTTTTTCTACTTAGCTAACAAAACATCAAGCAAGACAGCTCTATCAAACAAAGTCATTGCAAATTTTACCGCTTACAACACAATTAAACATGGCATTGACTAGCATCATTGAAAAACATTCCAGGTAGCTAAAGATGGCGTAACGGCGAATATCAAACATGTAATTTTGTTTTAAACCAACATGCATCACTTGATTTTTCTAAGAGGGTTTTTAAATTTTAGTTCATTGGCTCGGTAACTATGACGATTTTTGTAGGTCTACTGTACACAGTTCTTCTAAACACACACACACTCACAAATAAATACATTCAGTATTTGAACAAGGATTTTAGATTTACATCCTGTTGTTTAACCAGAGAACTTTACAACATTTTATTATTAAGCAGTCCTGTTTTATTACTGTGTTATCCTAGTGAATATAGGATTTATTGTGATCCCAACTATTTGTACCACACATTACTTAATGGTTTTGTGCCATAAAATTTAGTGATGGGTTCACACCACTAAATTTAAAGACACCATCACTCTGTGTTTACGTCTCAGAAGAGGAAAGTATGCTCACCCAGCCCACTTTTAATACCATAATTTAACGTTAATTTATTAATTGTTAATAGAATTCTGTACATTGTAATGTAAAGCTTACTGCATTCAAATATATTTTAGCAGGGTTTATTATGTAACATATAAAATGCAACATATGTTATAAACATTTTTTGTGAAATGTTAACAGATATTATTCAGTGCCGGTAATATGGTTTTGTGGCCAGTGGATTTTTCCATGCACTACCCCAGGTGGCTGATTTCGGACTTCGAATTTCGGACCCTGAAAAAACATTCAACAGCACAAGTTCTGATTGTATAAAGTTTGCAGAGGTTCGTATAATATTCTCAACTGATAAACCTGCGAAACCTTGAGCAACAGAAATCCTAAGTAACACTGAGGGAATCGGCAGCTAAATGGTTTTAATAGCAATACCACCCACACCACTTAACTGCAATGTGTTTGGGCATTAATTGTCTATGTCCGTGCGCGTGTGTGCATGGCTGTGTGCAATTTAGTGTGGAGGGAGAACTCGGCCATTGGTAAGCAAGCTCATGAAAAATGAAAAAGGGAGCAGCCAAGGCTTCTTAAGAGAAGGAATAAAATTGGAAGATGATGAGAAATCCCCTGGGAGACTGGCCTGCACTGAAGCACCACAGCGTGAATAGGTGCCGCTTTGTTTCATTGACATCCTGCCTCTCTGGATCCACCTGCAGTCATGACAAGCAAAATGTATATTGTCAAGGCCTCAGTTCGGATTTAGAGAGCTGCCGAGTCAAGGCAGCGCAGACCCCAAGGTGCTGCTGGAAGATAAAATCCTGCATGGACCAACGCCCATCACTAGCACCCATCTTTCCATTCTCCACCAACCTCACTGTTCATCTCAAAAGCAGGTCTGTTGTTTCATGCCATATCTTACTGTAGCACAACACCCCATTTCAAGTCCAGAAGCAACACCAGAGAAACAACTGGTCTCATCTGTTGAGTTTTGTTCAACAAGATAAATAGATTTTTATTGTACGAATTGATGTAACTACCTAAAATTTCTTATTGTTAATAACATATTTAGAAATGATTCCTCAATAAATTAAACACCAATGGCATGCGTCTAAATGTATAACTGTATATGGTTACGCATGACTACACATATTTGTTATTTTTTAGAAATTCTGATAGTTATTGTGATGATTTTACGTTTATTAGGAATGCATGTTTAAATGCCCCACAGGTACAGTTGTTTAAGACAATAACTAAGTTTTACTTTGTGTGGGGGTGTGTGTGTGTGTGCGTTTGACTGTAGAGTAATGTTTGTGGAAGGGACTGATTACAGCCAGAACGTATCGGAGCACGTTTCAGCTTATAGCAGCAGCACTTCCAGTGGCGGCAGCTGTGGTGAACAGCCGTGCATGTCAATTGGCATCGGCATCGGAGAAGCCGTTATTTAAAAGAGAAAAAGAAAAAATTATCCCTTTTTTGGTTAAGTTTACCATGAGAAAAAAACAACTGCAGCTGATGTGAAGTATTGTGAAGCAAAAATGCAAAGTATTCTTTGCCTCTGAGATTGGCCAGTATGTTTTTATTTATTATTATTATTATTCATCCCCCTCAATATCATTGTGAAGAACATACTTTTTCACCAGTTATGGAAACATAACTTAATCTCTGATCCACCTACAAGCTAAAACTCTGTGTGCGCCTTTAAAAACCTCATTCAGCTATGAGTTCAGTGTGGCTGCCCTGGATGGTCAGGGGGAGTCAGGCCCCCATCATCCCAATCCACACCGTTACACTTTATCCACTTAAAAAAAAAAGAGGAATATTCTTGAAAACATCAGATGAAATCAATGATACTGCCTTCAGTCCACATTATTAAAAACAAACACAAATAGACAGCCTATCTCACTCCAGCGGCCTTAAATACCAAGATGCCCTGTTTTACATATCAAAAACAATTACAGAAACATTTAGGATAGGGGCGTTATATTTATATTAAAACATAAATAAACATCTGCCTAGATGTCAAAACATCTGCATTAAGGACAGCATGTGTTTGTTTTGGAATTGTCTATCTTCTATAATCCTCCAAATATGACTTCTATGAGACCTTAATATACAGAAATGTAATGTCACTCTAGAAGGGAATCTATGGGAGTGTGACAGACTCATTAATTACATTATTACTTTCATATCCTGCTTGTCTCTTTATGAAAAAAGAAAACATTGCTCGCCTGACCTTAATCTTGGATCCAGGAGTAATTGCTGTCCTCCAAATGTACGTATCTATTTTTAATAGGCATATTTCAAGGACAATATCAATTATCCCAATGAAATAAAATTATTTCATAAGTCCTCCACTTAATCTTTGAAGCATTGAGGCAACTTAAACATTTATAAACTTTATAACTGAAGAATTACTGGAACGAAAACAGATAAAGACACACCTACCACAAGACTACCACCGCGAGACACTTAAACCAATACGTAGCAATTCGCCACATGCTTTAATTAAGGCCATCACAATCCTCACGCTGAAAATAAACACAGATATAGCATCAAGAGAACAGTTTTCAGAGTAATTAGCTTCAATGAATAAACAGTGCTGTTAGAAGGACTTCGTTGATGATTAAATTAACCACATATATAAAAAAAACAAAAGTGCTACCATAACAAGGCCGGTATTGTTCTGCAGCTCAATGCTGTTGATTCAATACTAAAGAATTTCTGTTCCCAGACCACTGGCTGGCAAAATAAATCAGTCTGCAGCAGAAAGACTCTTGTTACACCGTGATTGTGTCGACTCAATGAACTGCCGGAAACTAAAGGGTTACTACAACCAGGCGCTCGGGCACAGAAAGCATAGGCCCTTTTTTTAAACAATAGCCTAATTACAACATTTATAACCCAGAATCTGGAATTGAATTTAGCCCAACTTAAGGCTGCGCTGGCATGAAAAGACTATTTGATTAGGACAGCAGTTGTTTCATTTGCGGCGCAGCAGATTGCAGAGCATCTCTATCCGGTGCGCAATCTGTATTCATTACGCTCTGTAAAGGATGATCCATGTCCTGACTCTGCACTGATAATTTCATGCAGATGCACAGCGCTCCACATGGCCCCAGTGATTCCCTTACACAAGCTCGGCACACATGCCGGGCTCAGCGCTGCTTCCCTGCCAACGCTAGGCTTTTAGGGACACAAAACACACTCAAAGCACCTCGCCACCAATAAAAAGGAGTATTTAAAACATCACCGAGATTTTACTTGTAAAATACATCATCGTTTTGATGTCTGCAAATTATCTTGTACTAGCTGCAACAGTAATGCATGGAGATAATATCTTTATTCAATATTAAGCAGAATATCAAGCAGAAGCCACTGGCACATTTGATATTTCATACTTATTAATCATTCACTCAAATCATTAAAATCTTCGTTGTAATGGAAAATACATTAATAATTCCAATAGCAAGCAATATATCAAAGAAACAGTTAAGGTTCCTCACTATTTTTATGTTACCTTGCATGCTATAAAACTGTCAAAAACATCTGCTGTGGATTGTTAGCTCTAATGGCTTGCAACTAAATAGCTACGAGCATGTAACACAATTTTAAAAATAGTAAATGCCCTATTATAAATGCACAAATAAATGCCCACAGATTTTTCTAATTAAAGAACAGTGTTATTCTAATTATTTTGCCAATAGAATAATTGTTTTGACTAAAGAATAAACAGTATGACGAAAATATAATTTTAAGTAATTGAATACGCTTGAGAATTTAATAAAGAAAGGTCAGTATTCAGGTCATTTTCAACCTCCTGTCCTGTATCCTGACACAGAGATCAAAATAGCATCCTAGTGGGCCAGCTGGGGGTTGGAATCTGCAGTCCTCCACTTCGCACACATCTTATTAAACCTCACGCTGGAGCATTTGGAACACCAATGCAGACCTTATCTCATCAGGGGTAGCTGCGGTTACAGAACGTGTTCTTGTTATTCCACACCCTTTTTTTCCTAACTTGGAGCAAAGCCATGCCCGCAAGTAGCCAGGTTTAAGAAAAAGCCACGATGATTGGATAAATGTTTCTGACATTCCTGTTCCTGACAAAAAAATTCCTGATTTAAGTTTTCCAACCAACATTAGCCATCATTTTGAAATGGCTAATATTTGATTTGCTTTGATGTTGCAACTGCAGCTGGAGTGGAGCCTGTCAACCACGAAGAAAGTAATGACATTGTGTACGGTATCAAGAGTTATGATTGACCTTTATAAGGGTTGACACATTTAAATGTACCCTTGTAGCAGAGACAGGGCATCAAATTAGGTCTATGAGTGTCTGGGGAACTTTGGCTGGAATTTAGTATGCATAGCTAGTCTATGCAGGGGCAGGTTTGTCAATTTTGTGGCCCCAATCAAAGCTTCATTTAGGGGTCCTCCTCCTCTACCTGTCATGACCATTTTAGTCTTACCACACAAACCACTGTCTGCCACAATCCTATGTCATTATAAGGGTGGGCTAAAATACCCACAGCGCACTTGAACTAAGGTGTTCTCTAGGGAAGTGCAAGACATTTTCTTACCTTAGCTTTAAATAAAATCGATTAATTACCTATTTTAAAAGTATCGACATACTCGATTAAATAAGCAGCTCATCTCATCAAGCTGGACCAGCTACTGGAGTGCATGAAAACTGGATTACAAACAAGAAATCTGATATTTTCTGATATCAACAAAAGTTTAAAATTTAGCTTAAATGATCCCAGTGTCTGACACCAAGGTATTTTTAAATTAGTCCTGTATTGCTTTTAAGATACATTTTCAAATTGTATTTTTTTTTTTTTGTACAAAAATACAATTCCATTTAAAGTTTAAAATTCACACTGAATCCTAACAATAGTACCAAATCTCTGACAGAGAGTTTATTTCTGCAACGGACATCTCCAAAAGTCAGTGGAATATCGAGCAAACTTCAACACTTCAACACAGCCAGTTCCTTGGCCTACTTTGAAATGGTGTCACTGTCAGTAATATCAATAATGATGGGCAGTTGATTTTAACTTTTTTATTGGATTTCACTCAATAATGGACACCAATTTTTTATTGTTAGAATTTTCTTTCTTGACATAAAACCATATCTCAAGAAACATATTGGGCTAACTACTACCTTGTCGTTATTTCAAATATTACTGACCAATTTCAAACTTACGTAAGGTTGGAAAGTAATCACCATTTATCACCATTGCACACAGGTTAACTTTGATTTCTATCCAATAATCGCGGACTAGGCTACTTGTGGGTGTGGCTTTGCACCAAGTGGGGAAAAAATGGCGGGAACCTACTAACGGCAGTAGCCCTGAGCAGATCAGGAACCCCAACAAAACTATTCTGTTTTACATGTTTTTGCAATGCTGAGTAAACAGGAGATGAAACCTGTTGGCAAGTGGGGGGCTGGCACAGGGGTTCCCGTGTGGGTAGACCTGATAAACAGTGTCTTAGCCACTAATCCTGGAGCTCAGCACCTTAAGCTCTCCCGCAGGCAAACCACACACAGCTCTGCCCCACAGAAAGCATTGCAACGCAGCCTACCATGCTGGGACGATTACCCTAAACTGCAGGTCGTCCTGGGAGAGACTTTGGCGGGACTTGGAGGACGCGGTGAGCAAGAAAACCACCAGAAACACTGACCAGGGCCTCCGAAGGAGAGTAAGGTCAAACTGACCTACACCGATAAACCTAACAAGCCGCATTGAAGAATTTAAAGAAGCAGAATTCTGGCAAACACAAAACAACCAAGCTAACACTGACACAAACTCTCTGTTACACTGTATAGTATAGAAAGACTCACTGTCGATTTTCAAACCTAATTCCACCACCCTCCACGGAACCAAAACCAAGTCCGAAATAACCATATTTACATCAATAATTTCAAATAAATGTTGTAGGAGCACCAAAATACTGAAGATACCAGACACCCATTCTTATATTTTCTTCTTTCCTGGGGAAGGTGTAACAATAAGTATACATTTTAACAAATGTTATTCTGTTATCCTGTTATTCAGCTAGCCATGTAGGGGCATACTGTATAATCTGTAAAAATACATGTGTCATGTATAAATACAGATGGAAGACAGTAAGAGAGCTTGTCTACTGCATAGGCTTAATGTAAAGTATCCTGTAGCTCTTGAGCTCAGGACCGTCATATTTTTATTTAAGAACATCTACTACCGTCTAAAGACATGAGGTTTCTCCTTGCTTGCATTCCCTCTTCCAACTATTGATAATGCTTCCAATGACTTGGCTTCACACGGCTGCAACGTATTTGTCAAGGGGGATAACACGTTTTAACTGTCAAGTAGCTTAGAATTAATGATCATTTTTTAGAAATTTTTTTCATTAATACAATTGATGCCAATCAGTTAAACCGGAGGGAATAAACACAGACTAGCTTGTGCGTATATTTTCTGCTGTGCTGATTTTTGTAAAGTTAATTCTGAAGATTGTCATTAAGATGGGATAGACACAGCTGTGGAACAGTTAATTGTTCATCAAAATGCACAGTTATCTCTCTTTATGTTTCTATGCTTACTCCAAAGTCAAAGGATTCATGTTTATGCATTATGGAGAAAAAAAATGTTATATTTCCCATAAATCATCACAATTAGTTTGACAGTAGCGCCTTTTTGGCTGGGATACCCAACCCTATTCCTCGTATTCCATGTATACACGAGTATATACTCGTGTCATGGTTCAAATAATAATCTTTTTAATTTTTTAATTTTTATTTTGATGAAAGTATTCATGTATACCCATCCATGAATCCTGACCTTGATGTGGTGAAGGGGCTTGAATGCTCCAATGAACCTCATAGCTATGTTGCTGGGAGACTGATGCTACTAGTAGGGCCTCTCTTGACAAACAGGAGTTAAACAATCAACTATCCAAAAACAAACAAAAAATTTATGGATTTAGTACCTACTGACCATCTTACAGGGAGACTTCAATGGTCACCTTGGCAGTGAAGGAGAGAGATAGGTGTGGTAGGGAGGCATGAATGGTAAACTATTACTGGTGAACTATTACCAGAGGCCGAAGATGTGCTTCCACTAATAGTAACCGAACGCAGGTGCCAACAATTGGAGAGACTAGCAGTGCTTGTTCAGGGAAAGGTTAGATACACAGGAAAGGTTTGGTGGCTCTGTGGTTGGTTTGTTATCCTTAAACAATTTGAAGGTTTTTTTTGTATTTAGTTTTTGACGAGTGGCTTTATTTAGTTTTCCTCAACAAGGGCAATCCATTTGAGTTTCTCCTGTCATGGTTGAGTTATTGTTTTGTCCGTTTTGTATTGTAGTTAAAAATTCCCAATAAAAGCTCTAAACACTCCCCCTGGTGTCCCTGCCTCCAGCCACTTTCGGAATCACAATGACATTCTGGAAAACCATTAGGTCCCTCAGACTGGAGACCATCAAATGCTAAAGACGCTGCCACATGACTTACTCTCAGCGTTGTGGTTAACAAAGCTCTTCATTGTTCCACGGAAGGCGGTGGTGGTTCCTGTTTTTAAAAAAGGGGGCCGGAGAGCGAATTTGAGGATCACACTATTCAAAGTGCTAAGGAAAAGACATTTTGTCAAATAGCTGAACCCCAGATTCCCCAGGCGAAGCAATGTAGATTCCATCCCGGCCGGGAAATGGTAGACTAGCTCTACCTTCTCAATGATATGTGAAGGCTCGTGGAAGTTTGTTAATTCGGTGTCCGCATTTTTGGTATCAGAAACGTCAGCCAATGCAAGGGTGCATCTGGACAGGATACCAATTCGCAGCCAAGGATTGGAGGGCATCCCGTTTGGGGACTAGAGGGTGGCATCTCTGTGTCTCCTCGAGTGGTTTGAGGTCGAGATGGCAACAGGGAGCATGAGCTCGACAAATGAATTGGTAAAGTGGCAGCAGCACTTTGGACACTGTACCAGACTACGGAGGTGAAGCAGAGGCAAACAAAAATCAAATCATCTGCAGTAACAAAGCTACAGCACAGCCAGTTTTCACAGAACTACTTTCTGTTTTTTCCTCGTAGGTTTTCTCGAAATGGACATCTCGGTACCAATATTACAAGCTTTTATTGTTTCTAATTTTTCTGTTCACGACTGATAATTGGCAGGAATAAGTGAATAAGCATTGCCAAATTCCTAGTGAGTCTTAATATCTGCATGGCACAATTCTGAGCTACATCTGTTTATTTACTGACACTGCTATTATTATTATGTTTTATTTATCAGGCTAGACACCCCAACGCACAATGTTGGGACACATTTACTGATAGCTTTATTCAATTACTGTTTGCAAAGGGGAAAAAAATTATTTATTAAGATGTATTAAACTTTTTGATCCAAAACTAAAATACTGGCCGTAGTATTTACCCAAAATTTTTTGTTTAATTTCGATCAATTCCTTCAACTTCAAGGCCTATTCCACAATTAATGCATTTCTTGAAAACTATTGAGTTAGACATAATTATCACTTAAGCAACATCAGCAAGCTTTTGTGAATGATTAACAGAGAAACATTTTTTTTCCATCTGTCTGTGAATACTGCATTCAAAATATTTGATTGGTTTTATCAGATTTAATGCAGTAGATTTCAAAATACGGCAGATTAATGCATCCAGAACAAAACCAGTGTGCCAGTCAGCTGAAAACCAGACAGTCTGGCATGAAACTGAATTACGGGCTGCTCAACTGGCTAGCCTACACACTTTACTAAGCACACCAACATCAGTTTCTCACACCTCTTTTTACTGAAGTTAATTAAATTCACGCCGGTCCTCATTTTAAAATGAAATTGGATTTTCGGTAAGAAAAAAAAAGGATTACATTGCAAGGACAGGGTGTTTGGGGGGGAAGTGTCCTACTATCATCTATGATCCTAATAGTGGAAATTTTTCTTTTACCCCCTACATTTAAGTGTATACAGTATCTGTGTGTGTTTGTTTTGTTTACCACAACAGCAAATATCCTGTTGCAAGAAGCTAGGCCATATCTGTCCCTAAAATCGATAAGGCTTCTGGTGAAGGGCTCCCATTCATCTCTTGGCTATAAAATTTGATTAGCGCTGACCACTGCAGTGCAGGGAGATGGTCTGATAGAGCTAGGCTTCAGCAGCATACTATATTTTCATCCATGTTTTTTGTGTCTCCAAGACCCCGTTCACACTTGCTGTTTAGGCTGTCCCAGGGCTGCCTTATCTCATTTGTGAACGTGCCAAAACTTTACAAAGGCCCTAGGCCAGGTGAAGATTTGGGCTGACATCTTTATTCAGCCTAAAGTCACTTCGGCCAGTCTATCTCTATGTGTGAACGCAGCACAGGCCCGGGGCCGGTATTAAGAGGTAGCACCTGGGACAAATAATTTTAAAGTAATACAATACACTGGTTGGTTTATGTACTCGTTATACTTATTATATAAGCATTTTCCACAAATGTGCTATCAATATTGGTTTTATGAGGGCTACATGCTCTTTCACAACTTCGTAGAGACGATGTCCTGAAGGAAATGTAAATTAGCAGTAATGCATGATATTTACTTCGTAATACAGCACATTAGGTTACGCCAAATAAATGAGTCAAAACTTGTTGCAAGCCAATTGTTGCTAGCTACTTACAATTATTTGTAAAGTTACATCTCAACATCAATTTGTGAATACATTTTGGTACATTGTTGTGATGACCGTATTAGCTACATTAGCAAGTAGCAAGTGTTGTAGAATTGAATGTTCTAGCTAGCTAGCTACAATTAACAATGGGCAAATTGTGATATTACCAGTGCATATTTTCCCTTTAATTGATGTCATGCCTAATGTTACTCAGGCAACTGTTTACATGACTGTTTGTATTCCCAAAATGTATTAGCTTTTTTTTTTCCACTACAAATGTTAGGCTGCCTCAAATCTCAACTATGAACGCATTTTTGAGGTGGCCCAGGCTAAGGTCCGCTTAAGGCCTATGCATATAGGCATTACTTATTGGAACAACAAGAGCTGTGGCAGACATTACACCATGGAGCAGCAGACCTGTCAATTAAATTTAAAACAAACATTACAGTGAAATATATATCTATATTCTATTTAATCTGCAATGTATAACGGGTAAGAAAAGAAAAACAATTGTAAAAATAAACACGGAGCGCGGGAAAACGCTGTACTGATTATATATCCAACAGGTTCCAAGACAATTCATTAGAAAGCAATGTCTGCGCTTTCTGTTTATAACCCCTCTAAACTTCCATAATAGCATCTGTCACGCAAGAACAACAGCCTCTAGCTTCCCCCGTAACCTCTGAATGCTTTTATCTTGGCCTTCTTTTTTGATCCATTGCACTATACAGTGGCGAGTACTGTGAAAAAGAAATGCTCTGCTGTAAGCCTGGCAGAAGTGGTGTAGTATCCAAGACAGGCACAGATACCTTTTTATTTTTTGTTTATATTTCCCTGTGTCACAGACACAGAGCGTGTTCGAGTCCGACTAGGAACAGCGAGAGCTGGAGATGAGGCTGTTGCAGTCATATATTACTGTTAGAGATGCATTTAGATGCAACTTACCATTTACTGGTTTCATTGATTTATATATTTTTTTAAAAATCAATATATACTCACAAAACTTATTTAAATGTATTTAAAAACGTTGACAATTGTGCTATTTAATAGCAATAGCAGATTTAATATCTGGTTGTTTTTACAATAGTCTACCACACGTAAAGTATAGTTTCTACCTATTAACCAAGTATGTAAATTATTCAGTATATAAAAGTAAAATCAATTTAGTAGCTACATATTCTTCCACTGGAGCACAGCTACCCATCGTGTAGAAGCTTTTAAAATTGGTACAGATACCATTTCAAACTTTGCTTTCCCTTTATTAACATAACAGCCGTATTCAAGATATATGTAAAAATATAATCTTATTTATAAGATTAGTTACATTTATTTTATTTTTTTTAACCATGGTTCACTGCAATAACAATAAAAAGCTACCTTTTGGAGTCCAAAAACGATGGCTCTGTGTGGGTGCTGCACCAGAACTCACCTGTGTCTCACGAACATTTTCCACCGTGAAATTAAACCATACTCTGAAGCGTGGATTACAGGTGTCCGGCCTGATGAAGAGATCAAACTCAAATTCACTGATGTAATCCACACGACCAAGATTACCTGTATAGGGAGAGAGCACATTCTTACAAATTAGTCAGGTACTTCTACTAAAATGCATGAATTTTAAGTCAGTTAAAAGCCTAATATGCGACTTAATTACACAGAAAAAACGATAAATACACATATATCATAAAAATTATAGTTATCTGACATTGATTCAATCTTTTTGGTATCATGTCTATTCATTGTTAATGATATATGGGGCCTATTTACATGCATGCAATTGTGCTATTAATGTCTATATATGACATTTGTCATTGTATAAAGGATGCATGATTGTGAAGCTTGAAAAATATCTCCACAAACGATTTAAATAATATTTTACATACATACATGGGGAATGAGGAATCTCATGAGAAGCTAAATAATAACATAAAAAATATGTTACACACGTGATCCCCAAATATTGTGAGTGAAATTTTGTCCAACAGCACAGATCAGCACTCCAATCAGTTTTGCATTTTTCTTCAGGTTACTCTGGCCATCCTACACTTTCACAGAATTATCTCGCAATGGTAACGGAAAACGTATTAGTTACCTTGCCACTTACAGAAATAGAAATATGTTAAACAAACAAAAAAAAATTTTAATCACATTTAATATTGTTCATAATGATTTAGCAATCATATTGCAGGATAAATATTGGTAGCTGCTTTCAAAATATTTTTTTGAGGTGAAATCTGGTAATCTTTAATAAACATATAGCCCATGTGAATAACTTAAAATATAGCGCAAATTAATGCAACAAGACTTATGAAATAATAAAGTGTGAATTAATACGGCACAGCAGTCCGGTTCTTATCCTCAGATTCTTCTGAATTATCTCTGGGAAGGAGAGCCTGCTAGTTTCCCCAGTCTGTACATGATGAAGGGCCAGGGGAGGAGGAGGAGGGTGGGACCAGCCACCAACCACCAGGTAGCACAGTGTTAATAATTGACAGATGGGGTGCTGTCAGAGAAGGTTGCTCCCCTTATGTCATCTGAAATATCTAATCCTCCAGCTTCCTAAAAATACCCCATGTCCTTCTGATAGAGGCACTGAACTAGCTGAAAGTGTCCACACACTTTAATATCGTAACTGTACAGCAATAAAAGCAAACTACTGCCCAAAACCCACTGCCCATTCCAACTCCCAGAAGCCAACAGACATATTTAACTATTTAGAAATATTTGAACCTTAGGACACATATAAGTAATGCAGTAAGACATTTCAGATTAGCGCACACAGAATTTTAACTGAACTTTAGCATTGTAGATTTAACTAAATATTTTTAGTGCTTGCAGTAAATATTTAATACTAAGCATGCTAAACTAAACCATAATTTCAAAAATGGTTAGGTTTATCCAGATCATTTGTATTGTGTTTTGTGCATGCTCATTGCCCCAGAGTAAATTACATTTGTGATAAATATACACGAAAGGGGGAAAGTTTGTGCACTAGAGGGAAATATATGTGCTTTAAGATGTCTGCCTAGGATCACCCCAGGATCCCTACTACTCCTTTATAGATGTCTCTGCAGCTGGTAGAGGCGGTTACATAATATTCACAGTACAACCATTTGATCTCTGTAAAAAAGGGCATATAAATGCATATGCATATAAATCTGCAATTTGGACCACAAATCATTTTAAACCTTCCAAACAGTTCTTCTGCAGAAAAGCTGTTAATGATTGGGGATTCTAGAGTTAGGTACATTGCTATCAATTTTCGAACGGTGACTGTAAAATGCCTCCCAGGAGTTTCTGACACTTAGGGGGATATTGACTTGCTGGGTCGAAGTGATGTTTCCACCCTGAAGTTTCCGAAAAGAGGTGATAAAAAGTAACTTTATTTTACTGAAAGTGTAAGGTAAAAAAATAACAATGTCAGAATGTAATTATATCTTACTTCAAATATACTGAGAGGTAGGACCTTTTGAAAGGTTATCCTCGTTAAACTGCTGGCTTGTAAACTGGTGTTTTGCTGAAAACATGCTTCATTAGGATAATTAGGAAAATGACTTTTATAGAAGGGACGGTTTCTCTGACAGAAGTGTTTCAGAACATGACCGTGTGGAGCACCATTTTAAACGGCAACCTGCACATTATTCTAACTATGCATCTCTTCCTGTGACCCAGGATCAACAACATGAAATTAAAGCAATTAAAATGACAATGACATTCTAAATCTAATCCTTCGAAAACCAGATGTAGCCAATAAAAATCATAACGGTCCCAGCTTCAGAAAACAGGTATTCCACAAGGGGTAGGAGCAATCTTATTCAAATTAAAATAAATGTGCCCACCACAATCAGGCGGGCAGCACTGAATATCAGCTCTTGTACCAGTGAGACACTGCTATTGAACAATCAAATTCTTAGAATAAGACGCAATAGCTAAAAAGCAGAATTGGCTGAGAACTGAAGCCTCTTTTGAAGGTTAATTTTATTACCACAAGGCTCAGGGTCTCAGGAGATGGTGGAGGCCTAGCAGTAGTCTATAGCGTTAATTTGTGCCTAATTGATAAACCTCTTGATCAGTTTGTGCCATTTTAATTGATGTCAGTAGACCTAAGACCTTGGGTAATTAAGTAGACGTTAATTACCTAAACCACTTCTTGTAATTTATAGACCCCCAGGCCCTTAATAATTTCAATAATAACTGACACATTAGTAACTAACTGATGAGTTAGTTAAAAATGATAAAATTGGGATCTAGATACATATGTATGTATGTTTTTATTTATTTAAAAGTTTTATAAAGCGCATCAAACCACACAAGGAAACTTAATAAACACTCTAATTCATGCTTCTGACACAGGATAATAACACCATTATTGGCCATTATCACAACCTTGGTTTCAAAAAGTTTTCAAAATAGAAATATTAACCATAACTAATGGTTATCTCCTTTAGGAATTCTGTGCATTTATGCAGAATCTCACGCTATTCATCATAAAATCCTTTAAAGCAATGTCAGTTAGTCATCCATTCTCGTTTAGCTATTGAGATACTATGGTACTGGAGCGACTTCAAAGAGTGATAGTTAATAGTTAACAGTAAATAGTTCTCTATTATTATAACCGAGGTTATAATAACAACACAACATTCCCTTTCAAATACGAAATATGAACCATCAAAAATCCAGGGCACTGTGTGTGTTCACAACAGTCCCTCAAAAGAATCTGGTGAACCTGTGGCCTGGTGTGATGGTCGTGTCCAATTGGGCTGACTTATCGCCATCCAACAGCTTGTGCTAGCGTTGCGTCGTCTGAAACGTTATACACATGGAACAGAAATAGCTAGATGTGGTGGGTTAGTGTAACCCAACTGATTACTAGTTACCTGTGCGTTCCTAACGCTTACCTAAAATAAGCGGTTGGAACACAAAAGTAATCGCTTATGCTTACGCTACTAAATAGATGTAAAAATCATTCACTATATGCACCAATTACAGTTTACACCCCGACTTCTCTTAAGAAGCAGACAATCGCAATCACCAGGCCAGCCAGTAATCCCCATGAGGGAGCAGGCCAGCATAATTTCCATCCCTGTGTTGATATTCAACCCCCAAATCCTGCCTTTTTGGATCATTTCGTCATATCGTATGAATCACCAACCCAATTCCTAATGAGCTAAAATGTATTAAATCTTGACACCTCAGCTCCCGAGCCATCTCTGACAAATAATTGACTCATCTGTTTTCACATAGGCTGGCGCAACTGACAAATGGCAAAACCACTATAATTCTACTCTGGGTAAATCTCTCAAGGTAATTCCCATAAAAAGAATGACAGTGAACTTTGATAAATTTATACCCCACCTCAAAGACACAACCTGATCACTTAAAACCAAACGCCAAAATATGGAAGGCAAATAAAGAGCAACTAAACTGCAGGCAATTTTTGCATGGAAACATAGAATATATGTGTGTCATTAACTATAAATTAACAGTAAAACCAAGCAAAATTATTCACAGCTCATCTTCCGTACAACCAACCAAAAAAAAATTTACCCTACACTCTGGAGAAATTGGTAGCAGCCTAGTTACAACAGCCTTTTTCATCTAACTATGTGAATTATTGCAATGCAATTGGATGCACCTGAGTTAATTGACAACTGTCGTAGGAAAAGGGGTGAATACTTATTAAATGAAGCTTTTCCATTTTTAATTGATTTGTTTAAAAAAAAACAATGTTTTTCTGTTTTTGAGTTTTGTGGATCAAAGGATCGAGGCATTTAAACGTATCAAGATTTCAGGTTGTAACACAAAAAACTGTGAAAACATCCGATGGGGGAGAATACTTCCTATAGGCACAGTGCACATCATCAGTAATATAACTGGGATCATCGAGTGTTTTTGGGTCTTTTATCAGCATACTCTCTCGCCCAGGTGACTCACGGTTGAGGCTGATCAGACCTCAGCTTTTGTCCAAGTGGCATTGTGCTATCATGCACTGATCATTCGTCTTTCTCTAAAGCCAATTCAGGCTTTCTCCACAGCCTCCGCGGTGGCACTGATGGCTTTTTTTTTGTGTGTGGTTTGCCCCAGTGAGGCCCAACAGGCCGTAGACCTTGTAAATGGACAGTAATACATTTTAGCTAATAATAACGGGAGGAGTGGCATGGCACAGAGAGAGGGTGGTGGGGGGGGTCGCAGGAGAAAGTGACCACCACTTCTAGCGCTTAATTTCCCAAAAGACACAGCAGAGTTACCAGACCAGCTCACCTATGATTGATTTGGTGACACAATATGAAAAAAGGAAACAAAGCACTTCTGGGAGAGAGAAGAGAGCGGCAGGGCTAGAACACACGAGGCAAGAACATATTGCTGCTGGAGGTTTTGTTAGGTAGTCTTGTCTGCTCAGCTGATGCTGAGTTACAGTTAGCAATCGTGGAATAAAACTTTTTTAGTAATCCCAGACCGCCTCTACAATGCAAGAATTGTCCCTGTGGAGGGACTCTGTGGCAAGTACTGATGTTACAACTTCACTAGACAGATACATGAAGGACTTCCATGGAATCAAATCAAATCCATGTACATGCATTTTGGATATTGCCATGGCTCACATATCAGATACTTACACATATTTATGACCACAAAATAACCTTTATTGGTGATAACTATTAATTAAGTTCAACAAGGATGACAGATACATGTCAAACTTCAATTGAAATCCTTGCAATCCTAACACCACGTGGATCATCAGATGATCCTTAAACCACTGTTAAGGTATTCTCATGTGTTACACACAGCTTTATAGATTCAATTGGACTACTTGAATTATTTTTGCAATCTGCTCTATTTCATTACTGGAAAAAACATCAGCTTCTCTGAGGTGAAAATTCCAGGACATAGACGACTGATAAAGATTTGCCTCAAGACAGGATTGATTTAAATCTAAGGAATAGTGTTTCATTTAAGACCTCAAGCGTAAGTCTGTCCTTTCGGTTTCGTCTTAAGGCAATGTTGTCAATGACACCACATCACTCTCGCGTAACTTCATTTCTTCTTCATCAAATCTATGTTTAAGATCCTTGAAATGACCTTCACCAAACTACAACAGGTCTCAAAGCTGCCAACTACCAGACAGATGATTAGTACCAATACACACAAATACAATTCTCAGATATAAATGCGGCCCACAGGAAATAATATAGGGTCTATAAACCAAGCTTCCTGTCACTCAATGCCCCACAAATTAAAATATCATCCTGAAGCTGGGTGGTTAAAATATTGTTTTTAACGCAAAACAAAGTGATAAATTAGAAAGAAAGCAAAGAAATCTGATTTCTCTATGAAACCTGTTGTTACTTGTGTCTTATTCAGAAATTTAAATGGCTGAAAAACAGAGCCTAAGGCTACCAGCATGATATTCAGTGTGCATGTTCAACAACAATCATTTGGAAGCTTGCAAATCAAAAAACAGATCATTTAATTTCACGTTTAACATAATTTCTGTTTTTAAATAAAACCTTGTGCAAAGGTATGTGATCACAGCAAGACATTTCCATAAAAAAATAAATAACTAAATTGTATAATGATCTCAGCCATGTAAAGATACCAGCAGTGAGCTCTTTTACAAGATCCAGTACATCCAGCATAGAATATTGCTACCTTAAAATCTAACACGATCAGAAGGGTTAAATGACAGTGCTTTGATAGAGTTAATGTTACTGGGTGATTTAGATTTTCTTGGATTTTTCTTTTCTTTTTCTTTTAACCTTGATAGGCCTCTTAAGGTAGTAAAGCTCAGTCAGGTCCAATTGAATGCTATCCGTTTATAAGTTAATTGTGTGTGAAAAATGCAAAGGAGAAGGAAAACACCTCCAGTTTAGCAGCAGTCTTTGTTATTACGTTTCATTTTACTTCCTCGTCCTTTCTTGTCATGCAACAGAACCTCTCGTGCTGAGGGTTTGAAGACAGAAACAGAGGATGCAGGAGGGTCCTTGGCAGGCCTGATGCAACAAGGTCAACAGGACCGCTAAGAAGGGCTGCCATTATCTTGGTAACATGTTATCGGGGAGCCTGCAGTCCTGGTTATTTACAGTTATTGCTCCCCTTGGATGCACGCTCCAGCGCTTGGGGCTGATTGCCCTATAATGAGTTCAGGAACAGAGGGAGTAAAAGAGAACAAAAGGGAAACAAGGGAGCTTAGCGATCTTACTGGAAGCCCAGTAGTTCAGCAAAAAAGAAAGCATTTGTTGAGAAATGCAACATTGAAATACCTGAACACTGCTCAACTCCGACGCTTCCCCTTCATTCCCTAGCTGTGCTATTGTTCTAGGATGGGAATGCTGATACCCTTGTGTGAAAAGCGGAATAATGCATTCAAGTAAAAAACCAGGGACCACAAATTTTCAAATCTACACCGAACAGCACACACCACAGCATCAAGCTGACTCCCTCCCCATGGTTTGCTCTACCACTCCTGCAGATAGAACAGGTTAACCGGGCCTGCTCTATATTTAAGGTTTACGTTGAAGCATTTAGCCTGTGAAGAAAAGGACATCTTGCAAATCCCAGTGCACAGGCTGCAGTCGGAAACCACGTGGAGGAAATCTCTCATTGTGAAACAGCTTTTCAATCTGGGGAATTACACAAAAGTGTCGCTACTGTCAATGCTCTGCCAGCTTTACAAAAAAAATGAGAGCAAGAAAAAAATCTCTACTGAAAGCTATTAAAAGGCTTGGCAGCGCATCAGCATTTGCAGTCACTCTGGCAAGCCATATCCAAACATGGTCCAATTACTTAAGCAAAATTAAGCAACAGAAGAATAAATATATATAAGTCAAATGCCACAAAGAAGAAAAAGCTGAATTTTAGAAACACCAGAAACGCATATCCCTCTGAAGACATCCTAATCCTCGTTAAAGAAATTAAACGCCTAAGACTCAGATACATCATTTGACATATCAGTTTACTCAAACAAAATATTTTACTCAAAAATCAGGGACTGCAGGAAGCGCGAAGCCCCAGCAGGGGTGGCCAAGAGCATTGCAAAGATACAACACTTTCCATTGGGCAAAGATTCCCTCTCATTAGAAGAGTGCCCACTCGGTTACTCAAAGACTGTTTTTAGGCAGCGAGCATTGCATGTTTGCCACGACTACGAAAACTACATTTGGAATACATCCACCACATATGTAATACATGGTATTTCCGATGCCGAAATCAATTGCTGTCAAAAGAAATTCAAATTTAAACATGAAAGTATATAAATAATATATATATATAAAAATATATATAAATACACTAAACGGCTAAAAGTATAAGGATGTCTCTTCCAATTAGTGTATTCGGCTCTTTCAGCCACACCCGTTGCTGACTGGTGTATAACACAGAGCACACAGTCTCCGTAGGCAAGCATTGGCAGTAGAATGGCCTGCACTGAAAAGCTCAGTGACTTTCAACATAGCACCGTCAAAGGATGCCCTCTTTCCAACAAGTCAGTTTGTCAAATTCCTGCCCTGCTAGAGCTGCCCCGGTCAACTGTAAGTGCTGTTATTGTGAAGAGAAAGCATATAGGAGCAACAAGAGCTCCGCAGTGAAGCGGTAGACCATTCAAGCTGACAGAGTGAGTGTTGAAGTACAAGTGCTGAAGTACATAGCGTGTAAAAATGGTCTGTCCTCAGTCGCAACTATCGCAACTGGCTCTGGAAGCAACACCAGCGCAAGAACTGTTTGACAGGAGTTTCAAGAAATGGGTTTTCACAGCTGAGCAGCCGCACACATGCCTAAGATCACCATGCGCAATGCCAAGTGTTGGCTGGTGTGGTGTAAAGCTTGTAACCATTGGCGTCTTGAGAAGTCGTAACATTCTCTACAGTGATGAATCACGCTTTAACATTTGGCAGTGCAACAGACCAAACTGTGGGCAGATGCCAGGAGAATGCTACCTGCCCGAAAAGTTGTAAAGTTTGGTGGAGGAGGAGTAATGGTCTGGGGATGTTTTTCATGGTTCAGGCTAGGATTCTGTGCTTCCAACTTTGTGGCAATAGTTTGGGAAAGGCCCTTTCCTGTTTAAGCATGACCATGCCCCACTGCACAAAGCGAGGTCTATACAGAAATGTTTTGTCGAAATTTTTGTGGAAGAACTTGACTGATGTGCACAGAGCTCTAACCTCAACCTCACAACGACTGCGACCCAGGCCTAACCGCTTAACATCATTACCCTAAGTGACCTCACTAATTCTTTTGTGGCTGAATGGAAGCAAGTTGCTGCAGTAATATTCCAATATCTACTGGAAAGCATTCCCAGAAGAATGGAGGCTGCAAAATAGCAGCAAAGGAGGGGATACAAAAGCAATGGTGTCTGCATCCTTTCTGCATTCTAGAGTAAATTCGTTTTTCAAATACAGGGCTTTATAAAATTTTAGCATTTTTATTTTGTAGAAATCAAAGGTGGTTCTTTTCTTAGGCTCCCTGAAACAAAGCCCTCAATCACACATGGTGAGAATGCAGAGGGGTGAGTTAACATGTCTGACTTACCCACGATCCAGCCATTTGTCATTTAACACATTTCAGGCTATGCGGACAATGTGTGGCAGATCCAGTGCCGATAAAGGGAGACGCATGTTTCTCCTAACACTACTGCAAACCTTCTGGGGCTGGAAAACCACTGCTAAGTCTATCCACATGATATCAGGCAGTGCTCAGCCAATTTTGCACTATTGCTCAGTGGATTCCCGGTCACAGTGGGCAAATAACATGATCTGCACTCATAAGCATAAATAGATACTACTGCATGTATCTTGAAAATGGAAACATAATCTATGCTGAGCTTTAACAGTCACCGATTGAACATAAACATGTCTTATGAGCAATCTAATAATGAATTAATATATTGCTAAAATTAAGTAGTTTAGTATCCTTTATAGTGTAAATGCAATAATACTTGGCTTTTAATAATCTTAATAGCATAGCGAAAAGTATAATAAAATGTATCTAAGCTGATATTTTAAGCAATATTTCCTTATTTTATAACAAATAGCTATTGTTATCCTTTAGCTGCGTTAGCTGGCACTCAAAAGAAATGTATAAGTTCAATTAACATTTCATTTGGAAGTTTTTTTATATAGATTTAAACCTTAGATTTGCAGTTGAGAAAGTGGTGCAGTGACAAAGAATATTATTTAATTTGCATATAATTTGCAGTATAAAAAGGTAATAGATTCAATTAAAATGGAATGGTAAATTGTGTTATTATTGTAAGTTTTTTTTTTTTATAAGTCTGGAGTCTGGAGTTAAAATAACTAGGCAGGATTCAACACGCTTAAATCCACATATTGACAAGTGGGGTTACGACCTGGTTGTCAAAAGGCTAACCAGTGAGAACCAGTCTCAGACCTCATTATCCTGGTGAGGGCTCCCGTCACATCTGACATTATCTCAGCCATGCAACAATTGGTCATTAACTGCATATATCATTTCCCCCAGTACGTATTCAGAAAAAGCTACTGTGTATACCATCGGAGAAGCCAGCAGTCTCATACCAATGCTGTAGCAGACATCACCCCGGAGATTAATAAATCCTCTTTTTATCCCCAACATCAGCAAACACGCGATAACATACAGATAATCATATCCCTAAACATATGCAGAAAACATTTGAACATGGTTTAAACTAAATATAGCAATAATATAATAAATCCAGATGTATTTCAGTTTCATCCTCACAGAAAACACACACAAAAAATTAAATAATAAAACAGTCAGTTTAAACAACGGAAACTAGTAGAACGATATAAATCCTCGCCAAAGATGAAAAATTACATGACTGCCTTGAAAATGTGTTTATAGCGTCAGTTTTGCTTGGAAATGAATTACTCCAACATTGGAGCCATGTTTGCAAAATGCAATAAAGGCTTGTAGCAGTCATTTTCACTTACACTGCCTTTTTATCAATCAATGAAGGGAGGAGCTTGACTTTAGAAAAACACACATGCCCCAGGGACGACTAACACCACAAGACCAGTGTTTACTGTCTCCCTCCAATACAGATAACCAGTATCACTCTGCAATTTTCATAATACTGCCTTTGAGGAGATTGTCATTATGGTTCAAAACGCATCCCACAAACAGCATATGAGGTACTATTAAGCCATAAAAAACAACATTTTTAAACACATTTTTAAAAACTTAACATTGCACTGCTACATATTACAAAAAATCTGCTTGAAATTATTAGTATGTATCTCAGCAATCAACAATTTTACTTTCAAAATAGTAAGGGTGTCTGGACTACTTATGGGAAAGAGAGTTTTACAAACTGAGCAAACTGGCTCCTCTCTCTCTGTTTCCTCTCTGATTAGATGTAAACAAGTGAGGCAAGCAGAATGTCAGATAGGATTACTGCTCGTTTCAATTGCTCTGCTTTTGCACATTCCAGATATCGTCTACCCCTGGCTGGCTCAGCCACAGATATGCGCAGTAACTAAAATTACTGTAGTTAGCAGGCTGAATTTCCCGCGAGAGGTTCTAAACTACAGAATGGCAATCTTAGTTAAAGGGAGAAGTTTAGTTAGCCTTAATACTGGCACCCAAAGTCAAGAAGAGGCAATCTTAGTTTTAGAAGATGGACCTTCAGGGCGTGACTAGTATATACTGAATTGATTACAAAAATAAATGTTAAAGGAAACAAACTCAAAGAGCCAGTAAATAAATTGCTGGACAACTACATTTCCCACGAGATCCCAAATTATCTACATATTTTCTACCTCATTTAAAAGACGGACACAAGGAGTCATTTACTATTTCTATAGAGCAGCGATGCTCTTCTGGCACCAAGGACATTTTCCATGCTTCTCTTTGTACATTAGAGAAAATATATTCAGCCATTAATCTTAATAAATGTGTAAATTTTACACATTAAAATTTTTTTTATTATTCACTGAATCAATCCCAAAGTCCGTTCGGAAATGTTTCGCATCAATATATTAGTTTTCAGCAGCAAAGAAACATTCCTTGCTTATGTTGATATTCTAATTCCCCATAGAAAACTCACCATAATAGCAGATGTCTCTTTATTTTCCTCCACTTATAATTTACATTATTCTCTATTATAACTTTGGTTTCAAGCACCTTTTTGTCCTATAGTAAAACAACAGGGCCATGATACCAAGCATTACAAGGTTCAACCCGTTGTGTAGCTTGCTGCTGACTAGAGCTACTTGTGCTAAGCACCATTCTTGATTGTAAAAATGTTCCACTCTTCTTTAATCAACGAAAACATCACTGTCTTGATTCATGGGTACTAGACAGCATATAAATATCTTCTGACAAGCTGTGCTACTTTCTTCCTTCCCCTGGCTTCATTTTCTCTTTTTTTCTTTAGCTTTTGCATTGACATTGGCTATAATCATTCATCCTGCAGATAATCACTGCAATTGCACCAGGACCACTTCTCCGGAAAGATAAGGTATGATAGATTCAGAACTGTGCAGCACCGAACAATTCAACCTTCATCAGCCCTAAATGGGCACAGACTTCCGTAGTGTTTATCGTCATTAGTAGTCATTCTGCTATAGTTTAGTTTCTCAGCCCATTTCAGATTATTATTTTGTTTAACAACACGGGAGGATTTTGTATTCATCATTACTGTGCATAACTCAAAACTCAGAAAATCCAAAAGATTATTCCGATGTTATATATTTTGCTTAATGTCACATTAGTCTTTAGTAACTGGAAGAAACGACTTGTTTTTTCAGCCTAAGGAGTTACACAAAACATTTCACAAAAGACCCTCAAAAGCGTGATTAACAAAGGGATACACATTAGTCTGGTGTGAAAGGTGAAAGCAACTGTGGACAAATGGTGTGAAGAGTGCAGAGCAAATATTCTGTATAAAATAAAATGGTCAGAAATGAACGTCACAATCCCGGGCTGCTGTACATTCTAAACCCCTGGCACACCCATTTACTTTCCCAGTGGTGCAGAAGCATAGGAAATGGACCTCTGGGAAGTTGTGCCATTATGTTCGCTAATGGACGTGTGTACATGTGGCAACAGCCCATGGAACCCTACGGCCCAAAGTTGGAACCGGTACAAGATTTTTCCCTGCATGGCCTGGTGCACTCATTCCATCAGAAGTCAGCATTAGAGCAGCATTTATTTTCTGCTGAGAAAGGCGCCTTTCCGGACAATAATGCTCCCGTTCACAGGACACATGTTGTCGTTGGATAGTTTAAGGAGCGGATAGACAACATTGCCTATCTTTCATGGCCCTCCTGTTCACCAGACATCAGAGCATTTGAGGGCATTCTGTTCCACCTCTGTAAAACAAACTGCTTGGATTTCAGGAGCCGCTTGCCAAAGAATATTACCGGATTCCTAAAAAAAAAAAATTCCTTGCTTGAACTACATAATTATATACTTTATATGCCTACCTGGCTACAACAACATTATGTTGGTGGGATCTTTTATTTAGTAGGCTACGTATATTCTAAAATCAAAGGTCCTAGCCAACGAGGACCTTTGCTACACCCATGCACATTAATGGGAATTAAATGGGATAACGTTTTATGCACTGTAAGACAACATTGTTCAACATCGCAAGTGAAAAAACAAGTATGGGGTCACAACGCGTTCTAAATTAATATAACGTAGATGGGGTGTAGTGCCCCACTGGTATGTCCTTACCCCTTCTTGTTACAGAGAGGGTGGGGTGAGATAAATCCACTTTTCTGGCTTCCAGGATTTTAGATGCTTCAAACAAGACAGGACCAAGATACCTCATGCTGTGTACAAAGTGGCTTTAAAACATGCATTGACAAAATGCATTGGTCCCTCTGTTAGGTATGAATTTTAATGAGACTTACTAAACATCTGTGGTTTCACACAGGTTTATTTAGATTTTTCCCTTAATGTAAAACCTAGGTGATAAAACCTAGGCTGCATATAAAATTCAGTCCAACAAATAGCTAGTTACTATGCTAGAACTGCACTGTAAGAACGACACGTTTATTATCAATGTCATCGTTTAATATAAGGTACTTATAAGGGAATCACTAACTAACCATAACCAGCACTGAATTGGGGAAGGCTTTTGAAATTATGAAAAACCCAACAACTGAACTGAAACCAAATATTGGTTTGGTAACTGACCCCTCGTTAGTTAGTCGCAAGACAGACTACTTACTACAGCAATTGTGCATTTGTTGTAATCTGTTTTTCAATATGCTATTGAATATTTTTATTTTTTATTTAAACTTTTAAACTTCGAAAACAAAAAATGACAAAATTACAAAACTGTAAATCAACCATCATAGTTTATTGTTCAGTTATGTAATTTCATATAGCTTAAAATGTATACATAGACAACTACTGACATAGCGTTACTCAAATGTCAAAGCAATATTTACAACCACTAAACCAAATTTGTATGCAGGATGCAATATAAATGTATATATTTCTCCTTACCCTACTCAATCTATAGAACCACCATGGCGATATCAATCACTCAGTTAGCATCTGGTTTAAACCTGGGAAAACCAGGTAAGAGTATTTGTAATGGTAATGTAATTGCAGACACTGCAGCCCTCAAGGACCAGCATGGCCAACTATAAAGAAGCTTAATAAAAAATATATATATAGGGATTTGTTTAGTTCTTTAAAACAATTTCTCAATAGACACTTCTGTGTCAGAGCTAAGGTAATAGGCTTTTCAGCCACTACTGGCTGGGGCTCTGCAGAGACCACACAAGCATTGAGGTAAAACATTACACTTCTTCCTGCGGTCCACACAGAGCCCCATCAGCTCATAAGTGGTTAAAAACATTTAGCCGCAGTGTTGCTTTGCTGAAACAGCAACAGGACATTAATTTGACATTAGCGCAGTAACATCAATTCCCCTCTGTTTCCAACTTTGGTAATGCATTTACTGGAAAGAGATTAATATCAATTCCATAAATCATTCATGAGAATTTCCGGATCCAGAGACATTGGAGTAATGTCATATATGTTAACTGATCTCAGTCTGGGAACACATTGTCCATTAATCAATGTCTGAAGTGCATGTCATCTGGGAAAATAGGGAATGTATATAAAATATAAATATAAATAACTAATGAGAAGGTTTTATACTTTCACTCTAAACATATGTTTACGTATCCTAACACTGCTTTTCCTGCAACCCTACTCTTTTATTGTACACCCTCCTTTAGCCCTCGGATATGGCCCTCCCTGGTGTTTGAATATTGTTCCATTATATTCATAATCACCACTTACTACCAAAACCTCATGTTTTCCCAGTCCCTGCAGGCTCCCCCTAGGGCACCCTCTCTGACCCAGCTGTCTTGGGGAACAGTAGTGCTGAACAGAGTCCTACTTAAACCACACCGCAAAGTACATTTTTTTTGTATTTGTTCCGTAGAATTTGGAATGTAGTGGGGTTGAGTAGAAGTTGGTATTAGTTTAACAATATGACCTGATTTACAATTTAGTTGCTTAGCAGACGCTTTTATTCAAAGCGACTTACACAGCTTACAAATACTACATTCATCCACTTACACAGCTGGATATTTTACTGAAGCAACTCAGGTTAAGTACCTTGCTCAAGGATACAGCTGGGGCGAGACAATCACTCTAAACAACAATCACATGAACAAATGATGGTCAACAACTCCTTATTTCATTACTCTAAAACAGTGGTGTAGCTTTGATTCCCAATGTGGAAGAGGGGGATTGTAGTTTATGAGAGCATATTCATGCATTTCTGTGACATTTGGCATAACTGACCATGAAAGCCTAAAATGCCACAATCACTACTGTCTCTCTTTTTATTGTGCATCAGACATGTCATTTGGAAGGTTATTATCAGTAATTAGCTAGCGAGATAAGCATTTTGGCTAAAGAGCTAAGAGCTAACTGGCAGAATGAGATCCACAGAAAACAGAATTTATGGGGAGATTATCTAGTTGCAAATTAAGCAACACTATTTCTAGCTAGAAAAAGGTAGTCTTCGTCATTAACACAGCTAGCTAAATTAAAAAAGTGGCATTAGCTTGCTAACTAACAAAGCTTTCCAATACAAACATTCCTACTAGTTAGCTTGGGTAATCCAAAGTAGCCAGTTCAGATTTCGTCACAATTTAAGCAAACTAGCTGGCAGCAAATGCAAGCCAGTTATACCTTGAAAACTCACATCACAGACAAACAGGGTTTATCTTTGCAACAGTTTCAGAGACTTTAGATAAGCTGTGGATACCCCTGACATTAGTTAAATGGGAACACCCAGATTTTTTAGAAATAAAAAGATTTTATGATTTTAAAAAAGTTATGGAGAGAAAATAGTTCTTTTCAAAAATTTGGAGAAAATACACCTAAGCTCTAATAATTGTCTATCATAAGAAAATGTTGGCATGATTCAGTTCGCAAGGAAAATTTTATTTTAAATTAAGCAGAACTGTGATTATCTTCTCATACTGACACACATGTAATTATCTAAAATGACATAAAATAGGGCTCCCGAGTGGCTAAGTCAGTAAAGGTGTTCACCCAAGTGTAGGCTGGGCCCTATGATTCAAACTCAGAGGTTAGGATGATACAACTGCCAACTATAACTGTACTTTCCCAAGCTACAATACACAATTGACAGAATCCTGCCCAGTCAGAGTGAGCTAAAGTCAACTCAGGTTGTTCTCAGCCTCTAGAAATTCCCTCTGGCTACTAGAATACCTGCAGGCTTACAGTGCTGATGGTATGTTGCCTGTATCGTATTTAAACGGAAACTAAGGCCCAGGCTTGCATCGGTGTAGTACAGTTGACCACTGCAATGTTGGAACTCTGGATCTGTATTATTTCTGGGGGGATTCTTCTTTAAAACTTCTTTATGCAGACACATAAATGTACTAGAATTGCACAAGAAGTACGTTGATTCCTGTGAATAACTTATGCTATCACCAGAGCTCGTCTGGGCATGCATATTGCAGATTATTCTCAAGCATAGTGTCAGCTTGATGTCCACAACCAGCAGCTAACTAGAGGAACCTGTAATAGTTCAATTTGTCGACAGGAAAAACGTATTTCCTCTGGGATTAATCAAGATTTTTAGGTTGAGTAGTCTAGTGTGCAATGGGGTTCAATAATTTAAGTTTTCACCATTGCAAGACGCATCTTGTCAAGCCTAGAAAGGGTCAACATTTCGAAGCAATTAGTTATGAGTACTTTGGTTTTTTAGAGCCAAAAGATTTGAAATACTAGTGCGCCCACATTAAAAATAAAACCTCTGTTTAAACCTGATGTTTATGTGACTGGTCAGATAGTAAGGGGCTGCCAATTATCTGCAAGTGTGTTTAAAGCAGCTAATCAAAATCATCTTCTATGATCTTACACAAAAAGCAGGAGGGTGAATATGGCACAGCATGGCTAAAATGATCTAAAGCACCGTATAGCCTGAGTTGGCTTTTCCTTTTTCTGCTCAGCCAGCTAGGACAGTGGATTCCTTCCTTGATAAGCGAGGGTCATTCCAGCTCATCCTACAGTTTGCAGTTTTTCTTTGCAGTTTGCACTTAGTGTTATTATTTCAACTTGAACTTGCTAAGTACAGCTAATCTGTCTAAAGCTGATTACAATTAGCTAAATACTGAAAATGGGTTGGCACATAAATCACAGGAAAGACAGCCACTGTCATAAAAAGTACACATTTTGACTAGTTTTGCAAAATTCAGGTAAGAATAGGCCTACAGTTGGCAAAAAAAAAACATGTGAACAGATTATATTAAAACTATTTCATACTTAGAAAGATAAAGTTGTGGCAGGCAGCACAGAGACAAGCTGGTCCAAAACAACAGGATTCCTGTGGAGCCACATCCCACAGCCAAGAGCTAAAAGACTTCCAATTGAGTTTTTAATGATTTTTTATTTCAGTGTTTAAAATATTTTTTTAGTCATCTTTGTTGAGAAACAAGTAAAAGTTAAAAAAATTACGATGACAAAATGGTAAATAAAGGCCGTAAACTACCATTCCATTTTCCTGTGTCCGATCACTCTGTGACTGTGACTAGACTCCTAGACCCCCAGCATGCAACAAAAGTGTAACCTACTGTAATCTAAACTGCTATTTTAATATGAACTTCAATTAAAGCTAAAATAGAAAGCTTGAATAAAAATTCAAGTAAAGGTATGACAGTTTTTAGGCTATGTCTTATATTCCAGCTATCCAGCACAAAAAGCTATCCAGCACAACATTTTGTGAACCTGGAACTATATCCTAATTGCTTCCAGCACTAATAAAACATTTCTATATTTTGGTAGATGACACAACATCCAAATGTTAAATGGATCAAAATCTGAATATTGTGATGCATCATAGAGACTAATTACTTGCACAAGCTGGAAAAAGATTAGGAAGAATTACTCTGCCAATTACAGGCTGGTGCACTGTACAATTCTGCAAACTGTTGACGCTTTAAAAAAATATGCCAAGTGGCAGTGATATACCAACAACATCAGTGTCTTTATTGTTGCAAATACCTTTTGCATAACTTTAATTTTGAAACCAATTATAAAAAACATTTTAGTCTTAGAATATTGCATTTTTCAAAAACTTTTAAGCTATGACAGAAAATAAGAAATTCACGGCACTTTATAAACAACTGAAAAATATATCTTGCCCAAAAAATACTGTAACTAAGATTACTTTATTCTAAAATGATGTACAATATCTTAGTTTCGCTCCATCTACAATTCATACAGCTCTTGAACTTGCATAGATGTTTTAAATAACTAATTTGATTAATTCTAGTGTCACTACACTGCACCTTTAGTGTTCCTGCAACAAACAAAATTAATGTTATAATTAATGTTATACACACTGTATTTTATTTTATAAATTCATAACTTATAAACAAATCATCAAATTACAGTGATACAGAATGTAATATACTATTGTGCCTTTTGAATACAGTGAGATATCAAAGTCTATGAACAAAGTCTATTATTAAGTGTGAACCTTTAAGTCACCACATTAACCAACAAAACTGCAAAACTGCAAAATAGTAATAAAAAGTGTCATAATAAGTGTCATGGACCCACCGACCTAGAGCACAGCAGAAACTAATCATAAGTTGAACCTTTGCACTATTGTAATGTTGAATTTGTTGCCTGTCATAAATATAAGAGCTGTGTCATATCGGTAAAAAACCCTGAACCCTATCATGCAGATAATCAGGCCTTTATAGTGAATGTTCTAGCGTCACACTAATTCACTGTCACTAAGACCCAAAGTCTCTTTTAGCAGCCCTGGCTATGTCTTTTTTTTTTTTTAAAAAAAAAGCTTTGTTTTATTAGTGCTCTATTCGTTCTGTATAGAAGAAGAAGGAAAATAATAACAGAACAGTCATCTATATCAGGAATTTCAGTTAATCAATAACAATACGATAATAATACAGTCATAGGCACTGCGCTCTCTTTCAGTGTCTGAGATTTCATTTAAAAACAATAATAATTATTATACATTTTATTTAGGCTGTATATTGTCTTTATAAAACTCAAAGCAGAGACACAAATGAGTTACAAAATAAAAGTAAGCAAAAGCATACAGACTATATACGTTCCTCTTGCAACTGGCAATAAAACCAAGACTTTGGCTGGGACCAAATCAAAACTTTTAAAACCCGCTAATCGCATTTAGTTAAAAAAAATTCAAGTTGTGCTTACACTCAGTGCAGTTGTAGGTGCTTGTCCAAGAAAGAGTCAATTATTCGGAGAAAATAAAGATTTAGACGGCGCAACGTATTTAATAATGTTTTCTACCACTTTTTAAAAGAAAAAAATACATGCATTTAATTGCAACAAATGTGGATGGATCCCCTGCCACGGTGTTAGTCCTAGTAGGCGTTTGTCATCTTAACAAATATTCAGAAATCTATTTTTTATACACCCCAGAACCTAATCTGAACAAAATCCATTTGTTTGTCCATTTGTTATATCGCATTTTAACAAAGCGGGGCGTACATATGGAGCTCTATTCAATATACAATGATTCACGCTTACCAATGCTGACCAAAGAATTACAAAAGTATTTGATTTGTGAACAATAACCTTTCTGTTAAATCAGTAATCATATTTCTGTGCCTTAAAAATAGAATATAAATCACATGCAAGGAGAGATGGTCTGATGAATGTAAGATTTTTTCATTTTTATTAATTTTAATCATTTCTCTTAAAAGGTAAATAGTCTAATCCTGAATTCAAATGTATCAGTATTTCCAAGACAAGAACCATGTTATTACATAACATGTAATGTTTTTTATTCCAGATTTAGCTATGTTATACTTTAAATTGTTTTAAATGCTTCAGTTTTTAACTTATTCTTTTTCCTCTTTAGAATTACTACAACTTTCAACAGTTAAATGCATTTGAAAGACACATAAATATCATTTACAATAATATTTTGCTTGAATCGTTCACCAATTCATCTGTAGTTATTTGCCTATATTTGCACTGATGCACGTATTATTATTATTACTATGGTCTGTAAGCTAGAGCACAAGCGTTTTCTACCCACCACTCTCAAAGCAGGCATCGAAGATAAGGTGGCCCTTCCGGGGAACTCCGGTGTATCCTTGTGGGATGACCAGCAGCTTGTTTACATTGCCAACTAAAGCATCTTCTGCTCCTACTTCACTGCCTGATAAACACATGATAAACACAATCCACTAAGTTCAAATCAATTTTAAGTTATTATTTTCCAGCTAGAAAACATATACACTCCTTCACGAAAGGTTTCATAAACCACAAGATGCACTGTATCTTAGTAGGAAGAGAAAACAAAGATATGCATACGTGTATTATAGTATTTACATTCAATCAGTAAGATATTAGGCCAGGATTTCAATGGCAAGAAAACCACAAGTAACCTTAAAAAATTACTTCACATCCAACTTAGTAATATCAAAGAAATGTATATATGAACACACACACACATACAGTCATACATATATATATATTTATATAAATAATTTAGCCATGTGTGTTTACCGTCCCAATATCAATATGTCAATTGAAAACGATCAGTTCAGTAGACTCTTAGTAGACCTACAGCTGCTTGTTGACCCAGGGTGTTCATAGATCGTAATCAAGTTCGTCGAAGGGTCAGACTAAACTTGGAATTGAGCTATTAACCGAACAAAAATGTATACAAACACGCCAGTCAATATTGTGCTGAAAGCTTTAACCATCATTCCTAATGGTTACTACGTGTTCGTGGTCTGGAGGGCAATTATAGCTAGCTAGCAACACTGTTTACAAACGAGTATGATAGGAAACTGCTAGCCAGCTAGCAATTAGCTTGATTAAAGAACTGACTTCCCTCACAACAAGCAATGCAAGTAGGCTGTAGATTTTAACAGACCTACTAGATTTATTGGTTACATGTTTGTGCGGTGTCCTATTACCGAAATAATGCGTTTTATAAATTTACACACCAGTATCGGGGTCTCTGATGGTGTCCTCCATCTTCCTTTCCATCTCTCAGAAAACTCAAGCACGAGACGCTGCTTGCGCGTTGCCAGGACAACGCAACGCGACTGAGAGGAGGTGCGTGCCTTTCGAGGCCTATCCTGCTCAATGAACAGTGTTGTCTACAGGTGCATATCTTGCTCTTGTTTAAACAGGTGAATTCTCTTTACTTGTCCAAAGACGCCGTAAGAGTAAACATTTCAGTTTTATTTGACTGATTCTCTTAGATTATCTAAACAAAGATTATATATATATATATATATATATATATATTGATTTCTTCATGCTTTCCTGCTTATAAACTGCTGTCCTAGTGGGGAAATCCACAGTCGCACTGTAACTGACATATTGTTAGTTTACAATTTACAATTAACATATAGCTTTATGAGAAGCAAAGTCGGTAAAGAAAATAAATAAATGTATATGAAAGCCCAAAAAAAAAAAAAAAACCTTAGGCACATAGGCACATTTTTAAAAGAGAGACTGTTCCAGCTTAATACATTTGCGCTAAGTTTGCAGCAGTAAAGCCATCTATATGATTAATAGACAATCTGAATGTGTTTCATCGTGGACAATATAATTACTTTATTAATGGGGTGTACTTGATTAGTTGCATCACATAACGGCAATATGACTGAAAAGCTAGAGATAACAGTATTTAGGCTTTCTGGTACTAATTATGAGATTATAATCTTTGTTTAACAGTGTCTGGAATAAAAAAGATATATTTTTAAAAAATAAAATAAAAAAGGAAAGTCTTGATTGATCATACTTGACAGAAACTTACAGGCACCCAAGTCAGCCAGATTATTAGGTAAAGGACAATAAATGCAAAGAGCCGTGCTTCATTAAAATAGATACATGAAATACCTGAAAATGGCCACATATCATAACCTTCACAAATGAATTGCTTCCCCTGATGGGGTTGGCATATGTTTGTGGTGTATGTATGCCATGGGTGGTTTCAGCAGAATTGTTTTTTGTTGTTGTTATTGTTATTTTTAGCAGAAGCACATTATTATTATTATTATTATTATTATTATTATTATTATTATTATTATTATTTTAGCATAAGCACATCTGATTGGCATAATTTAACCCTTTTATATTTCTGCGTTTCTGCCTCGTCGTTCATGAAAAGTGCATTTCATTTTAGTGGACACTGACGGACTAATTTAGTGGTCAAATTCCTTTATTCATCCCTCAGAAGGAGAACTCTACACATCTGTACACTACACATTTCTTGTCATCCAGTCTGCAGAATGAACAGATGATTTCATGAATACATCAATCACTGAAAGCAAAAGATAAATACAGTCCAGCTCTTGATCCTGAGTTTTAATTGCCTCCCATGAGACATAAAGATTTTTTTTTTTTTTTCTGAAAATACGTTTCAACTAAGGATATTTTCTATAATACACATTGTGGCACAACTGGAATAAAAATAGAAGATACTTCTGCAGGAATTACAAAAGCATGAAGCTTCCGTGCAGCTCAGTTGCTTCTTTGTGTGATATTTTTTGTGTATGCAGAGTGGCCCCTTTTCATATTTTTAGGCTGAGTGCTCCATATAGAACCTATCATCAATGAATGATCTGGCAATGAGAAAACAGGAGACAAGGGACCAGCGGAGAAGTGGCCACATGAACACACAGTGAGTTACTATGGTGACAGCAATCAGTTCACTTGGGGGACTAAAGGGGCCAAGAAAGGGGGGTTGAAGAGCTGCTGACAAAGAGATCACCCAACAGAGTCAGTGATTCAAGTGACAGTTCAAATCTGTTAATAGAAAACCTGTCTTTTAAATTATGCTTTTGGTAAACCCATTTGGGTGATTGTAGCCTTTTCAAAAAAACTTCTCAATGACAGAGCATTAGTATGCAGGAAACAGTAGTCAACTGGAATTTAAAATATATAATTACATAGATCAATCAAAATACTGCATGTATTAAAATAGCTTACAATAAATATTGATTTACAGAATTTATTTTTTTTACATTTTTTTTTTTTGCTTTTTAAGGTTTATAATTTTTTAAACAATAATAACAAGATCTGGGAATATACATATTAAGGATGCATCTGATTCATTCTTATATTTATTTAGAATAAATCTTAATCATAATTATCCCATTGCCATGACTCACCTTCAAGGAGCACCAAAGGGTTGTGACAAGGACACTTCTCAAAACTAGCAAGCTTGGTGGCAGAAAGTGGCAGAGGTTAACAGCTGGACAGAGCAAGAGATCTAATCTGGCTAATTTGCAACGCTGATGTAACATTTACATTTTTGTCAATTTTTAAACACAGCTGTCGTCTAAGAATTATTTTAATGTTTTTTTCCTCAAATACAATGTTACTAAATAAATGTTGGTGTTGTTTTAAATTAATCTACATTTAACAGATGAACATGTGGTGTTTATCTGATAAAATTTTCCGCCTGCCCACCCTACGATTAGTGCTAGCTACTATCTGGCTGCACCAAAAAAAAGTTTTTTGCACTCTTCACATCAGCAAAAATGCCAAACCATAACTTGTTAATCAAATGCTGTTTGCATAAACTAGGAACCTTTGGAATTGTCATACTGAGTGAGCTTTTCTATATTTTGTCTTGAAAATTTTCGACAATGGGCTCAAAATCGGAATTGGAATCAGAATACATGGTTTTGGGATATTAAGTGAGCAGCTATTTGTTATAGAAAAAAGGCATTTGAACCAATGTGAGCCACCCAGCCAACTTCCTGGCATTCAGGAGACTACACTGTTGTCATTTCTGAAGGAAAGTTGAATTGCAATTTGAAAAAGGAAATGTTTTTGTTAATTGGTTAAATTAAGTCAGTATTTGGATTAGAAAATATCTAACCTGGTGTTTCCAGGTGTAATTAAGATGAGAGGAAGCTCAACAACCTGGAGACCCTGTGGCCTAGAGAGGACAAGGGTTGAGTTTCCCCCCTGCTACGATAAGCGCCTTCCTCAAGAATATAACATCAGTGTTCTTCCTGGCATTCAAACTAGCAACTTTAACGGAACAAGTACAATTCAACAACACTGCAACACATATTGAGAAATAGGAACAAACTGAAGAGAGAAAGGCAAATTTCTCTGGTGTCCAGGTTTAAAACACAATAAATAATTGGTTAAAGACTGAGCTTATTAGAGAGAGAAGTAGGTGAATTGCGACTTGAAGAGAAGGTTTTAAATTAGCCTGAAGGGAGCTACTGACAAAGATTAGTTGGAAATTTTATGGCTGAGCTGGAATAGAATGGAACAAATTTATTTTAGTAACCAAGCAGGAAACGAATAACGCAAACATGCTGATGTTTCTGATACCATAAATGATTTAGTTAGTGCATACTCCTCTCTAAATCTATGTCAGAAATTGTGTTGACATCTGAAAGCTATGTTGCTATAGAGGACACTTGGACATTATCACACATTTGGGATTGTCATGCACGGCTGGGTTCAAATAAAAGCTTTGGCAACCCTGTGGAAATCACACTTTATGTAACTGTATTTAATAGCTTATTTAGAACCAAGATGACAATTTTATTAAACGCTATTAGTGAGTTGCCAAATTTTGACTTTGTCCCAGCCCCAGTTTCACTTTTTTATCAGTTTTATCAGTTAACAAGATTTTTTTCCTGTTTAGGGTGCTCATTAAGTACCTATGCTTATTGCTGCCAAAAGTTTAGTTTTTTTATATATGTATATGTATGTTTTTTCCAATCCTATTCCTATATTGTGTGACCCAGTTCCCGCTGTCAGAACCTAACTGTGAATTCTGGGAGTCTTACAAACAATAATTATGTCAGATTGGACAAAATATAATTATTTTAAAATCACCGGGAATGTATCAATACCCCACTTTCAAAATACCAATCTCACTTAATCATATAATAAATTGATACTTTAATTAACTAAAATGGCTTAGTATATTACATTAAAATACCAGATAAAGTACAGCATTCACGGTTAACTTGGCGCTCTGCAATCCTGCTGAGAGTTTGGGCTTGGATTTGGGCAACCTGTAGCTGAATCTTATAGGTGTTTTGTATTGTTTCAAGAGACCTATTTTAGACTACAGGCATGTTAACATGTTAACAATAACAATGTAATTTGCAATATTTGAATAGACGTGCATACAAAACACCCGCATATGCTGTATAATGGTCATGGTATCACGGATCATGGTAAAGTATCATGGTAAGTTCATTGTACAGTAGCAATCAATTAATCTTCACAATGAGTGTATGTACAATAAATCTAAGGACATACTAAAGTATGGAAAAAGCAAACACCCTATCCATAAAATATGGTAACAAGTTTGAATTTTCTGTATTTTGAAGTTATTTTAAGTAGCATCAATTAATTGTACCATTCTTTGGTCTTGGCCATGTTAACTCAGGTGAAAGGGCAGCAGGGGGTTTAGTGGCTTGCAAGGGGTATTGGTTCAAGTCCAACCCGAACTGTTGTACTTGCACTGAATTGTTTTGGTAAATATCCCGCTTCATAAGTGGATGAGCGAATGCTTTGGTCTGCTGAGCACATGGTTGATATTAGCAATTAATTACTTTAAGACAGCTTTTGCTATTTGAGAAACCAAATAGTTAAAAAACTATTCTGTATCTGTGTTCACAGATTCCGTTTTTATTTAAGTTATCAAACCAATGCGGTTTAAAACGCCCTGGAACAGACTAGCCCTTAAGTGCCCTATAGTTTGGTGGCACGTATAGTATATCCTAATATATCCGAATGCGTTCACTTCTCAGAAGTTTTGAGTTTAATCTGACATCTCTCCAATTAGGACGGAGACCATCGATTTTAATTCGGAAGGTATTATCTCCAAAACCATTATAAAATGTACAGAGATTATGAGCATAAACGTGTGAGAGAATTCACAATCAAGAACCTTTAGATTTTCCAAAAGATCATCTGGATGATAAAACATGAAATCAGAGCACCCAAAACAATTATCCATGTCATAGCCCACCAAGTGCCAGATAACTGCTGTGAGGAGAAAATGCAAGACGTCCAGGTTGTTAAAAAATCAAGGACCACCTGGACAGACCCAATTATAATGGTAGCCAAACCAGTGATACTCCTCTAATGGCTTATATTAACTAAATAAGGTCAGAATATTTTTGCTGTCTCTTGACCTCATGAACTGGGGTCATTCTAATTCATTATCACCAAAGCTGCTGACAGGGGCCACTCATCGCATCAGCAAGCAAAAATATTGCCTTCTGCACCCTGGATGGCTTATCCCAGTAACGAGTTCTAACATTGGACCATGTCGGCAAGAGCCTCCTGAAGTTACAGGAGAAGAGGTTAGAAATCTTTGATTGGCCCTCAACATTGGAAAAAAAAAGCAGGAATGGCAGTTTTTAGCCCAGACGTTTTCCAACCAGTCAAAAAAGAATGTCTGACGACTCAAAGAGTACATAAGCTGTATAATAATGTAGATCGCAACTTCACCTTGGTCACACTTATAGATCTGGCAAAGAATTGGGGTGATGCAGTGGTTCTTGGCCCTAGAACCCTCCATATTTTGCCCTGGAACTTGCCATGGCAATCTTGATGAACTTTCCCAGCTTGTTTTACCTTTGGCCGTCTCCTGCCTGTGTCTAAAGTGGGGGGACATGGCGCAAAGGAAGGCCGGCGCCGGTGCCCGGGAAGGCAGGGATGGAAAAAAGGGAAGAGGAATCGCAGAAACGTGTCATTTCTACAACATGGAAAACGGTGCAGTCCTGAACCCTCCTTGACTGATCAGCACCACAAAGTGCAGTGATTTTCGCTTGTGTCTGTGTCTCACCGCACGCACCACAGATCATCAACCAATCACTCAGCTGTGAGGCATATCATTATAAAAGACAACAGCCCAGAAGATGAGCGAGATTCGAACAAGACGAACGCCAGTTGCCAATTCCAACAGTCTTTTTTTGTCCATGGCCCTTGGTCACTTTCATTTCAACACCACAGCTTCCACACTCAGCTTGCCCTCATCTTTACCAGCCTACTGATGAGGAACCAGTGAATCCCCAACACGTTTCCGACAGCTTCCGGTATTTAATAACCAATCAAATTAATAATATCATTATTTTGTACAATCCAGAGCAAACCAGAATCTTTCAGTTTCCGTTTACTGTCAGTAGGCCATGCATATCTTTTCTGCTGTTTTCCATTTTTCCATTTTTCCACCTGTTCATTTGGGACAACCAAAAACTTAGTTCTGACCTCTTTACAAAGCTTCACAAGTGTTTTCCATTTCCCCCCTGTTCGTTTGGGACTACCAAAAACGTAGTTCTGACCTCTTTACAAAGCTTCACACGTGTATATCGGGACCCGCCCAGGGGTGGGGATACGCCCAGGCCAACCCATATGGACAGGCAGCCGGTGGGCCACGGCCACAGCCAAGGAACTCACCTACAATCCTGAGAGCGGTTTGGGTCATGAGACCAGACTAGGTATCGAGAGCCAGCAGGTATACTGACGCAGTGCAATGACCAGATTGTGCTTTATCCTTATCCATTAAGGGTAGTAGTGCCTAAAACCTTGTTGTAATGTTATTAATAAACTAAAGAATTTATTGATTAAATTATTTGTCCCATTTTTCATCTTTATAGTATACAATACTTCTTACAGTCTTCTCTTGCTAGTTATCAGTAAACAATATGATGTCATTATCAGTGTGTTTTAACTGATAAAAATCTTTTTTTTATTTTACTTTTTTTTTACTTTTTTTTAAAGCTTATAGTAAACATACATCCAAGATTTTCATGTATGGACATGCATAAACATTAGCATGTGAAATAGAATAAACATGCATTTAGTTTAAAATCAAGAAAATAGATTGGCTTTGAGTTACAATCGTGAAATCATTTTTAAATTTTATCTAAAAAGATTGCATGTAATGTTAAGATTAATTTTCCGTTACGGTGCTAGAAGTAATATCACTGAACTAAAGCTTTGCCTTAATAACAGGTGGGCGTGAATCTATTATCATATGTATGAACTGATAAAGACATAATCTTTCATGCATGGTATTAACTGTTATAGAAAGTACTTTTTGTTTGCTTAATATTCCAAATAACCACTTTTTACACACCTGAGAAATTTCATAACAAAACGCCAATAGTCTCTTTTCTTTCCTCAATTTTTTTGCTAAGATTAAATCCATTCGTTTTATCAGTACTGTCTATAAGTACTAAAGTGCTAAGTAACCTAATGTTAGAATAACATTCTACTGCTTAAACTTGATCTGTGTTATTTAGACATTTTTTTGATACAAGATGCAAAATGATCCCAGAGCAGAAACAGGTCACCCTTGGACACAGCACTGTTCTCTCTTACTTTCACTGTAACCAAATATACTGTTCAACAAAACCCTTTTTTACTTTGTCAGTTTAGTCTAGTCACATTTTCATGGCACACATTTATATAAATTTAATCACATTGAACAAATTAAAATATGTTTTCACTGTTAACATTTGTTACGGTGACGTTTTGGACCTAAATCTGACTAGCACAGTTTGTATAATTAAATTTAAGAGTTAACGGACTAGCAAAAAGACATTTAATCTAAGAATGTATTAACTTTGGCCGCCTCCCAATGTGACAATATAATACAAATTTGCAGTAGATGTCCAAATGAAATGGATACACCAGCACTTGGTGAAGCCCAATCTCTGGCCTCGGTTACAAATCTAAAAGAACCTAGAGGCATAACAGAAAATGCACCTGCGGACCCATTTTTGAACCCGATGTTCAAGATGTGCATTATGTGCTTGTCCACATTACTGTCTCCACAAACCGCAATACAGAGGATAGATAGCTTGTAGAGCACCCAAGTAAAGGCACTGTTGTGTTTTCCTGGTTTTGAATCAAGAGTTTGAGCAATGTTTTTCTTCCAACTTTCACTATTTGCAGTCATAATGCCATAATATAATTTACTTAGGTTGTTTTTCAGCGTTGTTATTTAATTGTTGTTTTGTTTGGGCTATCTTGCAGAAAAAGAAAAAAAAACAGTGAGTCACAGTTATTGCTTAGCATGCTAGCAGATGCAATAATGAGACTCATTGGCTCGGTCTTACTGCATCACAACATATCGGTGTAAAATAGTTTTAAAATATGACATGGCATTCGACCAGTCCTAGGCAGAATTCCTGATTGGGAAGTATAAATTCCTAGTAAATATTCCTCATCTTCCTTAAAAACATATGTTCATGCCATACTGCCGGTGCAAAGATACAGGAAAATACTCTTTTGTTCGACAAATTATAATTATTTTAGGAAGAGCTGGTTCTAAGAGTTTGTGCAAATTCTTCTCAGCTTTTGATCATTGCAAATTTACTCCTGATTTATTGCTCTGGTTATAATCATGGCAGAGATAATTAAAAAGGGTAAAATGAGAGATTTAAACTCAACAAAAGGCATTATGTTTTACCATCATTCATTCACAGCCACGAGCAGCCATGAAAACCATCCAAGGCCGGGTAAAAGTAACTAGCATGGTAAAGAAGTATACCAAATACTATTTTCCTTATTGTGAATCACATGGTTTATAAAAAAACATTTTCTCTTTGTTTTGCACACTTAAGATCATTGTCTCCTTTATTAATTACAATTCTCTACTGCCGTCACATAAATCTGGCCTTTTTTCATTTACGCTTCTCACAAAGCCTGATTAATGCAGCAAAAGAAACCATTAAAATGAACCACCTTCAACCAGCTCGTGAGTGGCAGGGTATAGGATACCAGTGGGAGAATGAAAGAGGAGGAGGGCAGATGTGGACGTGTTGTTTCGTTCTCTCAGCCCAGTCTTCCCACCTTGTGGTAACACAGTGAACTGTAGCTGCCTGAAACAGAGAAGGAATGAGAGATGTAGAGAGAGAGAGAGAGAGAGAGAGAGAGAGAGAGAGAGAGAGAGAGAGAGAGTTAGAGAGGGAGAGAGGGAGTTTAAACTAAAAGCTATGTTTTGGGACAAGCAAATCTGCCAGAGAGCTGTGTGAGGATCGGAGCGCATTGTACGAGAGAGTGTGCGGGAGACAGATAAGGACACAAGCCCGCCAGTCTGACTGCTTGTTTTAATGTGCTGACTCTGGGGAGATAAAAAAAAAAATATTGACTCTTCAGTCGTGTGCCGAGACCCTGGGCACAAGCGGCACGTCTGACAGAGGTGTATCAAAAAGGGGGGAAAGGGCGACAAAAATTTTAAACAAAACACCATTAATAGAGGATTTTTTTTCCCCATTTAATTATTTTTTTTTAAGATTTTTCTGGGACTGACCCCCATTAAAGTGAGGGAGAGATCAATAAACGGGGGAACCCTGAGAGAGAGAAAACGAGGGACGAAAAAGAAAGCACTGACCACAAGATGTTTGAAATCAGCAGAACCCTCAACGCTGCTTTGTTGAGCAATGAGGTAAAGAAATTGGATTTTTTTTTCTCCTCCTCACTCCATTACTTCCACTGTATGTGCTGTGTCATCCTGTCTTGTGCATAAATGTGTGTTTGCGTGCACGGGGTTTTTAGGATCGGGTGGGAAATGGTGGGATGACGAGGGTGTTGATTTATGAAACGGGCTAAATATTTCAGCTGAGCTTGACGGTTTTTTTTACATTTGAAAGAAGGGGCTACTTTGCTTTCCACTCATCCTCACTCTCAGGAACAAATGGGAGGTTAGGCAGCTGGCGGTGTGTTTGGTTTAGGTTTTTCACTGGTGCCACACTCGTTTTACTTCCCTCTCATTAATTCAAAGCATGATGCCTATTAACCCTGAGCAATGCTTGAAGAATAACCCGTCCGGAGGCTCTGGGTGTGTAGAACGTGTGCGTGCACCCGAGCCCCGCTGGTCCTTCTCCCCCTGCCTCCTCTCTTTGTGTTTCCCTCTTTCCGCCTCGGATGTACTTTCTCCATCGGTCGTATACTGTTTCCAAACCCTCTTTCTCTCAGGTATGCATTTCTGCGTCTGTGAGGAGCGTGTGAGTGGTATCTTAAGGCATGAGGATAGTGGGGTGTCCTCTGGACCTCTGGTCCTCTGGATTATCCACTGATGTGATTGCTCTTTTTTCCCCCTCCAAGATTTCCAAGCCACCCAGTCGGTGGGCCAGGTCATTTTACGTAAGAGGAGAGACCAATGCATAAATAATATGAAGAAAATACATGTGGACGATAAATAGAGCTGCTGTTGGGAGAATACTAACCCCAGGATTTAAAATTTCCTTGGCTAACCTGATTATTTTTGTGTCTGTGCCTATGCATGTGGCCATCCAGTTAATAGGCAAGGAAGTGATGAGGGATGGATTTATTTTATTTTTATAAATGCAGTGCTGTTTCCATGAGGACTTGCTGTGTGTACTGAATGCGCTCGTGTCCGTGCGAGTGTGTGAGTGCGTGTGTGTGTGTGTTACATTTCAGTGTGTCTGTGTGTGTGTGTGTGTGTTACGTTTCAGTGTGTGTGTGGGCGTGGTGTGACCTTGAGTGTGCTGCAACATTTCAAGTTTTAGTCAGTCGAACAACATCTTCCGCCACAGAAAAACCTCAGAAGATTAATACCTGACTTTGTACATGTAAGAATGAACACCGGATTTACCGATCGATGCATTACCGATTTAATACATCTGCATCTTTCTGTTCTTCTGTTAGAGGGGAGTCACAAACTCAAGTTGCCTTAACGTACACCAATTCGATGGCAGCAGGTAATGGGGAAGAGACAGATATATTTAACATTTTTGCAGTTTACCAATTGTTTTAAGTACGTTGACCAAGACTACAAATTAAATCACATTCATCAGCTAATAGTGCTCATGATTAAGTCCTTTTTTCCTCAATCTAAAGACAGTGACGTAGACTGTAGTTTAACTGCCAAAACCCTTGCCAGAAAAATCCCATTTAGTGCATTAAACCAGCTTGAACCCTGGGCTCTCAGATCTGTAATAGACTGTAAACCACACAGGCATTGCTGAGCTGTTTTTCAACTTCAAAAACTTTAAAAATCCAAAATAAATGAAAGCTCTTGGTTGCTGTATGCAGATGAAACTGCAAAAGGATGCTCAATCTTTTAAAATGAACGCAAGTCACCAAAAGTCCGCAAGACTTTGACTATTGTTCCGTTTGTGTAAGAAGGGTAGGGTTGCTTTATATTTTATAAGAAGATGAGCATAAACTGCATACATTCCATTCACTCAGGAAGATACTTTTGTCTACCGTATATATATATATATATATATGAGATATGAGAGGGAAATTAAATGAAATTAATTGACGTGTTTCTGATCACCACAGTGTGAGAAACTTTTCCATAAAAACTTGAATAAACTTGAATAAAGTTATTTATTGTATAAAATATATAATGTCCTTTTGGGAGCGTGATGAGTCAAAATTAAATTTGATAGTTTAAGATCTGCCTTCAGTTTAAGGACCAGTTAGCACCAATAAATACTGCTTAATGTGGCCGATATATAGGCTAACAACTACAGAGAAACCTGGAAATTGTTTCAAAAGTTAAAAAAAAAAAAAAAATTAATAATTAAAAAATTACTGGCTTTTCCAGTTATATATCTTTTCATGGTGATAAGTATAGTTGACAGCAAACAGTCAGCAAATTGATGTGTGATAACACTGAAGACAGCAGGTTTCACTTAGGTCACACTAGCCCACATCTCCATCCAGGTTGCTGTTAATTACTGTTTCACAGAGTTTAACAACGTTTAACAACTTCGCTGCAGTAAACTGTTTTGTTTATTTAAAACTGATTTTTTTTCTGAACTGCGAGGAAAATATTTGCTGGACTGTAACTGTAAAACCTACACTGTTTTCATTCGATTGTTTTTTTTGACAGAGCTGTTACTGCCCGCAAATCAGAAAAGGATGTGAATATGTTCTGTAATGTTGAATTTATACGTTACTCTGGGTTATAGTTTCAGATCAATGAATGTGTATTTTTAACATAACACACACACGCAAATAAATAAATAAAAAAGGGGCGCAGTGAATCTGCAGTTAGTGTTGGTAGTTCACATACCAAGGGTCCTGGTTGTAAGCTCAGCTCGGGAAAACGTCTGTGTGGAGTTTTGCGTGCTTTTCCAGTTTTGCGGTGCTCTGAGGGTCCAAAGGCTTGAAGGATAGGTGGATCTGCGACCAGGAAATTGGTCCTCTACACCTTGAGATAGACCGCCATTCTGCCCTCGGTGTACCCTGCCTCATGCCCTGTGTCAGCCAGGGGTAGGCTCCGGCACCCCCTGACCCTGAATTGGATAAGCGGTTCGGGAAATTGAACAATTTAATAAATAGACAAATAATTTAATTGTGGTGCAAGGTTGTTCTCAATTTGGGATTGAAAATTGCCTATATGAGTTTTGCCTGAGCTAAAATATATTAAGAGTGTTATATATGTGATAATCCAGAAACAGACCTTTGCTACAATGATTAATGGTAAGGCATTAACCTAAACTAGATAATTTGCATATATTAGCACTGTGCCAGCAGAGGGTAGAACCTATCCCTCTGTGCTTTGCACACAGAGCGTTTTCTCGTTTTAATCGGTGTGAAGACTGCTCAGTTTCTAACAGCAATGACAGAGGTCGGTCAAAGAGCAGGCGCTCTTGATTTTTAAATGAACAAATTTCTGCATCGCCAGACTGTATAGACTGCAATACTAGGCACAAAAAAGGCCATTTAAGATTACTTACAGTGCAGTCAATTGTGCTGTATATTGATAATGATTTTTGGGAAAGTTACCCTGTAATCAACAATTTCCCCCACTATGTGCAATCTATGTGCAATCCAACAGGACACATTGGTGATATGATTTCTTCAAATTCAATTTGTATCGCTATAAATTATGAAAGAGGAAAACAATATGAAGACATAAAGATTTATAAATATATCTTTTTTTGATAAATGATGTAATACATAAGCATTATCTGTATTTTTTAATTTAATTTTGAAGTATAAAAAAAAAACACTTGATACTATTCGTTGCGTACTAATTGTTTATTTTGACCGATGTCACTGTATTCTGCTCCATTTCTACTGGACATGTATCTCCAGTCATCACAGAAGGGTTAAAGTTGACTTCTATCTCATCTGAAGCCTTCCAACCACAGACAAAAGAACAGGCGAGATGAGAGCCAATGAGCAAGCTATTGGAAAAAGCCTATTGCTGTTCTATATACTGCAACGGTCATCGCTGTTTCACAACAGCGATTAGCTCTTTCCATCTGCCTTTTCCTTCGTTTTCTCCGAACCCTGATCGCAGCCTTTTTGTAGCTACAGCAGCCAAGGAAAGGACTTTGTTTACGTCCCGCGGCCCCTTTCTCCCTGCTTCACAGACAGGCGTGGCATTCCCATTGCCAGAAAATGAAGGCCGGGCGTGTATTACTCTACAAGAGAGGAAATGCTGGATTTAAGCAAGGGAAACTGAAAAGCCGCATCCATCAGATGGAAATTGTACTAGACTTTAATGTACTAGATTATCCGTTTTCTGGTGTGGTTTTTGTCTTAATATACGTCTGCAAGTGCCTGTTATGACAGCCAAAACAAAATGTTAGATGTGAACTACGAGAAAACATACCTTTTGAAGTGATTGGGCACAGACAGGGTTCCCGAAAACGCGAAATGCAGACGATCACATTTTGGGATTCCTCGCCAGTGTGAAAATAAATCAGATTCTTCTTCGAGGAGAGTTTCAGAACCCTTGCTCAGTCATCTGTGGCCTGGGTAATGCTCTTTGGCAGAGCCATATCCAGTTTGAGAAGATCGTCCCACGAAAGTGCCATTTTTCCTGCAGGTCTTGCAGCGGTCACCCCCATGAAGCTGGAAGAGAATAGGCCACCTCAGACCGCAGTGAGACCCGGGTCCTCAGGCGCCAGGAATGAGAGCCAGAACCCTCTTAACCAGAATGACTACCACCCCCCTAATTTTAACCTTGACCGCAACACAAGAACGTCAGCAAGTTTTTAGAAAACCTTGAATGATATGGAAAGGGTTATGTTGAACCCTGAAGTAACGGCGCGTTTTATAGGTTTTTTCTTTTGGTCCGAATGCTTTGTGTTACCAGATTCAAGATAAACCATAAATGCTAAATCCCACGAAAAATAATGCTTGATGATTATCATTGAAACTTTTGAGAAATTTGAGAATAAGCTGTTTTATTGATTTGTGAAATGTCCCTTTCTATGCAAGAACCAAGATTTACTGGGCTTTATTTTTTTTAGTAAATTTGAAAGTGTCCCATTTATGTTGCCGTTCTATAGCTTTATAGGCTAGGCCATTTAAAAATAAATAAACAAATACATAAATAAACACTTGTCTTATTCTTGAACAAATCAGCTCACCTATGAAGTATTAGAAGCCTCCACAATGTTTTGTGAAGGGATAAGTAATTGCCCAGTGGACTGTATTGTCTCTTGCAACGTCAAGTTACCAACATCTCAGAAACAATGCCGCAATTTTTTTCTTCCATTTTTGACTACAACAGAAAACCACACTGCATTGTGAATACCAGATTAGAAATATTCTGAGTCCTCCCTTTGACCGAACAGGAAAAAAAAAACAGCGAGCTGTAAAAGTCGGCTTCTTGTTCCAATCACCGTCCTGTGACACTAAAGGGTATCTGCATGGTGTGGTTGAGGGCAGAGGCTGGCAGTTACACAGTGGAAATGTCTGGTGCTGGAGGAGGCCCTGTGAACAGCTGAGGCAGAATCCCAGCGGGGCTCTTTACTACCAAGAGGAGCAGGTGTCTCTGACCAGGCAAAGAGCCTCCCCAAGCCAAGAGAGGATGAGCCGGCCCCTGAATTGTGTGCCCAGGGATGGCAGGTGGCCGTCTTTAAAGGCACTCATTACTGTACACCCTCCTGGTGCCCTCTCCTCGTCCATTTTCATTTTCATTTTTTATTTTATAATCTCATTTTCTTCATATGAGCGCCTAAGAGTAGACAACATACAGTCTTCTGTAGCCGCGATTTAACCATTCTGCTACACTTCCCTTTGACGTTAATTTATCATTCTAGACCTTAGCTGTAAATGTTTATTGATTTATACAGACCCTTCTTGGACTCAACTATAATACGCAGCCATGGGGATTTTGGGGTTTTATGCCGTACGGTTGGCTGATTTAAACCAGACTGTTGTAAACCGGTCCTAGTAGTAATGGCTGAGGCTCGAGCCCAGGCATGGGTCAGCAGTCTCCATACAGGTATTCTGACCTGGAAGTAATAGCCAGTTATTCCATCCAATGAGGGGTGAATGACAAGGGTGTGGATTTTGGTGGATAGCCAATCACAGCATTCGCACGATAGGGGGCCAATCATTGTTTGGACCCCAGATGTTGTGAGTAAATGCTTTGCATTGGAAATCTGAATGATAAAATAGGGAAACAGCCCTTCAGCCACAGATGAAGGTGCAGCTTTAGGAAATACTAACAAATGCGAGCATTGCGTAAACATTTGAACTGCCTTTGTGCATTTTGTTGCATAGCTTATGAACGTAACATTCGTAATTAAATACCAAAAATACCCCCGATAGCCACTTTTGTACTTCATTTACAAGAATACAAAACATTTTCCATCTTTATTTTTTTTTTATTAATTTTGAATAGTTTCATGGTTGTTTACAGAGTAATTGAGAAGGTTGAGTTTTGTGCAAATTTTTCTGTGTGCCCAACAGCAAGGTTTACTGCGTAAGCACTGTAATTGATGATTTTGCTCATTAGACTGGAACTACGAAACACTGTTGAGGGAAGCAGATGCCGCTTGTGCTGTTCTTATTCATCACTCTCCAGGCTCTGCTAATGCACAAAAACAGGCTCCGCCACCCCCAACAATGGAGGCATTAGCGAACCTTAGCCTCAGTGACTGGGGTAGTTTCAGTGTAATCTCTTTCTTAGCCAGCGGTGCTCTGTGATAACCTCTCTTCTTTCAGAAGCAGAAAATATAAACAAGGACGTCATTCTTAGAACCCTAACTACTACAGTCATCTTGTATGAACCACCATCCCATTTGAACACCGGGAAACCACTTCCGTCAACTTTCCTTTTCAAAACCACTGTGTCTGAAAAAAGTCTACTACTAGTGATGCAACAAAGCAAAACAACACAGTTATCGGCACGCTATAGAGTATATCAGCACTTCATCTAATGATTTTTTGCATTTCACAGCTGATTTTTGAGCGGATCAAGTAGATCAACATAAAATGATTAGAATCGTTGCAGTCTCTCATAACTTGCCTTCTAATTGATTTACTGGGGTTCTTTCAAGGCTTGCCGTAAATAAATGTGTCCTTGACAAGGCACCAAGAGTGACGTTAAAGGCCAGTGCATCCTGGAGGCACAACCCTTTCCTTGATAAGCCCCAGGAAAGCACCCTCTCCACTAGTTTCCTAGATAATTAATAATTCATCCGTTCTAACAGCAGCTTTCAGGTTTAAATGGTCTGCCATGGAGCCTGCCAGGGACTTCAATGGCAAGTTTCTGAAATAACCCAATTTAAAGCAGGGGAAAAAATATATTTATGTATGGTAATTGTTCCTTAAGGCATTCGGGGTAATTATTCAGTTTCACAGTCTTAATCTCTCTCGCTTCCCATCTCATTCCCTGCATGAAGACTGTGGTGGAGTGGAATAGGATGGGATGGAGGAGCATGGGAACAAGTTTGGAACACTTTAGGGCAAGGCAGCTGCAGTGGCCACCCTGAGCCAGGGCAGACGCGGTCCAGGTGTACTGAAAGGATGAGGAAATGAGTGAAAGTCTGAGGAAACGAGGAACAAGCTGGTTTGCCTCAGCAGCAAGGGAGGGGTAGAAAACAACAACACGCATTGGCTTCAGTAATAACAGATTATTCTCTGAAATCACTGTGAAATCTTGTGAAAAACTGAATTTGGGAAATGTCCTCGTTGACTTAGTACTCGGGGTCCATTGAGATGCATAGAAAGGCATGGAACTTCTGCTCTCCCTCTGTGAGGACGGATGCGAAAGGATCAAGGTTTCTTCCTCTCCCTGGCTCCACCCATTCCTCTCTCTGTCCATTTGATTTGGCCCTAATTCTCAGACAGGGTACCAGGTTACTATGGTGCCAATCCCTGATTAAATCTCCCCTCCTGTTACCATCCAGTCCAAGTTGGAAAGTGAATTCCCTGCTCTGGGAGGGATCTCCGCATCCCCACCAGATGGGCCACCGCGGTCAGCTTCAGAGCATGGAAAGGCACTGGCTATGATCAAATACGGAAAAGACTTCCCCACAGCATGCCACAACATCGCTACCATCACAGCGATATCACTCAATGAAAAAAACTGAAATACGGTTATTATGCTAAGGATCACAAAACCACTTTAAAAAAACACAACATTCACAAAATTACTTTTTATCTGGAGCTACTGCTTTGCTCGTCACCACAGCACCCGGTTTCATGTCAGCAGCACACAACCGATCTACGTCCTCTCCATACAAGAATTTAGATAGATGCAGATAGATTTGCTAAAAGAAGGATTGCAACGATACATTTAGGTACATTTATTAAGCTCAATGTGAATATTCTCTGGCGCTTGTTACCATATAACACTAGTTACTCACATAAACTGAACTGGTTCTGAAATGGAACTGAAATTCACTGAACTGGTTACTCCTTGTATTTGAAAGAAAGCTTCTCACTTGTACTCACAAGGTGTTAATACATTATTGTTCCTTCATCACAACTATCTCGTACATGGCCACTTAACATTACGTGCAATCAGACACGTACCGTCTAAACTTTTCTAAGAACCGAATTTTGATCATATTGTCTACTCTGTTTATACAAATGCATCAAACAATGTTTATTTCGTATCAAACTTTGTCGGATGACAAAAAAAACGCTTCTTTATCACTGGGACACAACGCCTCGTGTAGTGCAAAGCCTTCTCTAAATAAATTCTTGGCACCAATATGCTTGGCAGTAAAGAAAGTAAAACTATTTTTTGGAAAGAACATGATCCAGACTGTGAACTGTGTAGAGAAATGCGTTTACATCTGCTTTGGGGCTGCTGCACTTCTGATCGCGGCTGTCCTTGTTTGTGTTGAGGGAAATACGGTTTCCAGCATTCACAAGGACATCCCGCTTCTCTCTGTAGACCTAAAAGCGTGCATAAGACAAAATGCCCACTAGTAAGTAAGCTTGACCTTTAAAGAAACTGAATAAAACGCACAACGGAAGTGCTCAATCTGCAACATGTGCGCTTTCACCTCAAAATAGAAATGAATAAATGAAACAATTGCTACAAAGTAGGAATAGTTGAAAAATTGAAAGAGGAGCTTTGTTTTGTTGTTTTTCCCCCCCCCGAATATATCAGGATTGTCATTGATCATTTGACCTTACCCTTGTATAGTCTTTTACTTTTATTCTTACATTTTATTCCACAGACATGAAATAGCTTAGGGTTGCACCCAGGCTATGTACTAAACTTGATTCTAAATGACTATGTAATGGATTCAAGGAGATAGATAACGGGCACAATTTCAACATAGTCTTGTCTTGAAATTGCCATGGAATATTCATGTCTCAGCGAGGTTTTCTCTGAGGTAGTGACAGGTATTTGAATTTGGATGGTTGTCAGTCATGTCCTCTGAATAAAAACGGTAATAAGTCCTAAGACAATAGTCTGAATGGCGTCCAATCCCTGCCTGAGACAATATATTATTTTTAAACTTTAAAAATTTTCCAGCAGCTTTCAGTAAGAAATGGCCTTTGCCACCAATTTCATGATTGCATACCTGGACTAAATACACAGATCATTATCATCTGCATTGCACCACCAAGTAAAAAAATAAATATTACCGCCATATTCTTTCAGTTCGAAATGTGAAGAGAAAAATGTGGATGTGGATCCTCAGTTCAGTGAGAAGTACAAATATTGAGAACATAACCACACCTTGATCTCCTTTAGTCAAATGAATAGATGTTATCTACATTGAGAGTCCTTTACCATTGGTGTATCCGCATTTGGCTTTTCTGTGGTAATTGCAGGACATACAGTACCACTCCACTCATTGACTATACTGAAGAGTGCTGTGAACAGATTGACGTGAAAGCATCTTTGCCACTGCTTTCTAGCGCCTGAATAGGATCGGGAAGGCAGCTGGCAAATGACACTTCCAATACTGTCGTTGCTCATCATAAGTGCTGTCACGGCGACTACACGGAGGTGAAGTGGGAGAAGCTACTTGCTTTTCATTCCCTGTGAAGATACCAAACTCAACGAACTTACACAGACCTAACATAGCTGCACTGGTCAAACTTTGTGTTGGTTTCAGCTGCCCATTAAATTACATTTTTTGAATTGACTTTGAATGAATTGAATAAATTAACTTTGCCATTTATTTAGAATATATTCTAGCCAAAAGATTTTTGTCCCTGGCAACATTTTTGCAAAAAAAAAAAAAAACTATACTTTTAGCCCCAACTCTTCAAATGTGTTTTTTTTCTTTTTTCAAATAAATTAGTTTATCTCTACAAGTAGCATGTTTTGAGGAATTTGTTTATATATTACATTTAGGAGTAAAAAAAAAAAAACAGTGTTGACAAGTTTCAAATTTCATCTTGTTGTGAATATTTGCTTCTCCATCTTTAAATAAATCTGTGAAAATCCATGTTAAAAGCAACGGCAGGTGTTAATTCAGTATATTGAATGGATTTGCTGCACCCTGACTTCGAACAATTATCACTGTGCCTCTCGCATGTTTCGACATGCTAAAGAGAACTCAGACAGATGTTTTAAAAATGTGCTTAAAAAAAATCTCCTGCATCCAGCTTGGGATATTATTTTTCTAACTGATTATTTGTTTCAACAATAACCGATAGACCAACGCCTGTACAAAAACAGTGCCACATGATTCCCCTGGATATGTCACAGGAATCCAACACGGTCTCGAAAAACAAGCTAGAAACAGGCTATTCAAAATCGCCTGCGTTTACAAGTAAAAAATCAAATAAAATAAGACTAGCAGCAGTGTGCCTTCTCTGTTGTGGTTTAAGCCTTCGGGAGGTGGGGGCTGAGGAAAGTGAAGCGTTTGATGGAAATGTGTACACCACAGAGCGATTAGTCTGATTTTATTCTTTTAAACTGTGGGTTTTCAATACATAGTTGAGCAGTGGGTGGGATACTTTATTTGGGGATAAGCTGTATGTTGGAACAGAGAAACTTAACGAACAAAGGAGGCTTGCAAGAGCGTTTGCGTCGGTTAGTACAAAGAGGCAATGAATCAGTACGCTGTTATTTGCAGGCATAATAATTTGCATCTGTCAGAACTCCATTAAATTACGCTTTATATCTTTTGAAAAGTACCTTATCCAGTTTCTGAAAATGGTTGACCTCAAAAAGTATATTGGAGTATTAGATAAGTTTAAGATCCAGTCATACTTCCTACAGACTATTTCAACATGAGTACCAAGTGACCTGCCTTAGTGGGTCCTGTTGCAAGGAATCATGTTGGGTTGAATGATGTTTTGGTGTCAGATAATTTCCTCTGTCAGGTGTCCTAGTGTTGTCATCTTGATTATATGCGCTTACCATGCCTGCTAAATTAATAAAATGCAAACGTAATCGTTTCCTTTAAGCTGTAGTTACAGAGTTAGAACTATATACTCATCTTTGAATAACGCATTAAAATCATATATAGTAACTTGGTTATTATGTTATTATTAATGCTTAAACTTTGACTTTACTCTGGGCCGGGTGCTTCACTTCTACAACCTTAACCAGCTAAAAAATGTTGGGCTTTTATTGTTGGACGTCCTATCGGGTGGGAAAGCCCCTGACCATAAAATTGCTGCATTAATTCAGGATCTGTAGAAAATCAGTGCTCAGAGAAAATTACTGAATGTGCGTTTTGAGATCATTGTATTGTCGCAGTTAAGTGCACCGTGCAAAAATGCCAATAATATGTAAGTGTTGTATATACGTATGCTACCCAAACCTAGTAACAAATAGAACAGAATAATATCTCTTTCAAGCAAAATTTCAATGCAAAAATGACCTCATACTTGTCATGCTAAGTACAGTTAAATTATCCCTATAATGATGTTGCTGAACAGCAGTGTTACATTTACGGTGTAAGGCAAAACAAAAGCCCCCTCTGCTAAAAGTATGCGCCATTTAATTCCCCGTGCTAGACCAGGTACAATCAGACTAGAGAGGCTGGCCCATCATTATTGACCTGGCATGACACTGGAAAATATCAACCCTTGGGTTCTGGCAATGAAAAAAAAGGGGGAAAAGAATAGATATTGTATTGTATTGTACTTTTTAGACTAAAGGTCACCCAGTAAATGTATTGGTAGGTTTGAACACATTGGATCTTTGTTTATTTTTAATTGAGGGTAGCAAGGCTTTGGTGGTGGTTTTAGTGCTCATTAGTATTTCAAGCACACTGTTTTGAAAGGCTTCAGTACTCAATAAGTTGGAGGGGCCATGGGTGAAGTGTGGACAGTGGAGTGCTTTAGAGCTGTTTAGGAAAGTTGATTTGTGTGTGTGTGTGTGTGTGTGTGTGTGCATGCCTGTAAGGTTGGGTGTACCCAATGAGAAGGTGTTAGGAGTGTGCTGTTGACCGAATGCGCATTTAAATTAAAAAATGAAAATATGTTGTCATCATTAAGAGCACCCTTCAGAACACATCTGTGCTGAGAATATTTGAGCTCATTAAGGTTTGGGTTAACAGTACTTGAGAGTTTAGAGGCTGTGAAGAGAGCTATATTTTGCATAAGTGATTGTTAAACTGGAGTTTATTGAACTCATAAGGGGTTTAATGGACTAACTAGAGTTTCTGAAAGTCATGATTATCTCTCGGTAATTGTTAAAAATGTGTGGAAATAAAATATAGAAATCATAAGAAAATAGAAATTAATTTTAAAAAATGTAAAAAGTAAAATGAACACACAACGATGATGTGTCCAAGTCACAGATCAGAACGTAACCAATCCACCGAAAAATGTGATTTTTTTGCACTTTTGAAATACCATAGTTAAGAGAACCCAAATAATATTTTTCCCACATTCACGAAACAAGTCACCAAAACTGTGCTTGGCTGCATGGGCGATTGCATTAGACCTCAGGTGAGACATAAGGCCAAGTTATCATATTTGGCCGCACTGCAGTTTGCACTGCCTGTTCATCTTTTGAGGAACAGCCAAGGTGAATGTGGTTAATATTTGATGTCTTCCTTGGCCCTTGTTGCTCTCTCATGCCAAAAGCCTTTTTTGTTAAGTCAACGTAAACCTTAGAGGGTCATTAGGGTTTGCCAGAAAAAAAAAAGAAGAGGGGACAGTATACATAAATCATTTTAAGATGCTTTCAGAGATGCT